>CM052551.1:44434696-44448883 GCA_028533065.1 Trachops cirrhosus | reverse complement strand
CTTGTTTGCATCTTGATGAAGAGGACCGTGCCTCTCGCTCTGCTGCTTTAACGTGGCAAACCACAGCCGTGCGTTTTCTGTTGCTGAAAGTGCGTCGCGTTCTCGGAACAATCTAACGTGTCAGTGACGCATCACCTTTCACATGGTGCTGAACTGGGTTTTCTGATATTCTGTTCGGGAATTTTTCATCTAAATTTCTGAATGAAGTTGGCCTGGAGTTTTCATGTGGTCGTAATTTCCTTGCCTCACTTCGAATTTGCAGCGAGATTATTCCTCGAGGATGAGTCAGGCCCTGTTCCGTCTTCCTGCAGTCTTTGAAGGAACGGGGGAGAACGTGCGGACTCACAGTCTGGCGGAGCGCAGCTGTGCGAGGTGCAGGGGTGACGGGGAGATGCTCCTGACGGGCAGGCCGGGGCCAGGATGCTCGCTTCAGTGACGGCCGTGGGGAGGGCCCCAGGCAGGCTGGACGCTTCCCTGGTGACTGGGGTCTGGCAGCGGACTGGTAGGGACCGACCACCTAGCCACACTTCAACAGGCAAATTGCAATGAAAGGGAAACACAAAATATACTTCCAGCTCTTAGAAAATTTATAATTCACTTATGAAGATTAAGCACATTGATGTATTAGAGAAAAAGGATCTGCTGGACGGAGAGACTCGGGCCTTTCTGCTACGCACATCAGCGTACGACGTGGGCTGGAAGGACGCTCCGTGAGTGTCTCGGCTGCTTTCTCACTGTGAGACCCCCGGCACCTAGCACCCAGCCGGCAGGGACTCGGCGCCTTGTCGAGAGGATCTGCGTGGGGTTCGAGTCAGGCGGAGTCACCGCTTGCCAGGTCTCAGCTGTGCGGTCCGGGCGAGGCAGCTGCGGGGCCTCAGTCCTTCCGTCTGCCCAGTGGGGGCGACTGCGCCCCAGCCTCAGCAGTGATCGATCTGGAGGACGAGGGTGGGTGAGGCGCCCACACTCGAGCACCGACACGTTAGCACACGGCCTGTTTTGTTCTTATTTATTACTGTCTGCTTGTTAACGTGTCTTCTGCTTTGCCACACTTCGCTAGCTCGGTAGAAAGCACTACAGTACTAGACACATTAAAGTCTTATGTGCTTCAGGAGTGTCTTATGATTCCTGTTACTAGCGACGGAGAGAGCCCTTTGCTCAGCCAACGCTGGCGAGCCACTCCGAGGAACGCGGCAGCGCCCAGGTGCACCGACCTCCTTCCCGCTGCGGTGTGAGCGGCGTTGTCGGCGGTGACAGCATCAGCGACCGCACCTGCGCTCAGAGAGGCGTCGCGGTTGCCCCCCTCCCCCGCTGCCGGGGGTGAGCCTGCGTGGCCGGCGGAGTCAGGCCCCGGATGTGCAGGCGCAGAGCTGACCTGAAGGTTCCGGGCAGCAGAAGCGGCTGGTTTTTCCAGTTGTCCATCCAGGACGTGATGTCACCAGAGAGAAGGTCAGCACGTTTCCAACTCGGACGGACACAGCCGGAGGGACAGGCCTCACCGACAGCGGCTCGGCACCGCCCGACTGGGTCCGGGGGCCGGCGGAGGGGCGTCTGAGCTCCCTCGTCAGCGGCCGGCTGGGCGCTGCTCGGGAACACGGGTGCCGGGGGCACGGACGGTGAGGAGGCGGGACTTCACAGTCAGGGAGGTGTCGGCGGGTGGGATGCCTGGGCCCCTGCCGGGGCTCGCCGCTTGGTCGCGAGTAAACAGCTCCATCTCTGGCCCGTGCATGCATGTCTGCGTATTTTTGCTGTTTGCGTGGCTGGGATCCAATCACACACAGTGGAGTGGCCGCAGTGAGACCCCCACTGATGTGGCCGAGATGGGAATCGGGGGCTGGACCTGCCTTCCTGGCTCTGGGAGTCCTCAACGGCCATTTGCGCCCCTGACCTGCCGCCACCTGGGCCCTTGGCGGCTTCTGCTCCGAGTGCCACCTCTGAGGAGGCTCCCATGACCCAGAACATTCTCTTCTCTTATCTGGTTGTTGACGTCTGATCTGCTCATCGAAATCCATCTCAAACCACAGCTTCATCGTCCGTCTCTCCTCCTGCTACACCAGACTAATTTCCCCCGTGTTGGAGGTGCTCCTGTGTTTGCTATCGGGTTGTCGAGTCCCACGCGGCAAAGCCTCCCCACTGACATGTGAATTCCCGTAGAAACTGCCTCCAGACGCTCCCACGGGAGGTGCTCGTGTTGATGGCCCCGGTTTCTTCCTGACAGCTGTCCTTTTGCGCGTAGCCGGACGGCGCCCACTGGCTGGGGCAGGGCCTCGTCCTCCACCCTGAGGTGGGGCGTGTGGCCGGCAGTGGCCAGTGGCATGTTAGCAGACGGGACTGGAGCAGAGACGTGGAAAGGGCGCCTGGGGCCGCCTCCTGTCCTTTCTCTGCCGACATTTCCAGGAGATGGCCATTCCCAGGGCGAGGATGAGAATGACGCTCTGAGGCCAGGGAGCCTCGGCCCCCACAGAGGCGCCAGTGCAGCCTGCATCCGCTGTGCTGCAAAGACACACTGTAACAAGTACTTATTCATTGTTCCAGGGCCGCAAGTTTTTGTGGTGAGTGGTTGCACGGTAATTTTGTAACAACAGCCAGTGGAAACCTACTTAAGGAATGCTTCCGGGTAAATTAAGATGAAACTGTTTTATAGAGTCTAGAACTAAATATTTCAGGACTGACGTATACCCATTTAAAATGACGGGTGGTGATCTTTGAGATACACAGAATCATCACGTGACTATTACACCGAGACCAAGCACACGAGCTGAAGGGGTCTTTTGGTTCTGGTTCACGTGGGTTCAGAGGACAGTGAGGAGGAACAGGCCCGGGAGGACCCCTGCTTACTGCACTTAGAACTAGTGAGTGGACGCGTCCCAGAGGCCGTCCTAGAAGGAGATGACTGGGGGGAGTGCCCGAGCCCACTGTCACCCCGAATCACGCTCGGCACGGAGCCCAGACGGGACCCTGCACGTAGCCACCCCCGCCCCATCGCCGTGAGTGCTGGAGGGAGGGACGGCGTGACAGCGACGACTCCGGCCTTGCCGGGTTTTACCACACCCCACCGATGCTGGACTTTAAAACTCCTTTGGGCCTTTCTGTGACAGCCACACAGAGGTGGGATTTTTGACATGAAAACCCAGGAACAGAATAAAATGACCACCAGTGTCAGACACGAGGACAGACGGTCTCCCCTCATTCCGGAGGCTGCGGGTCTGCGTCCTCCATGCCCCGCGATGGCCTCCTGTTTATAGATAGGAAGTGCGTTCTCCGCTGAGCTCTCACTCACCCCCAACCCGGCCTCGCCCAGCAGGCGGGGGCAGGTCTCGGCATCCCCCACCGCGCAGGCGTTGGTGGCAGCCCCGGCCCCTGAAGCGGCTTTCCTGAGGCTGCACACGGTGGGTGGCTGACCCGGGGCGAGAACTCCGGCTGCTGTCCGGCAGTGCGCACGACGGGACCATCGCCTCCCGCACACTCGCCTGTCGGGCGATGCAGACTGAGGGCCGGGGTCCAGGCCCACGCCTCCCTCGCCCCGCAGGCCAGCGGGCAGAGACGGCTGAGCCGCACGGGCCTGGCCGCGTGCCCTGCGAGCGGCAGGGCTCTGGCCGCTGAGTCCAGGTGCCGCTCTGGGTGGCGAGGCTGCCTCTCCTGGACCGACGTGGAGGCGCCGTGGAGAGAGTGTCTGAATTACTGTCACTGCTATTGATTTACGGATGGCTTCTAAAAATGTCGCGTTTGAACCGTCAGTGAATTTGCCGGCTGCTGGCACAGGCGATGAAAGCAAGTGTGAACTGTAATTGATTAGGCCTCATTTGCTTATCCATATTATGCTAATTAGATCTGCAATTTTCCCTTTGTCCCGTCACCCGGTGACAGAGTAATCAGGGTGCCTGGGATGCGGGCAGGTTTAGCAGCGAGAGGGAGAGACGGCCGAGCCCGTCAGCAGAGAGGCTGCGTGTCTCTATAACGCTCGTCTCCTCAGAAGTCAAGCCCTCCTTCCGCAGGCCCCTTTCCTGGCGTCCCCTCTGGGATGGCTGCCTGCGGTGGGCTCCAGCTCCCTGCCCCCAGGACCTGGCACCTGTCTGTAAACCCCACCCTGGGGCCCGAGATGCCGGTGGGAACGGGGTCGGAGTGAGGGATTCTGTGGTCGGGCCCTTGGGTTTGTAGATGGTGCATCTGGCGGTCCGAGAAGCGTGGGGTGGGGACTCGCCTCGGCGGGGCACGGGTCAGAATTCGGGTCCCGCAAGTGCTGCTGCCGTGCAGGAGGCTCTGAGCCGCGCCGGGGTCACGGTCTTAGGGGCAGACGCCGCCTCACTCACCCTCCCGTCTCCAAGGCCATGACCAGGCTCACAGCCGGCGGACACCGTAAACGGTGGAGCGGGACAGACGCCAGCGGCAAAAACAACCACAGCCCGGGCACGTTACGGGCTCGAAGACAGGGCGGGAGGGATTCGTGCACACTCGCCACCTGCTTGGAGGCCCTCTGTCCACAGCCGTTCCCTTGGATTGAAGCTGGGACGGCAGACTCACCTCGGTCCGTTCCGCGGTCGCCCACACGCGTCCCAGATTCAGGACGCTGCGAGCTCTGAGGTTTCGGCGGGTCCCTCAACGCGGCCGCCGGCCCCCTCCGCCCTCGGACACACGGCCAGCACGTCAGTCAGGCCCCATCTCCTGCCGCCGTTCCAGACGCCAGGCTTTATTAAAAACATTTTTTTTACCACACTACACTGTTTTCATAGGATTATAGCTGCAATATTATAAGATGTGATCTTATACTGTGAATATTTTATAATGCTGCCAATCTTTCTCACGGCAGGAAACAATTTTACAGAAGGAGAAGACATTCGGAGCAATTCTCATAACAGGGTTACCGGTTCTACTCGGACCCACCGTCTGAAGTGGCTGCCCATCGTTCTGATTACTGGCGTCGTCGCTGCCACGCACGGCGACGGCCGGGCGACCCAGGGCCGGCCCCGTTCAATCAGCCTGGTTCTGAAAACGCGGGTTCAAGTCCCGGACCCACAGCCTCCCTGCGTCTGCGTGTGGCGGCCGTGGGCACGGGGCGCATCTATCCGTTCAAACTTTAACAAACAGGAGACGACCGGGGGGTCACCCGGGACGCGTTCCGTGACTCTGATCCGCGTGGCATTCGTGTAGGTTCTCCAGCCAGACACCCACTAGCGGGCCACTTCCTGCTTTCAATTAACCTTCGTGAGTTAATTACCCCAGTCTCAGTTTCCTCATTTATAAAATGAGGATAATAATATGACTTGACCTGGCGGAGTTATTGTGAGAATAAAATGAGACCGTAATTGCAGGGTGTTTGGAACGGCACCGGTGCCTGTTCAGGCTGTGACAGATGGCATCCGTCACTGAATTCGAGGCTCAGACGCGACCGTCAGTGCGGCTGATGGCCTTCACGTGGACACAGTCCGTCCTGTCGACGAGCAATAGAACAGCAAACGCCACCACCCCTGACACCCCAAGGGCGGTGACAAGATGCAGCTTCCTAAGTGACAGAAAATGTGCTGGGAGAGGGGAAGTGACTGGGGAGTGTTGGGCTGGTGACTCCTTTTCAACCCACTCAGCCACCCCTGCGAGACAGTCATGCCGGGCGGGGTCCGACCTCACCGGTCAGAGCCCCCAGCCTCGGGGAGGGATGGAGGCCCTGGACGTGCGCCCTGCCTGAGCGCGCGTGTCCTGCCGTTCTCTGCCGATCTGAGGGAGGTAAGCGAGGACACCAGGAAGCTCAGAGATGCGTCCGCGGAAGATCCTGTTGGGGTTCGGTGTGCCCCCTCCGCCCGGATGAGCCTTTTGTGAGGACCGAGGCGCGTGTCGGTCCTCAGGGCAGATGGGGACGACCCCGTCACATTACGGAAAGGCACAGGCGCGGCACGTACACGGTGTCCCCCCTGGTTCCGTCACCCGAAGCGCAGCAATACGCAGTGCTACTTCCCAGCCCGCTCGCCGAGAGCTGGGCCTCACTCGGCCGCCCCAGGCCCTGCCGGCCTGGGCCCGGCTGCCCAGGGGGACCGCGTCCGTTGTGTGCACGGCCCCCGGGGCCGTGCGGCGTTCCGCAGCCTGCAGCCTATCTTACTGTGCGGGGTGGGTCCCTCCAAGCACTCGGCTTAAATGCTAATGACCTCACAGTCAAGTGGGCAGAGGGGCGATTTTTAAAGGGGGTCTGAAAATAAGAGCAAAGTAAAGTTGACTAATATTTTCCCACTCTTATAACTTCCTTTGTTATGAAAGACGGTGAATCATGTGTTCCTGGGGGAGGAAGTGGGTCAGCGGAGGAGAAGAGACTCCGGGTCTGAAGTCTCGTGGTCCGTGCCGACTGCAATCCGCGGCCTCAGGTCCCAGCCCCCACGGGCCAGCCCAGGGAGCCGGTTAGCCGGCAGCTGGCACAGCCGTTTCTGTAGTGTTTTTAGTGGTCGCCCACTGTCACCTCGGGGAGATCCTAGCGTTCCTTATCTCTTCCAGGATCTTTGCAAGTTCTGTTTGGTCAGTTAAAAACTTGTATTTCACAGAAACCAAGTCCCGCCTTCTTCCCTCCCCAGGGCCCTGGGAGCAGCAGGTTTTGGGCTTTTGGGCTGGAGTGGGAGGGAGTGCAGTTCTCACCGTCTCCCTCCTCTGGGGTGTGGTCTGGTCTTGGGTACCCCCCACCCCCGCCCTGGGATCGCTTACCCTCTCGGGACCTAGAGGAGGACAGCGTGGAAAGGACGAAGGTATTTCTAAGGGACCTGTCTCCTGGGTGTCGTTGACCCTCGGCGGGAATGCACCGGACACGATGCCCCGGGTACCGGCCGGCACCCTCACAGCCCCGGTGTGAGGCCGACTGAGACTCGATGCTTCGTGAGGTCCGAGCCCTTAGAGAAGCACGACCACAGGTGGAAGGAAGGCAGCTCTGCCTGCAGACTGTCGTTGCTGGGGATGCATCAGGGCACAAAGCCAACGATACACAGAGCATCTCGAGGGAGACCCGTCTGCTGCTGCCCTGGGCGACCCCGGGATCTGCTCCCGCTGTCCCTGGGCCGGCGGCTGCCTGGTCTGGCCCAGGCGCCGTCCTTGTCTCACGGGCGAGCAGCATGCCCTCCGCGCCGCTCTTCGGAGCGGTGAGACGCGGAGACGCGTTTCAGGAAGGAGAACTAACTACGTGAGGTTCGAGGGGGCGGCAGGAACCAAACGCCGAACCGGACGCCGCCCGGCCCTGGGCTTCCCTCTTCCCTGAGTGGGGACGGTTTCATTTACTGATGGTAATAAAAGTAGCTCACGGCCATTGTGAAAAGTAATGTTAAATAAATAATTACCACTGCAGGTCGTGGCCCGGCGGGGTTTGCTCCAACCAGCGTTCTGGTGGGCACTGGCGCCCAGGGAGACGGCGGCCTGGACCGCGGTGCGCCCGGCTGTGGACCTGCCGGCGTCGGAGCTAACTCCGGGGAGCTGTCCGCGTACTGGGCCTCGGTGCTCTGTCTGTCTGTAGACAGAGGATGGAAGCTCAGGGAGGTCCTGTGCCCCGCCCGCGTCTCGCGTTGCTATGCGGCTGAGTCGAGGGGCCTGGCTTCAGAGGCCGGGAGCCTCATCCCGGGGAGGACCGCGGCGAACATGCTAACGACGCCTGGTTGTGCGAACGCGCGGTCGCAGCGGAGCCGGGGCAGCGAGGCCTCCTCTCCCCGCAGGGCTGTGCAGCCTGCGGGCGTCTCGCTTTCCGTTCCTCTGTCGGAGGTCCACGCAGATGCCCGGTCCCCCGGCTGAGGCCGCCGCCCCCAGTGCGGGCGCCGCTGAAGCCGCAGGAGCCCTGGTCGCGGGGAGGACACCGGACGCAGCTCAGCGCAAACACCGCGATATCGATGGCAGCTCCGGCAGCGGGAGCGCCCGCCCGCACACCGCAGGTGCCGTTTCTGCGGAAACGGGGGTCACGCCCCCTTCAGGCCCAGACCCGCGAGTCCGGCAGGAGAGAGAGACACACACACACACACGCATCCCACGGGCGCTTGCTTCTGTCATTTCCCTTTGATGGTGGTTTTGAAACTCCAACAACAGAAGATCCATTAGACTTTCCCCCTCAATCAATACGCAGTGCATTCGCAGTCTAGACGCCCCAACGACGTGTCTGAAATAGCAGCGCGCTGCATTCTCATTATGTAAATGACGCTGCCTGAGAGCTAATTGATTGTTCAGTCGCCGTGGCTGAGCCTCAGATGTCTTCTTCCTGAGATGAGGAAGGAACTCACAAGCCCTGCTCCTGACTGTGACTTGAGAAGGAACCAGGTGAAGAGGAGAGGGAGGGGGAGAAACAGGAGCGCGTTCCCCGTTCATCCGCGGCCTGGGCAGAGCCTGCGAGACGCTGACGCGGAGGGGAAGCCTGCCGCTGGGTTTGTGGGTGACGGAGTTTTGGGGTTTTCAGGCTGGTAGCCGTCGGGGGGGTCAGCGTTTTAAAGGCCACACAAACGACACTGGGGCAGCCAGTGAGAGCCCTCTACCTGCCCCCCCCCCCACCCGGGCTCCCTGCGGCTCCTTACAGCCAGGCTGCGGCAGCGATGCAGGGACCCTCCCCCGACTCCTCACCTGGGCGGGGGCTGGGGGGTCCAGGGCGGGTTTGTCTTTATGTGTGACAGGGTGACGAAGAGACGCAAGAAAGCCAGTGGCCTCCGCTGTCCCCCCCAAACCTGTAAGTTTCGCTGAAGGAAAACAAGTGTCCCCATGACTACCGTAGAACCAGACGGGTTTGCTTTTAATTTGATGTGTTCTGCTTTTTTAAAAACACAGTAGCGGAGCCTGTACGAAATATTTCACTTTCATTTATACCAGGTCTTTGAAATCTGTGCATATTTCAGGGCTATGGGCATGCCAGTCCCAGTGCTAAATTCTTATCCGAAATATGTGGTCGTGATTCAGATTTCAGAGAATTTCCAGGTGGAAAGGTAGGTTCATGTACCCAAGTTGTTGTAAACATTCTTGAGTGGTTTCCAATAACTGAATCGGTGATCAGCTTTAAAATGTGCACTATTTAGCCTTGGCTGGTGTGGCTCAGTGGACTGAGCGCTGGCGTGGGAACCAAAGGGTGGTCAGTTCGATTCCCAGTCAGGGCACAGGCCTGGGTTGCAGGCCAGGTCCCCAGTAGGGGGCGTGGGAGAGGCAACCACACATGGATGTTTCTCTCCCTCTCCTTCTCCCTCCCTTCCCCTCTCTTTAAAAAAAGTAAATAAACTCTAAAAAAATAAAATAAAATGTACATTAATTAAAATTGAGAATCATCTCTTCAGTCCCACTACTCACATGGCCAGGGCTCAGTGGTCACTGGTGGCTGGCGGCCGCCATGGCAACCGCGCACGCCTGCGGGCTGCCCCTCCTGCCTCGCAAGTGAAACGCAGGGCTGGACCGCGGCGGTGAGCACAGGTGGAGAAGCCGGCCGCCGGGCACAGGAGAGAGACTCTCCCGGAGGCGGCAGAAGAGCTCGCCCTAACATGTGACAGCGGGGCCGGCCGCAGCGAGGGGGCGGCGCCATGTCCGTCCGCCGCAGCGAGGGGGCGGCGCCATCTCCGTCCGCTCTGAGAGGCCGGGCGGACAGACGACGGACAGACAACTGGAAACGAAACTCGCCGTGCTGCGTGGGGAAGAGGGCTCGGACATCGTCGGCCTGGGGACCCCGCCCCGTGAGCCAGGCAGGGGGTTGCGCTGCACCTCTGAACGACCCCGCCTGGGGACCCGGGTCGCGGCCACAGCTCGGCTGTGCTGTCTAGTTGCAAACATTCTCCTGCCATTTGCTGATGCATCTGTGACGCATCAGGGGAGGACCCTGTGATCCTTCCCTGATCAAACAGGGCCCTGGAGCCTCAGGTCAGGGGACCGTCCTGTGTCTGCCTAGAGCCCTGTGGTCCCACGCGGTGGCCCCTGGCGGCTCGCGTAAACTGGGCTTTGATGGAAGTCGGAAACACGCCCTGGGTTTGTCAGAGTCGGGACAGAAACGCACAAAGCATCGCATCACTTTGTTGCGCATTAAAATGCATTCTTGTATTGACGTGTTAAAACTATCTTCAATACTTAATTCGGTGAAATATATTATTAAAGTTAACTTCACTTTTCAGAGATATTTTACTGTGGCCATCTAGGAAATTTTAAATCCTACATCGATACATGGCTCTATCACATTTTTCTCAGCCTGAGCTGATACAGGTGACACTACAAATTTTAAGAAGTCGGATGTTTTATTTCCAGCCAGCTTCCTGAAGAACAGATGAATTCTTCGGCCTCCCTCGCGTTTGGGCATGCCTTCCAGGAGCCGAAAGTCGGATTAAGAAATAGCCCGTGAAAATTAGCGTCTATTCAAAAACCGTCGGAGAGGAAACGCAAACCCTCCGGGTGCGCGGTTCTCTGTGTCCTGATCGCCAGGTGTTAAGGAGCCGGCGCGCTGGGCGGACCCAGCCTCCGGCCCTGCCCCGCCGCGGCCCCGCGTGGTAACGAAGACCGTGGAAAAGCACTTCAGAAAACAGCCTCCCATGGGGAGCGGCCATCAGTATGCGCGGCGCGCAGGGAGTCGGGCCGCGCCCGCCGGGCCTGCCGGAGCACACGCTGCCCGCCCGACGGCCAACAAATGGCTCCTGTATATTCCACGAGACTAAATTAATACCTACACGCAGACAGTTTATTGCGGATGATGGATCGCGGGCGCGTTCCGTGTGCACCGGGAGCAGGGCCCTGGAAATCACATCATCATTGCGTTCCCAGGGAAAGAAATGATTGTCACATCCAGGCATGTTTATCACGGAGAGGGGCTGGTGCGGCCATCCGCCGCCTCGCACGGCGGCCGCGCGGAGGGGACGGCGCGGCGTGGGCTGCGAGAGCGGACTGCACTGTAGGTCCCCGGGGACGCAGAGGGACTGATCTGGCTGCGCCCTGCGTCCCAAATTGTTAGGTCTCGGGGAACCGAATAAGGTGACGTTTAACCTCAACAAAGGCCACCTGAGTAGCGTCCGCCCTGCTTTGAGAGCAGCAGTGCCCCCCACACCCACGTCGCGTCAATGATAAAACACAGATGGCGCGGACCCCAGAGGCGCAGGGGGGGCGGGGTGAGAGAGGGGCCTCTGTGGCCGTTTCCTGACAACTGTCTGGCTGCATCAGCAGAAGCCGGAGCCGCGGCGATCGATACTTGGGGAGCCGCAGCAGGTCCGATCAGAGGCCGAGCGCGGAGGGCCATTTCCATAAGTGGCCGCGTCGTTGATGGGAGCCTGCGTGTCACTTTGCATATCATTTGCATGTTATTTTGTGCAGCCCTGCCAATAAATAAACGCAATTTATCAACTTGCACAACCTACCCTGACCCTTGCAAGCACACAAGGAAGAAAATAAACTAGACCTGCAAGGAGTTACTGTTTGTTTAGCCTTAAAAAAAAAAAAGAAAAAAGAACAGGACTTTCAAGCTGTCCCCTGGGCAGGACACTCGGGGGGCAGGGCCGGTCTCTCTGCTTCGGCCGTAGTGTCCGCAGGCAGTCCCGCCTACTGCCTTCCCGTGTGGGTGCGTCCTGAGTGTCAGCTGCCGCCCATCCCACGGAGAAAATGCGCGGGCCCAGGGCGGGCGGCCCTCTCTCATCCGCCGTCACCGGGCGCACGGCCTGCCCAAGGCGGCGCGGTGAGTGCTGCGCGGGCGCTGCGGGTCCGTCCTCAGCGGCACGGGCCAGCTTGCCGGAGCTCACCGGGGCAGCCTCTTTGGGACCCGCAGGTGCAGGCCCTGAGTGTGAGGCCAGGCCCACCTGGCGTCAGGGCCTGGGCTCTTAGCCGCTCCACCGCTGCCTGAACCCCGGCAACCATGACCCCCTGGTGGGAGTCTCGGGGGCGGGGTTTGAACCGAAAGGCACTAGGGGCCGCATTTTCCTTCCCCCAGGGGTGGGTGCAGGCTTTGTGGGACCTGAGGGGTCTAAAATTTAGGGGGCCCTCTTAAAACAAAATTAGGAATGTAATCTAAGGCATCAAAGTAAATATTTATCAAATGCTTTTACTGCATCTGTTAAGATCATATGATTTTTAGCCTTGCTAGAAAACCCTAGATTCCCCTAAAAAACTATTAGGAACAATAAACAAAACCAGTCAGGTTACAGGAAACAAAATCGATGTACAAAACGGAATATTTATTTAGCAAGAGAACAAATCCTAACAAATTAAAATACTGCAAACATAGCAAAATGCAGAAAAAGAATATTTTTTATCTATTAACTAACTGAGTTAATCTCTATGCCATTCTACAATAATTTTTCTTCTAAATGTTTTGGTTGCAAACTCTTCGATCATCTGTTCCTATGAAAGCAATTTTTGTATTTTCTAACTAAAGGATAAAAAGACAATCCACTATTTCCTCTGATCAATGTGATTGATCAGAATTCAACTTTGGTTATTAGTGATAAAACAGGCAACCCCCCTGTGAGCACACACACACACACACACACATATCTATCTACCTACCTACCTACCTACCCACCTAAATGGGACAGACGCACTGCGGCCCAGGCTCGTGTCCCCAAACATGAACTCTGTGGTGTCCCATGTGGCATAATTTGCGTAAAACCCGAGAACACTCCTGACACCGTGGACTTGCATCCCGATCTAGTGTGGACGGGGCCTGAGCCTTCCGTTTACGACTCAGATGTCTGATCGAGGGAGAACATTCACGAGACTCACTTCTGACCATGCACACTGCCCGCCCGCCCGGCCTCCGGTGTCACCCTGGGGCCTCCAGCCCGCAGCTGGACTGTCCGTGGAGTGAGTGACCGCAAACTACGCACGTCTGACTTCGATGAGCCCCAGCTCGACGTCCCCACCCCCCAGTGACCACAGCCCCAACGTGAGCCCTGCAGGAAGGGAAGTGTTTCCGACTGGACCTAACGAAAGGGGTTGAAATATCCGACTTTTGCAGATTTGACAGAATCTCATCATCAGGTGAACGTATTCTTGGAGCTCTTCCCAGGGCCTCGGTGCTGGGGGTGGGGGCGATGCCAGGGGTTCAAAGCCGAATTTTCATCGGCTCCTCAGTATGTCCACCTGTGTCCCCACACTCTGCACAGCACCACCCCTGGGGAGGCCCTGCCCATCTCGGAGCCCGTGGCGTCTCTGACGGTGTCCAAGTCCCGGCCCCACCCGAAATGTCTGTGGAGCTCAGCTCCTGCTACCAGCCCCGCCCCTCCCGCCCAGCCCCTCCCACATCTGTGCTTCTGCGACTCTCCGAGCTCCACCGCCCCCTCTCGTCCTGCTGGCACCCCGCCCCTCGACGTGTGCAGCTGGGCTGCGGCTTCAGCACGCAGGCACCTAAGAGTTACCTGCTCGGCACCTCATCTTCGTATGTTTGTATGTTCACACAACGTATGGATTATTCACGTGGTGCCCTCGCACTCAGCTCGCACGTCAGTGTTTCCGTTTGTTCCTCATTCTATGACCTAGTATCTGTTACATTTATCACTGCTCACCATTAGACCTATTATTTATACATTGTATTTACTCGTTACGCTACATTACGCTACATTAGCGCGTTCAAATACATTCCAAACGTAGGAATGTGTGTGGGGGGATGCGCTTCCCATTCTCTCCGCAGGCAGCTCCTGGGGGTATTTCTGAGCTGTGAAATGACATCCCAGATCCCAGAATTCTCCCACTTGCATTTTGGAAACCATCCATTTAAGCCTTTTCTCACTTAAAAACCCTGTGGGTTGTGCTTCCCCAAACGCCCCCCGTTTTAAGAGCAGGGAAGCAAGCAAATCATCACAGGGGGTGCCGTGGAAAGGGACCCCCTCTGGTGGGTGGGGACCCCCAAACAGAACTTCCCTGTGATGCGGGGCGGCTGCCGAGGGGACGGCACTGACCCACGAGACCCCCAGTGTGTGCCTCATCTGCCTCCCGTGGTGGGGACACCTGGCCCCCTTTCTTCTCCTGGTCTGCGCAGAAAGTTGGCTTCACTTTAAAAAATAGTGCTAGGGAGGGAGGGAAAAGCGTAATGTATTCTTAAAATGTTTACGTGTCAGCAAAATCCTGAAAACCATTCGACAGATTAATCCTCCTGCTGACTTAGAGAGGATGGATTTCCAGCTATAACGGAGATTGGGAAAAATTGATTTCCGTGTGCCCGGTGACTGAATGAGATAAAAGCCACTGTCCTGGCCAGCCTGTCCCAGGCTGCAGCCAGGCTGCTGCAGGGCTGGCTAATTGAAAAGTCAC
>CM052551.1:44396309-44434596 GCA_028533065.1 Trachops cirrhosus | reverse complement strand
GCACCGCGGCACGACCCTCCGGGCGGCTGCTGCGGGGCGCACGGCCAGCGCTGCCGAGCCCGGGACGCGGCACCACGTCCGGTTCCACGTCTGACAGCGGCTTCCCACGGAGCCAGCACCTCCTAGTGTCACTCCACACCGAGTGAGAGGGTCCGCTCCTTCCTCATTCGCTCTGCCCTTTCGTAAGCAGTGACCGAGCGCCTGCGGCATCCCAGGCTCGGTGTAGAAGGAGCCCGCGTGGTCCACGAGGCGGGACCTGTGCCAGCCTGAGCGCAGGGCGAGGCGCTGCTTCGGGTCCCACACCCCACAGAGCGCCCCGCGGGGCAGGCAGCTGCCCCCACAGCCACACGGCAGCCCCAGGACCGGTCGGCGCCGAGGGAAAACGAGACACATTACGTGTTTCTAAAAGGGCCCGGCTTCGACAGAAGCATCTTTCGGGTCGTCTGCGCTGCAGGGCTGCTCAGAGGCGCCGGGGCCTCCCGGTCGTGTTTTAGCTTTTGCCTTTCCGGGCCGAGGCCTGCTGCTCTCTCTCCCTCTCCTTTTCCTTGGAACTCCGCCCCTCCCAGGTTCCCGCTCCGTCACCTCTCCTCGTCTCGGTCATTTCTGCACAGAAGCCATCGGTCTGTCATTTTGCATCCATCAGACGAAGCCCCGTTCCTGGCAAACAGGACAGCTGCCGAGCCGTTTATCGGTGTTTCCCAAAGAATTCCTTGCGGTTCTCCAAAGCCCACGGCCCTGAATGTTCGCGGATTGATGTCAACAGGGGAAGGAACCCGCCACGGGCAGGCTTTGTCCCCGAATCGCGGGATGGGAACAACAGAGCAGCAGCAGGTGTCACTGAGCGGCACTTCCTGCGGTGGGTTTCCACACGTCACCCGGCTCAGCCTCAGGACGCCTGCCCGGGTGTGGACGGTGGAGGCCCCTCCGCAGGTCAGAGAGCCGACCCACTGCAGGGACCGACCCGAGAGTCCAAACGAGAGCACGGACCAGCCTGGACTCAAACCCCGTCCCAGAGGCCGGCCTGTTAACCGGGGTGCGCGGCTCTCAGGACAGCGGCCCGGGCATGGCCTCCACGGTCAGCAGTCGCACACGGCATTAAATGCCCCGGCCAGCCTTGCTGGTCCCGCAGGGCCGGGGTCCCCTGGTCCCCGTATCTCCACCTGAGCAGGTGTTAGCACCTCCCCTGACTTGATTGGGCTCTCACCGCTTTCAGAAATGCAGCGGCGGGGGTGGGCGCCGCACCGGCTGGACCCAGAGGTTTCCCCAGGCGAACCCGCAGCGGGCTGCTTCCCGCACGGGCACCTGTGGTTTCCCTCGTGTGCGTCGGGGAAGCACGTGCTGGAGACGCCGTGTGTGGAGGGGAGACGGCTGGGGCGGGGCTTCTGGCAGCGCCGCTTGTGCGTGGGGGGAGCTACGAGCACCAGCCTTGCCCCCGTGTCCCCTGGTGGGTGTGGCCGGTGGGGGATGGCCCCACACCCACGGGTGCCCGTGGGTGGGCGAGGTGAGGACAAGCTTGTGTCACAAGGAGAAACGCCAGCCACACGTGGTAGCCCTCCCACCTCGCCGCCGCCCTGGACAGCGCGATGTCGCCGGAGAAATGAAAACCGCTGACGTCGAGGAGGGACTTTCTTCTTTGGAAAGAGAGTGTAAAAGCCACACTCGTAGCCCCCGGGTTCCCTGCATCAATCTCCTTTTAAGATGACTACAGGGTTTCATGGCCATCCCAGCACGGGGAGGGGGGCTGGCTTTGTGTCATCACCAGCAGAGTAACGCCGCGGAGGTACGTTTTCCACGGTGTAACTGCACACGTGGAAATGACCCCTTTCTTGGCGGCGGGTTTCCTGGTCTCTGCCTCCGGTGGCAAAGAATCCGGTGGGAAGCCCGGCTTCCCGGTCCCTCCGAGCACACACGGCATCCTGCCGTGACTCGAGGTGTCGGGCAGCAGTGAGCCCGCACCGTGGGCATGGGGACAAAGAGAAGGCCCACGTTTAAGATCATCGGGCACGAGAGGCACAGCCAGCAGCCCCAGGAAGGCAGGGAGCTGAGCCGGGATGGCGGTCTTTGCGGAGCATGCTGGGAAATTCCCGGGCAGCCGGTGCTGGGATCCGCTGTGGGACCCGTCCCCAGCACCGACTGCTCTGGGGCGCAGAGGCGAAACCACGGTTAAGGCTTCCCGGGGCTGGCAGTCCAGCGGGACACACATAACTCGACGTGTGATCCTCACGTGATGAGGTGGGACCCGTTGGAGAGTGACCCCCCCGAGGTGTGGACCTGGCCAGCCCTCGGTGGGAGGGGTCATTAGACGAGGGACACCTGAACTTACCTTCGAACTGTGCGGGCTAGACGGGGCCCTGGAGGGTCAGGACGGTGAGTCTGGGGGGCGTGTGTTCGTGTTCGAGGGGGCGGGTGCACGTGCCCTGCGGGGAGCGCTGTGTGTTTGGGGAGATCGGAACACAGAGGGTGGGCATGGGGGGCGGTGTGGCGGGAGAAAGAGGTGACAGCAGCCGTGGCTTCATTAGGGATTCGTGGGCAGAAAGGAGGCCTCAAGGATGCTAAGCAGCGGAGTCACATGACTGGATCTGCAATTCAGATGATGTCTCCACTCTGGAGACGAGCAGCGACTCCCTGGACCTTGGGTGGGTTTGGGGAACGCAGGTCTCTCACTCCGAGTCCGACAGCTCGGTGGCCTTCAGGTGGGCTGGTCAACCGAGGTCTCAGAGTTGAACTTGAGGGCTGCGCCCTGGACCTGCGAAGGCGCCCCCCTGCGCGTTCACTGGTGAGGCCGCGAGACGCTGTCATCTGATCTCCATGACATCTTTCTGCAGAAACTCAGCGGCAGGGGCTGGGGGTGCTGAAGCTCCAACCTCGTGACACGTCAGTGCGGACCACGTGTGGAAATGGCCCGTGGAAAGGGGGCTCTTCCCAGCTCCACTCGCCCACGGGGGCTCTCAGGCGTTTCTCCGGACGTGGGCGTCGGGCCATGCTGCACCCTCGGCTCTCCCCTAAGAAAGCCGCTGACGGAAAGGTTTCTCTATAAATCTGTGTCAAGGCCTTTTAGCGAATGAATTTGCCCGCAGTTCCGAAGTGGATGTGTTTTATTTTTCATAAAACGTACGAACTCCTGCCCAGGGTGAACAGGGTGATATATTTTTAATTTTTTTAATTCTCACTGAGAACATTATTTTTTTCATTGCTTTTTAGAGAGAGAAGGACAAGGGAGCAGGGAGGGGAGAGGGGGAGAGAGAGAAACACCAGCGTGAGAGAGAAACATGGACCTTCTCACGAGAGCCCTGACCAGGGATCAAACCCTCGACCTGGGTATGTGCCCTGACCGGGACCTGCACCCAACACACCAAGGGATGATGTTCCAGCCGACTGAGCCACACCAGCTGGGACTGAACGGCACGTGATGTAAAATCAAATCGAACTTTCTGGAGAGATGACAAACCAGATCAAACTCGCACAAAGTGGGGACTACGCACGGGAGGCGGAAAATCCATCAATTCAGTGCACAGCGAATCCGTGGGACACTGCCTCTTTGCTCGGGTAAGAAAAGCAAGTGTGGGGAAGGAGCCCAGGGCTCCAGGGCACCGGGGCTGGTCCCACTCGGGGGTGGGGGAGCCACAACGTTAGGTCAAGAGGATGAGAAGCTGCCAAGTGTGGGGGCAGGTTGAGCCCAGACCCAGCGGAAGCACCTTTTCTGGGAATCTGGACGACAGCGGGGGCAGAGGCCCAGCGGAGCGGGGTCCCTGATACGGCGGTCGCCGCCGCCGTGGGGCTGCCCTGGTCTGCGCAGTCAGTGCTGTGCGGGCCGGTTCTGGGTCGGCAGCACCTGCCGCTGTCTGGGCTGGCGGGCCGTGGGCCCCGCCCTGAGCTGCGTGGGAGCAGCAGAGACGTCTCCGTGGGGACAGGTTCCGAGTGTCTCCTCGTGTGAGTCCAGTCTCTGACCTGCACTTTGGCCAACAAAGCTCAGAGTGGGCGAAGGGCCTCATTCCCGCCACGCGCTCGGCTGCCCCAGCGGGCTCAGCGTCTGTCTCGAGGGCCAGCAGGCGGAGGTGTGCGCGGAGCGCCTGGCCAGCAGGGACCGCGGAGGCCGTCAAGTCCAGCCTGCTCGTTTCTCAGCTGGGGAGATGGAGGCCGAGAGACGCTCCACCACGGGCTTAAAGCCGCACAGCCAGGGGCAGCCCTGGGACGGACGCCCCGCACCCCACCTCCCGGGCCAATGCCCCCTTCACCGTCTCCCACGGTCATCTTCCTCCCAGGACAGCTCTGCGAATGCTCAGCCGGGAGGACCCCTCCTCGCCCGTGGAAGCCGCTGCAGAGCGCCTGGGCCAGAGAGGGGCGCGCCCAGGCTGACGGAGGAGGATGGCCGTCAGCGCCTGGGGGGACTCGGTGAGAAAGACGCAGTGGACGTGTCTGCCTCTGGAGACCAGTCGTGGGGGGCGGGGCCCGTTTGCTGGCTCTCCCTGTCGCCCGTGGGGCTGTGTGGGTTGGCGGTGAAGGGGTTTGGGGTTTTCCACGAACGGAGGCCCAGAGGGACTTCAGAGCTCAGGCGAAAAAAGAAAAAAAAAGAGGAGGAAAGGGAAGGACCAAGCCACAGCCGTGTTAGTCCCGTGGCCCCCAAACTGTGGCTCTGTCCCCCAGGAGTGACGACAGTCCAGGGCACAGACATTCTGAGGAGCTTTAAGTGGGTATCATCTTCCCGAGGGTGCAGCAGGCGCCAACCGATGGGGCTAAGTCACTGGTCTTCTCTAGCACGCACCACTGACCCAGCCATAGGAGACGTGGCGGAATCGGACCTCATAGGGCCCCCGTGGCCCCCAAATGCGCAGCGAAGCTGCACTAGCCGGAACACGCTTCCATCGGCTGAAAAGCAGCAAAATGGGGCGAGTCTCTCACCAGACCGTCAGTCAGAGGCTCGCGCAGTGTCGTGGGGGCGCAGGGGAGACACTCCAGCTGCACGTCAGGGGGGACCGAGGACGTGCGGTGAGCACCCGCTTCGAGGGGCGGAGGGCCGGGAGCAGGTGTGGGCAAGAGTCGGTGAGGGATGCTGCTGCCTCCTTGCTGCTCCGTCTGCTGTCTTTACAAAGCGACACAGTGACACGGCCTCCACTTGCCCTTGCAGTCCCCAAGTCCACTCTGGGTGGAGCAGGAAGGTCACCTGAAGTCGCCGTGTCTGACAAGTGCCAACCTGTTATAACGGGAATCATAATATATTCCTTCTACATCTGCCAGGGCTTCTGGAAGTTTAAAGCAAGGGTGTACCTGAAGGTCCTTTGAAATGCACTCAGCGCTACAATGTTGCAAAGAATTGTTACCAGTTTTCTCTGTGTAGCTCCGTCAGAGGTCGCCAGCTCCCTGGGCAGAACCCGGCTTTGCCGTTTCGACTCCACCTGCCCGCCCGGGTAAGAGCTGGCCTCGTCGCTTCTTTGTCACAGGAAGCACCTTTCGCCCAAGAGGAGCACAGGCTGGGCAAGGTTCAGCCCCCTCTAGAGTGACTCTAGCAGCCAATAGGTATTTATAATTAATGTGCAATAACTCAGTTATGCACATCTCTTCAGGTTTAATGGTCCCAGTTCAGGTGAGATCATTAGGCGCCCAAGTGGATGTTAAACGCATATATTTGAGGGTTAACGACTGTGCAGCAGGTGCGGGGTGGATGATAGGGCGGTTAAAGGGCATGGGGAAAGTTGTTAACATCGTGGGGCATTTAATTAATATTTTACACAAGCCACCCTTTGACTCCTCTGAAATCTGCCCCGAACGCACCACGGGGCCTGTTCCGGGAGCAGACGGGTAATTGGCGGGGCTGCTGCTGAAACCCGGCCCCGCCGAAGGACGACGCGGCACAACAGCCCCCTAATTAGCGTGAGGGATGACGGCACCCCGGCGCACGCGCTCCCGCCCCGGTGACAGCTGCGGCACCGGACGGCGCTGATGAAAGCTTTCGCAATTAGAGATTCTGCGACGGAGATGGATGGAGCATTGCCTTCAGTTAATGCGAGGCGGGTTCCCGAGACGAGTTCTCGCGGGGCAGGCCCCCTTCGTCACCGTGTCCCCTGCCTCCGTCTGCCCCGGGGCCTCGGGGTCTCGCCACTGTCCATTCTCTGTCCTTCTTTTTCTGCCTGTGCCCGGTCTTCCTTCCTTTGGGTCACTTCCCACTCTCGCTCTCGCTCTCTCTCTGTCTCTCTGTGTCAGAATGAAGCGGTTCCGACTCAGGGCCACCGTTCTGTCTCCCACACCCAGCCCCTCCCCGGGCTCTCTGGCTCTGCACAGCGGGGGCTGTTCAAATGCAGACCAGCCTCGGAGCGCGCGGGTCAGCACCGTTCAGGGTTTCCTCTTCCTTTAATCTTCCCGTTTAAGAGAGCCCTTGTTTTCGTTGTCATGATCCCGCCTTCATTCTCTCAATTGGGTCTCATGTCCACTGTGAGCTCCGGATGCTGCGGACACAGCGGGACCACACAGGCAAGGCCTCTCTGTCCCCGAAGCTGATATCCGGCGGAGAGACGGGAGGCCCACGGAGGCGGGGGGCCGGCCGAGGGCACGGCGCTTGCACTCCAGGGGGGAGGCAGAGAGTAGACGGGAGCCGAAGTTGTAGCAATGGCGGCAAGACGTCCCGTGGAGCAAGTAAGGACGCGACAGAGTGCTGGGGGCTGGGCCCAGCTGCCCCCTTCCAGCCCCCATCCCCGCACTCACTGCCCCTCTCCGCCGGCCCTGCCCTGGGGTCTGCGGGGGACCAGGGGTGAGCGGGGTGCAGCCCCACTTCCAGGACGGCTTTCCGTGTCGTGGCAGCGCCGACAGCGTGGGCACATCCTTGAGGCTCCGAGGATGTTTGAGAGTGCCATGCCGCACTGTCCTCGTCCCCACGGGCGCTCGGCAACACCGCGCACGCCGCATGGTTCGGGGAGCTGTGTGGCGAGAAGGGATGAGTGCCTGAGCGCTCCGGACGCAGGACGGAAGGGCGCCGCTGCGGCGTGCAGGCAGCGGCGTCGGCCACGCCGTGTTCGGTAGCGTGCGGACGGCAGCGGCTCACACACTGTGGAACGTGGATTCTTAGTGGCTCACACACCGCGGGCGTGGATTCTACCCCCGCCCCCGCCCGCACTCCTTACTCTGTGACCGTAAGCACACCGCTCATGTCTTGGACCTCAATTTCTCTGCCTGTGAAAGGGGCTGACAACGGCCGTAAGTGCAGCTCTGCCCCGAGGGAAGCACTTCACACCCTCGAGAGCTCTGCACACAGCTGGGGGAGCCGCGCGCGCTGGCGCGCCATCGTCAGCGTGGCCGAGCACAGGCGGACTCTGCAGAGGGAAGTCACTGTTAAACAGGCCGGCTGCCGGACGGCGGCGGGCGGAAATCCCCTCGGTGGGCGTGCGGTGAGCCGGGCGCCGCAGAGGGAGACCCTGCTGCAGAACGTGGGTAGATTTGCTGCCGGCCCGTGCTTTTCCTGCAGGAGGCGGGCCCTGCGCCGCCTTGCCCAGACCGAGCTGCTCGCGCAGCCCTGAGAGAGGCCTGTCACGGTCGCCAGGGCCGTCGGCGGGACGTCTGCGGAGAGCGGCTAGCACGCCGTTAACTCGCAATTAAGTGCCAGCGTGCGCATGGCTGGGACCCGCTCCAGATGCCTTGTTTCCCCCTCCGCCCAGCCGTTCGAGCCAAGGGAGCCCGACCCGAGTGGGGCGGACACAGAGGGACAACCGGGCGCGGACTCGGGACAGGGCGCCCACGGCGGCACCTCGCTGCGGCCCCGCCCGTCAGCAGGCAGGCGTAGTTTATGGGGACCCAGGCTGGCGAGGGGAGAGCTCGCTTCCAGCCAGGAGCCTGAGGCTGGCGGAGTCTCCGATGGACCTGAGGCGACGGGGGGCTTCCTGCCCCGCAGGGACACGCTCTTCTCCGAGACGGGACAGCCTCCTGCGTTGGTGTCGGCCCTGTGAGGACCCAGTGGTCCAGCCCGGGAACCTGTCCAAAGTCACAGTCATGTGTGTGCTGTGTGGGACACTGAGGCCACGGTGTCCCGTTGTCACTGCCGGTGGGACCTGTGTTTCCACACGGGGCCAGGACAGCTGAATGTGAGGGGAGCCACGAGGTCCCCAAGTTAGTGTAACCCCTGGGACCCCGAAAGCACTGGGCAGGACACCGTATCGTGCGTGAGTTTTCGTGCACTGGAAATTCACTGCCCTCTGTTCTGGGCACCGCACGGCGGGGCCTGGGGAGCATCACGCTCAGGGAAACGAGCCAGTCAGACAGAGACAGACACCCTGCGATCTCACAAGTGTGTGGAGTCTAACGAGCAGGACACACTGATGAGCAAAGCAGAAACGGAGGCACGGACACACGGAACAGACTGACGGCTGCCAGAGCGGGGAGGAGGTGAGGGCATCGGCCACAAGCCGACGTGCAGGACCCACAGACACAGATGCCCGCGTGGGGACGGACTGAGGGACTGGGCGGGTCTGGGTGGAGGCGGGCAAAGGGGGCAAATGGGGACGACTGTCGGAGTGTCAACGATACAAGCAGAAAAGCTGAGGTTGTTGTCGGAGGGCTGAGGGCCTGCCCCCTCTCGCGTCTCCTGTTGCCGCACCCACGGTCCCGGGAACCGTCGCCTGCTCGGGCTGCGTCCGCTGTGCGTGCATCCGGGACTCCCGCCTTCACCCCTCGTCACCTCTCACGGGCCTCTGACGCTGGACACTCGCTTTCTTCATGCGCCTCTCTGCCCACTTGCCTCTCGGACCGAGTCCAGCATTGCCTGCCGATTCTTGGCCCTCCCCCTGCGGAATCCTGGATCTGATCCTGGATGGAGCTCATGCCACATTCTGGCAGGATTGTTGCTTAAAAACCTAGTTTCACCGGCGATAGCAGAAAGGGCCGGATCTTAGTGCCAGGCGGCTACACGCCCCTCCCACTCACTCAGGCCCTGCGCTGTCCAGGGTGGACCCGGGCGGCCCCCACTTTGTCCTGGTTGTCCTGGGACAGGCTGCCCCCGCCCCTGCCTCCTGCTTTCCTGGGAAGTCACGCAGAGAACATCCAAGTCTCTCGTGGGCCCAGCCAGCTGGGTGTTTTATGTACCACGCACACGAGTCTCCTCGTGGGACAGGTAAGCGTCTCTAACCTGCCACAGGAGCACCGGTAACGGGGAAGACACAGATGAGAGGGTGTCTGCTCAGCTGTTTGTCTAAGTTATGTGGAAGGTGGGGTCCTGAGACAGCCCAGGACGTGTACGTACAAGCCAGAAATACCTACGGGACAGCCGTCACCGCGGTTACACCGGAGCCACCTGCTCGAACCGATGGGCTCTGACTGGGGCTTTGCTTTCACACGCGGTCAGCGGACAGTGAGGCCGAGCGGCCGAGGGAGCGCACAGCCCGCTGATTTGGGACTGGGTGGCCCTCGGCCTAAAGTCCCCCCTGGCAGGGGCCTCTAAGGTCACCACTGACCTGAGTGAGTGACTCGCACGCTGAGGCGTCACCACAGGTCACCCCTTCCGCAGTGAGTGTTCCCGGGACTGTAGTTCCGCAGGCAGGGAAGGGAGCGTCGGGCCCCATGGAAGCCCGTGTGCTGCGGGCAAGTCGCACGTGCTGTCCCCTCTGCAGCCGTCGGAGAGCCACCCTCCCGTCGCCGGGACCGGAGGGGCACGCACATCCTCGCGTTCTCCTTGCCCTCTCGAACCCTGGTTGCCTGGGTTCTTGCTGCTCAGGACTCGGGGAACGGCGGGGTTCACTGACACCGCCTGGGGCTCCCGAAACACTTGGCTGGCGGGATCTAAATGCGAGCTGCCGAGGGACGGCAGGAGGACTCGGACGTGGGCACGCCGGGCGGAAAGGGGACGTCGGAGGTGCCTGCGTCACACTGTACCCCATTCACAGCGGTCCCCCCCCAGCGCCCGAGCCGCTTCCAGCGCCTTCCCCTGGCGCTGCAGTGCCGGGAAGGGTGGCACCTGGGTTGCCCGGGGCCCGGCCTCTTCTCTGGGGCCGGGGCCCCTTTCCGGAAGCTGGTGCAGACGGGGAGGGGTCGGCGTGCGTCTTGCCCCGGTTTCTGTTTTTTTGCCACGTCTTCGGCGTTCAGAGCTAACCCACTGCGGAGGCGACAGGGCCCAGGGGAAGCCGGGGGAGCAGAGGGCGAGGCTCCCGGGTAGGAGGTGAGCGTGCAGACGCGAACTCACTCTCCGGCTGGAGCCTGTCGGGACGTGGCGGTGGGGAAAGGAAGACGGGCGTCAGTGCGACACTCAGGTACCATCTCTTCCCCAGCAAACGTGTCCTCTCCAAGGTACACCCCACACCCGCCTGTCCGAGCCCGCCAACGCGGCCGCCCGCCCCCACAGGATCCCAGGCTCCCGGGCGCTCCGCGGGCAGCGGCCCTGGTTCGGACCGACCGCGAGCCACTCCGCCCAGCTGTCCGGAGCCCACAGTCTGGGCGAAGTGCCGGCTCTCGTCAGAGGACCTCGGTCACTAGAGCTGAGCCTTTTCTGGATCTCGTAAAGTCAGGGCCCGGGTGGTCGTTAACCGCAAACTTGCAGTTTTGAGCGGGGGCAGGCGTCAGAGCAAGTTCTCTCTTCGGCCCACAGAGGCCTGGGCGGGGCCAGGGACCCTTGCTGGCTGGTGGTCTCCTCGGCTTGCTTCTGGTTATTCCAGAGGGTGGCTCTGTCCCCTCCCCGGACACATTGCCCAGGTGGAAGCTCAGGCGGGGCTGAGCGTCCCCCGGGTCGGGTGGCTGGCTCCTGACACGCACGACCCGCTTCCGGCCACGGCAGCAGGTGCTCTGCAGCGGGCCGGGCTCTCCGCGCTCACTGCCTTCGCCCTGCTTTGTGAGGCTCCTTCCTTCTCTGCTTTTGTGCTCTCCAGCCCGACCCGACCCGGAGACTTCTCTCTTCAGCTGGAGGCCCCCCTGCACAGGCCCTGCTCCCTGGGCCCGGGGTGGGGGCGGGCGTGTGGGTGTGAGCCGCAGACGCCCCAGATGGGAACAGCGCTCGCTCCCGCACACCCCGCCTAGCTGAGAACAGCTTGAGAAAATCGGATCCGAGAAAAGAGGAGGGAGGGGAAGGAGGTGAGAAAATGGGAGGGATGAGAGAAAGATGGGGTAGTAGGGGGGTGGTCTACTTTAGGGAAAGTGGGACGAACCCTCCGGGAGCAGAAAAGCTTCCCACACGCGAGCGCCCCTGAGGACCGGGTGCCAAAACGCTGCTCCACGGAGCTTCCGGCTCTTCACGTCCCGTGAAGGAACAAGCCCCACAGAGCCACGGGGGAGGGGTGGTGGGGCGGCCCTGTCGGCCCGCGCAGGGCGCCACGCGTGTGGTGGGGACAGCGTGCAGTGCAGGGCACCGCAGAATCCTGCCCGAGCCTTGTGTAGTAACACAGCCCCAGGGAAGAGCGCATTTTGGGGGCCAGACACCTCAACACGCTAGGAGCAACCTACCCTAACACTGCGTGCATTCGGCTGCAGTCTGCAGTGAGATTCGGTTTTCCACGGCCACTCAGGATTTTCCACAACCTGTCGTTTCTTGGGAGTTGGTTTGACTTGGTGATCTTTTGTTTGGCCAGAGGCTGAGCAATAGCTTGGAGACTGGACGGAAAATTAGCTCATCCCTGAGGGCACAGGACAAGCGGTCACCTCAGTGCGACCCTGTGTCATGCCCACCACAGGAAGGACACCAGCTTTGGTCCAGGTCTACCACTGACCATCAGTGTGGCCTGGCGTTCTCCCCCATCCCGGCGAGGGCCGGACCACGCTCTTTGTCACTGGGACAAGCCTGTCCTGGCGGAACAGGTTAGTCCAATCAGGTCTGGACGTGGAGATGTGCTCCGCGAACATCGGAAGAGTTCCCACTATGCGCACGACCCTGCCCGGGCTCCGGGGCACAACCACACGGAGGACTCGTAGTCTGACGCCACCGCTCCTGGACCCGGTGGTCGGGGAGGGGCCACAATCCCTCTTCGACAGCCGCCCTGCCCGCTCCACCCGGGTCTCTGAGCCCCGCTAGCCAAGCCCGATGGGAACAGATGCCGAATACCTTTCCTGGTGGCGAGATCATTCGCGGTCTCCTCTCTCAGCGACCTCCGCACACGCAGTGCAGGGCTGTGACCCGGTCGCCAGGCCGGGGTCAGGTCCCCAGAGCCCACTCGTCTCCCACCTGCGGGCCGTTCCCGTCGACCACCCCCACTCCCCCCGACCGCCCACCGCCGACGCACTCTCCGTGTCCGAGTGAGGTGTCTGTAGATCCCACACTTAAACGAGATCGTATGATGTCTGTCTTTCTGTGACTTCGCGTGACTTGTTTCGCCCACACATCATGTCCCGCGGGTCTAGCCAGGTCATCACAGAGAGGATTTCCGTCCTTAGCGTGGCCGAGCGGCACCGCACTGTCAGTCGCCGCGCAGGACGGACGCCGAGGCTGCTCCGTGCCTTGGCCGCTGTGCGTGACGCTGCCGTGAACTTGGGTGCAGACACTTCCTTGAGACCCCAGTTTTCTTCCTGTGGATAAACGCCCAGAGGTAGGATTGCCAGGTCCTGCAGTAGCTCCAGCTGTAACGTTCGGAGGAAGCTTCAGCACAGCCAAAGAAACCATCAGTAAAATGGATGGGAGAGAATTTTTGCAAACCACCAATATGGCAAGAAACTCACACAATTAAATAAAAAAGCCTGGTTAAAAATGGGCAAAGGACCTGAACAGACATTTTTCCAAAGAAGACATACAAATGGGCAGCGCGTACGTGAGCCTCTGCTCACGTCGCTCACCATCAGGGAGACGCAAGTGAAAGCCACGAGTAGGCACCACCTCCCACCTGCCGGGGACGGGTGCCAGCGTCACCTGGTCCGCTCGCGGGCCAGCGGCGGCAGGGCCCCCGCCACGTCTGATGGATAAACCAGCCCATGGCGGGAACACCCCCTGTGCTCAGGACCTTTGAGAGGGGGCGACATTCTCCTGCCGCATCTCAGCTGCCGACCGTGGTGACGTGTGACGAGCCTGGACAGAGGGAACCTGAGCGTTTCGTGGGGACCTGGCGCGAGGGCTGGAGCCTTCCTCTCTTTCCACCACGGGTCCAGAGGGAGGAGACCTGGGGGGGCGTCTTCCCGGCCGTCCCCAGGCCCCAGTCCCCCTCTCCCCGGCGGCACTTGTCCCCCTCCACCAAGCATGACCTCAGCCACGTCCTCCCGCCCCGTCGGCCCCCCCTTTGCCAAAAGCCGTTCACTCTAAGCTCTGACACCCATGGTCAGAAATAGCTCCCAACCTCACGGGGGAATAAGGAGAGCAGACAGCCTGGCCACGGTCTCGGGAAAGATACTGATAGTCTTCTTCCTGGGTGGCTCCTTCCCCAACCCTTCCTCTCCCACCCGCGCCCCACGCCCAGCCCACCACTGAAACAGATGTTTCCCAAGAATCTACGACAAGAGGTTTGAAAGTAAATCAAAGCCCGGACGCAGGGTCAACGAAAGAGGCTAAAGCTGCCACTTATGTGTGTCTTGGGCAGTAAACGGCAGCTTCTTCCTGTTATTTACAGTCTCCGGGAAGGCGAGGCCCTGGCTGCAGACAAAGCCCACGCTCAGCAGCCGCCGCTGGGGAGGCAGGAGAGAGTTAACTCTCCGTCTGCCCCTCCCCCCCTCCCCCAGGGCAGCGTTTGGGGCAGCGGGCGGCTGCTCGCCCTCCAGGTCGCTCTGCATTGCATCCAGGTGGCCCGACGTGTGAGAGACGTGTGAGCAGACGAAGGACTGAAATCTCCGAGGAAGTCGCCCGGCTGAGCGGGATCACGCCGCCTCCCTGCGACCTGGCGCCCCCAGGGCTATCTGTCAGCTTGTCCTCACGGCGACTTTTCACCCCGTGCTCGGGGGCTGCTGCTCCAGGGAGACAGAAAAGGAGCCAAGACCTGGAAGGAGGGGCCGGGGAGGAAGGAAGCCGGGGTGAAATATTGCCCCCTCCTTCCAGGCTTTCTGCTGGGCGGGTCCCCGCTCAGACTGAGCACGTGCCTCCATCCATCTCTGAGACCCTGGCCCTCCCTCGGAGGGGTCCTGCCAAGGCCCAAGGCCTGGTGCCCCAGCGAAGGCCAGGTCTCCCAGAGTCCACTGAGGAGGGACGTCTTCCCCGTGGTCGGCTCTCTCCATGAAACTCCTGTGGCCTGTGCTTAGGTTCTTGCTGAGCTGGGAGGCGCCGCCAGCCCCCCTCTGCCCCCCTGCCTTTGTCCCCAGGCCTTGCTTTGTCCCCAGTCCCCGAACAGACACTCCTCGGGCACCTTCGCAGCTCTGGCCATGCAAAGGCAGGGGTGGGGCTGGTGGCAGGGTGATGTGAAGACTTCAGATGGAGACAGAGATCGGCCACCCATCCCCCAGATGCACTGGGTTGAACCACATGAAGTTACTTTTTTCTCTTGAGGTCAAAAACAATCAAATATGGGCAATTCCATCAGCTCAAACTGATTCAAAATCTAAACAGCGCCTGACCATAATACATTCGAGAACGACCAGCTATCCCCTTCGTTTTCAGAGACGTGGATCTGGGGCCTGCTTTGCTGGTGCCCGAGCCTGGGATTGGCTGCCTCAGGGTGACTGGGCCCTCGTGGCCCGTTTCTACGCTAAAATAGTTTAAAAAATTGAAGCCACTTAGCACAGTTTTTAAAACAGACCTCCCATTTTTTTCCTGAAAGATTTTGACATGTTAAGTTTCAAAACAAGATTATTCTGAGCAGCGTGGCGTGTGCCACGCAGGACTCTGCTGAGCGTCCAGAGGCTGAGGAGCCGGCGAGGAAGGAGCGGGTGCTCTGTTCTCGGGCCCCTCCCGACCCAGAGCCGCACCCGGACAGCCCACGGCGCCTGCCACCACGTCTCCGTCCAGTCTCACACCGGCCCGTTTCTCACGACCTGGATGGTCTTCAGGAGGACGGGTTCGGTGTTTTGCAGAATCTACACAGTAGTTCATATATTTTAAATTTATTTAATGTAACAAACAGTTAAGTTATCATCCGTTTTTTTCATTCAGAACTGTGACTTTTAATCAACTGGTAATTGTGACACTAAGTTTTTTTTTCTGAAGATGATCAGACGACCTTCTCACTGACAGAGGATCAACACGGAAGGGACAGCATCCGAGGGGGAAGTATTTACCCGAAGGACACGTCCTGGAGGTGATACCGTGACGCTGCTGTCTGCTGTCTGTCCAGGGCAGTGCGTATGTCCCAGAGGGTGTGCGCACAGTACGACATCATCGGGGACATGCTGCCCGCACTCCAGACCCTACAGGCCTGCCCACACCGCCGGCTGCTTCCCTGCCGGCTGTCAGGCAGAGCTGCGCAGGGACCGCTAGGGTGAAGGGGAGGACGGCGGTGGGCCCCCGACCCCGTGGGGCCACGTGGTCTTTGTCGGGAGAGCCCCTCGTCCGCTGTGCAGAAGTGACTTCCCCGGGACTGGAGGCCCCTCAGAGACGCGGGTCCACGCTCGCGTTAGAGGCTGGCGACCGCGGTTCTGGAACAGCGCCGCCCTTTCGGGTTCACGTCGCCACCCGTGCACCCGTTTCCTGGCCTCGCGGTGATCCGCGGTTCTCCCTTCCTCACTTTGTCTGGTTTCTCGTTGACTCGGCCCCCTCCCTCCATCTGGGGTTCATTTTCCGGTCCACACCTTCTCCATGTGTGTGTGTGTGTGTGTGTGCGTGCGCGTCCATCCGTCCATCCGTCTCTCCATCCCACGCACACGCACCCCCTTGCGCATGGCCGTTGGGCTGCCGCTCCCTGCACGCTGCAGCTCAGCTGCTCGACGTGCCCTCTACATGACCTTGGGCAAATGCTCTAACCTGTCCTGTGCCACTTTCCAGGGCAACAATTCAATGAGCAGAGAAAAGAATTATTAGAGCTGAAATGGAACATACCACTCCTGTTAATAAGGAAGCTTAGCTCCTGTGTCACGGGAAAACACGTTATCCAAACTGGCTCACAAAGCACAGCCAGCTCTGCGCCGTGCCCACGAGACACGCCTAGCCCCAGGCCTAACCCTAAACCTAACTGTAACCCCTGACCCTAACCCCTGACCCTAACCCAACTCCAGGCCGGGCAGCAAGCTGGGGAGGAAAGCACCACACCCCGTGCTGAGCGAAGGCGGACGCTACGGAAGCCGGGTCCTTCTCTGCGACGCGCAGGATTCGGGGCAAGAAGAGATGAGCAAGACGACTAAGAAGACTTTACGGAGGCAAAGGCCGCAACCCACAGGGAGCTGGGACAGGGACCTTCTGCCCACGGGCTCCTCCCCAGGCAGAAAGGACAGGAGACGCAAGGAGACCCAGCGTAGGAGTCCCAGGGGACTCGGGCACACTGCGCGCGTCCTGACAAAGCCGAACACGCGGTGAGGAGAAAGGGGCTCGGCAACACGGTCAGTGAGGCCGGCCTGTTCGCGCCCCGATAACGGAGAGTCGGTCTCACGCTCGGACGCACGCCGGATGTTTGTGAAAGTTCATCAGGTCCCCGAGCAGTGGGTGGGGCTCCAGGAAACAGTCGATAAATTACACGGGCAGCGACAACACGAGAAGTTCTGGTTGTCATGCAAAAGTGGGTTTAAACGAGGAAATACAAACCAGTCCACAGACGCTGTGAAAAATAGTGATTAAAAACATCATGGATCAGGGGTATCTTTAATCTATGCAATTAAAGCAGTGATCGGAGGAAATTTTATAGTCTTAAATATATCTGTCAATAAAAACAAACAATGAAAACACAGGCGATAACTACTTAACCCCAACATCTGGAAAAGCAGAACAATCCAGTTAGTTAAGGGACAAGAGAGGAATGATAAGGATAAGACGAGTAACTGACGAAGTAGAAAAACGGCCATACCAGTAAGGAACTATCTGGTTATAAAATAAACAAACTCAGCAACACGAACTAACCGAAGCAGGAGAAAAGCTAAGACGACTCACGGGAAGCGGGTGGGAGGAAAGGCGCAGACACGCGAGGTGAGAGATGACAGAGGAGAACGGCCGCCAGGGCGGGGGTTCCGGGAGTGCGGACGCGGGCCGTTTTCCAGAACAGGCTTTGCCGAAAGTGACGCCCGTAAAACGGGCCAATTTTTATACAAGAAGTGGACAGAGTGCCTTACTTCCCACTCCCTACGTCTCAAAAGCAAAACTAAACTAAACTAAACTAAACTAAACAAAGACACACACAGAAACCCAGCTGGTGAAATGATTTCACGGGGAGTTCTCTGGAAGTGTTGAAGCCCAGCCCACCCCATTTGCACAGACGCGCAGAGAGAGAAGTCTTCCGAGTCCCTCTGACAAAAAGGATGCAACGTGAACAACCAAGTGCGATTTAGACATTCCCTCCTTACGTCCACAGACAAATCTCGCGTGTGAGCACCGACACAATCGATGGTCCGAAATGGACTCTACCCCGTGCCCCACAGCCCATCGGGACAGCTCGGGGCCACGTAGAGCTTCTCCCAGAAACGCCCACTGGTACGTGTCACCGCGTTCTTAGACCACGGAGGCAAGTCCTGTGTTCGTTCTCACACATGTAGAAAGTCATCTGTAACATGTAACTCCTATTCTCAGCACAAAGGCATAGAGGAAGCCACTGATGGATGTTTCCTTAGTGCAAAAATGTTTCTGACTCACCCAGAGGCTGGCCTCCATTCCGTGGAAAAACACTGAACTCTTCTCTCTGAAGTCTGGCGCAGGGCCACAGCCGCCACTCTGTTGTCATCCACGGCAGGACTGGGGCTTTTAGGTCATGGACTCTGATGAAAATACAGAATTAGAGGCACAGGGATCAGAAAGGACGCGTTAAAAACTCCTCTATTGCAGATGAGACCACATGGCCGTATACTTCGAAAACCCACGACAACTTGTAGAAATACAATGCACATGATTTTAAAGTCAGTAAAGGTGAAGGACGTTAAATTAAACTAAAATAATGAGTCTTCACACAGCACGTTAACTGAGTGAAAGACAAAAATGTTATTTCAATTGATGCAAAAGACGCATTTGACAAGATTCAACACTCCTTCATTGTAAAAAAAGTCAACAAACTAAGAACAGAAGGAATCACCCCACCTTCATGGAGGCCACCCGGGAAAAGCCCCAGTGAACACCTCACTTGTGGAGAAAGACAGGCCTTTCCTCGGGGGTCAGGACCCAGATGAGGGTCCCTCTCCCATCACTCCTGTTTGACGTAGTGGGGAACATTCTAGCCAGAGCAACAAGGGAAGAATAATAAGTAAGAGGCATCCAGACTGAAAGGGGGATGGAAACTTATCTCTGCAGATGATGTAATGTTACGTGGACAAAACCCTAAAGATTCCACAAAAACACCCAAACTGATAAACAAATGCAGCCAATTTGCAGGATACAAAATCGTGTCACAAAAGGCAGGTGTATTCTTACACACGAAGAATAAGCAGTCAGGAAAGGAAATGAAGAGCAGAGTTCCATTTACAAGAGCAACGAAAAGAATAAAATATGTAGAAATAAACTTAACCAAGGAGGTGAAAGATTTATGCACTGAAAACTATAAAACACCACTGAAAGAAACGTAAAAAGACACAAATTCAGGGAGAGCCAATATTGGTAAGATGCCGATACGATTCAGAGAGGTCAGCTTACGTAGGGCAATCTCTACCAAAATCCTGGTGGCATTTTTTACAGGCTGGAAAATAATCATCCTGAAATTCACATGAAATTTCCAAGGATCCCAAAGAGTAAAAACAATTTTGAGATGGAAGAACCAAGTTAGAATACTCACGCTTCCTGATTTTGACACGTATTATGAAGCTGCCACACTCAGAGGGATGTGGCACTGCCACAAAGACAGACACCGGGCCGATGGACAGCCGCCCTCTTCAGCGAGGCGCCGCTCCTTTGGTAAAGCATGGTCTCCCCAACACATGGAGCTGGGAATGCTGGGGGTCCCCAGTTTGCAAAAGAGTGACACTGCACCCTTATTTTATACCACATTCAAAAATTAACTCAAAATGCACAGAGATGTAAACATAAGACTCAGAACAATAAAACTCCTACAATAAAACAGGAGAAAAGCTTAACATTTGATTTGGCAAGTTCCTTGAATATGACACCAAAAATAGAGGTAATGAAGGCAAAAAATGGACAAGAGACCACATCCAACATAAAAACATCATTTCTCTGAGAACACGCTCAGCAGAGTGAAGACGCCACCCACAGAACGGGGGAAGACATTCGCAAATCATATGTCTGGCAAGGGGTTCGTATCCAGGTCAGACAGGTAGTTCTCCAAGAAAAGCCAAATGTTGAAAAGTGGGCACGGCCCGGAGTAGACAGTTCTCCAAAGATGAAACGCCAACGGCCAACAAGCACAGGAAAAGATCGCTCCAGTAATCACCAGAGAAATGCGAAGTGAAAGCACTGTGCCACGTTAGGGTGGCTATTCTAGAGAGCACGACACAGCACAGCACAACACAACACAACACAACACAACACAAACGAACGCAGAAAGTAACAAGGGTCGGCAGGGCTGTGAAGGGGCTGGAACCGTGGGCACTGTGGGTGGGATTTCAAAATGGCGCAGCTGCTATGGCAACGGTATGGCGGTTCCTAAAATATTAGAGCTAGCCTTGACGTGATCTGGCACTCCCACTTCTGGGTGTACATCCCCGCCCCCCACGGGAAGCCGGGTCTTGAAGAGACATTTGCACACACGTGTTCACAGCAGCACTACCCACAGTGGCCAGGAGGTGGAAGCGGCGTGGACGCCCACGGCAGGTGGTGGGTGAACACAGGTGACACGCACACACGCGGGCCGCTCTGCGGTTCTGAGAAGGGAAGGAGGGCCCATCACGTGCACAGCACGCGTGAACTGTGGGGGCGTCGGAAGGGGAATGAGCCGGTCACTGGCGGGTGAGCACCCGTGACCCCACTGCAGTCAGCCCCGCATGGAGACGGGGGGTGGCAGGGAGCAGGGCCTAGGAGGGGGTGGGGGGCTGTGCACAGCACGGAGCCCCCATTGTGCGGGACGAAAGGGTCGAGTGCTCGGTTTCTCCAGTGTCCCCAACTGAGCTGTACTCGGAAAAGGGGGGCGATGGTCAGATGCTGTATTGGAATACTAATGGTCTTCATCTAAACACAATAACACATCAGAAGATTTAACAGAACAAGAAAAAGAACCACGAAATACCAAGAGTAAACTTAACAGGAAATGTTCAGACCCTCGTGGGGGGACGTTTTGCGAAATCGCTCCCAGAGGACCCGGAGCAGCAGTGCAGGGAGGAGGGACCCCACGTGTTCGTTCCCACGGCGACTCAGTGGCACCGGAGTGACGCTTCTCCCCAAGTCACAGAGGAAACGGAGCCCAACAAAAACAACGACACTTTTTTTTGAAGCAAGATAAGTTGATTCTAAGTCTAATATGGAACAAAAAAATCGGCAATGATAGCCCAGAACAGCACTCGAGGGGGGCCAGTGCCCAAGGGCACACCCCGGCAGACAGGATGCCCCCCAGAGACCCCCGCGTCCCCAAACGGAACCGGCAGGGCACGGACACGGTGGACGGGGTGACCGAGCAACAGAGAGGGTCCAGACACGGGGCTGGGAGTTTGGTAGACGGCGAAGGGCGTGCACAGATCCGGGGGGAACCGAGCCCTTGATATGCAGCGTGGGGACCACCGGATGCCGTTCAGAAACAGGGGAAGGTGGCGGACCGCACACCCTCCATCAGCCTGAGCCCAAACGAGGCAGAGGTCACCCGAACAGGGGATTAGGAAACAGGGGCGGGCTCCCTTGTCAACGGGACCGGAGGCAGCTCCCCGAATGGGACTGAGCGCCCAAGACACTCCGAAGCATTGGGCACGCTCGGGACCCAGATGCTAGGTTCTGGACGCGCTCTCCACTGCGGGCCCCCGGGCCCCTGGGGAAGTGGCCGACCCAGGCCTTGGCCAGGGCACGCACAGTGTGGACGTGCTGTTCTGGGGGGAAAGCGGAAAGGAAGAGGCACTCATTTGAGAGAGGCCGGGTCCCAAATCACTGAGGTCACCAGGAGCCTCCTCCTGCCCGCTCCCCACCTGGGCCAAACCTGGGAAGATCCAAATACAAAAAGAATAATGACTAATCGACCACGAATGATTGATTGTAAGATAATGAATGAGAGTCTGCGAGCCCATCGGGACCCCCCTGCTCCGTCCAGCACCCCCTTTCCCCAAACCACAGCAAGGAAGATTGATTTAAACGTCACTTTTCTCCCTAAAACTCGACGATTTAGTTCCCTTTGCTACCGTCGCAGGGATCTCTGCGTCTGAGGGACCTGGGTCTCCTGCCCCCGTCGCTGCCCCTGCATCTCCCTGTCCGCCACCTGCCCAGCGCACCCTTGCCCAGCACGCCCTGCGCAGCCTGGGATTCCGGCCTCACGCGTGTCCTCTGGGGCACGTACAACAATCTCCAATGATCTGCTCTCTCTCTGTCTCTCTCTCTCTGTTTTCATGTTACCCGTCTCTCCCTGGAGAACGTCACTTCTAGAAGGGCGGGGAAGTCTGTCCCTTTCGCTGTCACGTGCCAGCCTCCGGCAGAGAGCTGGCCAGGGCCTGGCCGGAGGGACACCTCTGAATCAGTGCGTGCGCGTGAAGGAATGAAGTGACCCTTCTGACTCCCCGCCCCGTCTCTCCACACCGGGTTTCTGTTTCTCTTCCTTTCTGTTTCGCTCAACTCCGCCTGCCACAGCCGCCCTGCCGGTGGCCCACACAGCTCACAGCCTCCCACGGGCTGTCACGGGTGTCCTTCGGGGAGGCTCCAAGCCCACCGAACCCTTTACGGAGAAGGGGACTGGAGCCTGCCGTATGCATAAACGGCCCCCAGCCATGCTCATCACTGTCACGCCTGGAGCGCCGACCCAGACCTCCACGCTCTCCCGCTGGGGACTTTGCAGAGCCCCTCCCTTCTCTCCACTGGTTTGTCCCTCAGTCCCCAGCGCCCCCACCCCCAGTGCTGGCCGACACCGCAGGGACTGGGAGGAGGTGCTGCAAGTGGGCATCGGAGCCCTGGCGTGTCTTGGAGTCCTCGGGCCCCGGGAGAGTGTCGCCGAGCCCCGACAGGGCGCTGTGCCCTTGGCACCCCTCCCAGTGACGCGGACCCGCGGGGGCCCTTGTCTTCGGAGGCCGGAGGACAGCAGGTCCCCAGCGTGTGTGTGTGCGGCACCCACTGCTCCCCGAGAACCACTTCGCCAACTGTGGGGATGGAAAAATTACTCCGGAAATCCATGGCAACTATTTCTAAATTTCCCATGTTTGTTCAAATGACACATGAAAAACCATCAGCTATTTTAAGCTCTTTGAGGCTTATGGACTCGAAAGAACAGGAAAGCCTTGCCAGAGCGACTCTGTTTTATGAAGAAGTGAGGGTGGGGACTTCTGCCGTCCTTTAAATAGAATTTAAACTTGTCTGCGAGTTTAAGGGTTTTTTAAAACCCAAGGACCATGTGGCTCATTGGAATCGAAGGGCCCTGCCTTCCTTGGGAATGTGGCCGGCTGCTGAGACTGAGCTGCGCACCTCACTCAGGGGGAGCCCCCGCGGCGAGGACGTGCACTGAGGGGTAGCCGGGGGTCAGCGAGACTCTCTGTCCCCGCGGGCATCGGTCTGCAGGGCGGCCACCCCGCACGTCCATCAACACGGGGGCCGGCACCCCTTTCCAGCCCACCCCGCCCTCCCCGGCCCGGACCAGCCTCTGCGTGCCAACGGCCGCGTAGCGTCAGCTCCTCGGGGCGCAGGCCGGCCACCGAGACACAGATGGACACAACTCTGTCCCGACCAAAGAAGCCACTTAGAAAAGTCTGACGACAGACACAATCTGTGTTACCCTTACTCCATCCGTGTGGGCGCAGGGCACCCACTGCAGGGACCTCAGAGCAGCACCAGCTGGTCCGGAGCAGATTCTGGAACAAAGAGGACCCTGGAGGGGGAGCGGCGGCCGCCAAGATGCCGTGTGAGCGAGAACTCGGGGGCTCGGGGCGGCGTCACCCAGGGCGGGCCGCGTCTTCCAGCACCGCGGGCCGGCCCGGCCACGGGACTGGAGAAGCAATGATGCTGAGTGTGGACCGTTCTCCGCACGATCGACACTCACCCTGCAGGTAAGTTGCGAGGACAGCGCAGCGCGGGCGATCTTATGGTTAGAATTCTCGGACCTAACAAAGGACCACTGCACCCCGCTGGCCCTGCCGGACCGAATTAGTGTCCAGAGAGCGGCTGTCTGCCTGCCTGCACCCCCCCGGTGGGCAAATACTGCTGATGTTTCAGGTGGTGGAAGGGGTCAGTCACTGGACCCCCAAATCAGTGTGGTTCTACACCAAACACACTTCTTCTCAACCCAATGTGTCAAAATTGCCCTGAAAAGAAAGCTGGAGTCTCTCGCTCTCTTGGCGCAGGGGCATAATCAGAATAGTAACAAAAAAAATGATGTGTTTTTTTTAAGTTGAATCGATCATTTGTAATTCCTTCAATACAAACCGAATGAGTAGCACCCGCATGCAAATCAGGCTGCACTTTCCAAGGGTCACTCTGGATGCAAAGTGAGGCTCGATGAGATTTCGAACTCCCGGATCCCTGCCGGTGCCGACGGAGTTCCAGGCGCGTGCAGTTTGCTGCCTTCACCGAACCAGCGCGGTGAAACGTCAACAAATAACACCTGGTTTCCCTCAGCAGCCCTTCCTCGGGCCGGGAGACCACTTACTTGCTTGCTCGTCCAGGGCTGAGCGCGGAGCCTGCACCGGTGCAGGGGTGGCCACTGCCCCGGGCGCTGGGGACACGTGGGCGCACCCGTCACCACCGGCCCGCCCGGCAGCCTTTCCACCTATGGACACTCACCCAAACCAGCCAGTAAGCGTCCAGGAACCGTGTTCCACTTGAAATGAAATGTGCTGGTGTGTTCTTGGCTTTCCCCCGCCTCTTCCCTCTCTCTAATGGGGTTATTAAGCCCCGTTATAAAAGGAGCGCCCTGGACGATTCAACGAGCCAGTCGTGGAAGAGGCCCGAGACCCAGCCCCGCCTCAGCTGTGCCGCTCTCGCGGGCTTTGTCTTGACCACCACGTCCCTCCTCACCCCCAGAAACGCAAAGCCACACGCGGACATCTGGAAGCCGTCGGCTGAGGCTCACCTCTCGACCCCGCCGAGCCTCATTTGCAGACGCTGGAAGTTTTCTTTTTCTCACGTGCACACACACTGTTCAGTACAAAGAGCCCTGGGTTCTACTCGTTTGAGTAGCCGAGGAATGAACCAGTAAGCGAACGCATGATTCAGTTGAGTAGGAATGAATGAGTGAGTGAGTGAATGAGTGAATGAGTGAATGAGTGAATGGAAGCATCGGCGGCTTGCGCCTGGTCCAGCCCCAAGCCGACTGCGTTAGAGTCTCCAGTTTCATGTTTATGGTGTGGCTTCCCACTTTCACATTCTCTGCCGGACGCGAGCTCTCCCGCCTGGCTGAGATGTGCTGTTAACTTGGAGGCGGCTGGACTGTCCACGTCGGTCCCGCAGACGGGCGCTCCTCACCGACCGGCGCAGGCTTAGTCTTGCTTCCGCCTCCTTCCCGGGAGGGGGCCGGACGGCCAGGACGTGAGGAGCCTGGACGGTGGAGGGGAGCTCCCTTTGCAAACACCCACAGTGATTTCGGAGTCACGGCCGTCTCCCCTGTGTGGGGAAGTGCGCCGCGCCTGGAGGACCGTGGGTCCAGGCGACAGCCTTTGAACTCGAGGGCTCTCTTCCCGGGTCCCTCTCTGCAACACTCTGCTCTCCACACCAATCCGCCTCCAGTCGTGGTTATGTGACACTTCTGCTCAGAGTCTCCACTGAAGGGAGACTCTGGCTAAAAGGGCCTCCAGGGGCTGCTCGGGAGACCGTGTTTGTGGGTCACCTGCTCTCGTGACCGGGGAGGTGACACCAGGCTCAACAGTTCAGAGTGGCCCACACTTTGTCCCCCAACTGGAGCACGCCCTCGCAGGCAGACCTGGGCGGGGAAGGACCGTGCGGGGCGGGGGACCCGGCTCCTCGATCTCCTCCTCCCCAGTTTCCCTCACTGACTGCACGAAGGTCTTGTGGACGGTGCTTTGTCACCCCCCGAATTTCAGCCATAACGAAACAGGCCCAGGGTTGCAGGTGATGCGCCCCAACCTCAGACTCATCCCGAAAGACTCTCTGCTCCTTCTCTCCTGATTGGCAGACACTGTGATGCCATCGGAGTCATCACAGTGGCCGTCACAGTGGCCGTCACCGGAGCAGGACAACCCGGCCAGCGGACTGGGATGTGCTGGTGACGGTGGAGTCGGGGCCCTTGGTGCTCACGAACATTCGATGAGACACTGTGCATGCTGAACGTGGGGCAGGCACGGCCCCTCGACCCCAGAGCACGCTGCCTGCCATCGGAGCCCCAGTGTCACGGGAGAGACCAGCGTGTCTCTCCTGAGGCCACCCAGGAGCACAGCTCCTGCGGCGGAGGTGTCTGGAGACAGGAGATGGGCGATGGGGCCCCTATCGGCGGCAAGGGGCCAGGCGGGGCGAGGGGACAAGGGTCGAGCTGTGGTTTTGACTCGTTGACGGCGTCGCCGTCCGCAGGTTATTAATACACAACGGAACTGAATCGAGAAGAGAGACGCCAGCGGGGCGCAGGGGGGCTCACTGCTCCTGGGATCGGGAGGGGTCGGGGGACACTTTGGGGAGGATGTGAACTCGGAAGCGAGAGCCTCTGTCGCTGGCCTTCTCTTATAGTTTGCGTCCGGCGTAGCCGAGTCTGTGACACTGAGTGTGTGAACTAAGGCTTCGTCGATGACGGCCACGGGCTTTTCGTCCCCGGTCACCGGCGGGCAGTCGCACCACCTGTCCAGACGGGCCGCATGGGAGGGTGGGAAGGAGGAGAGGGAGCTGCTCTGGTGGGACTAGCAGGGTGGTCGCCGGCAGCTCCCCCTGAGCAGCCAGCCCCGATAAACTGAGGGGACCTCACTTTCCCTCCTGGGATCCTGCGCGCCCCGGGCCTGTCTCCTCGGGTTTGCGGGGTGAAGAGCCGCTCCGAAGCCCAGGAAGGTCACCCTTCACAGTTAGAATGTAAACCTCGGTCTGGAATCTGCTAATTGTTCTTCACCGTCGCGGTCACTGAACCATAAATATTCACAACCTAAAGCTTGTAACCCCTGGCCTCTCCTCCTCGTGGGAAGGGCGCAGAGTTGCTCAGAAGGATGACCTTCCCACGCGGGTCACAAGCGGCAGCTGGCTCTAAGGAGGGTGTCTTCGGGCTGTCAAATTGACCGGGCTTGTCACGCGGGAAGGCTGCTGTCGCTGCATCTTGCTCAGAACCAGCCCCTTAGCTTGCCGAGTCAAGCCGAGCTGACTCCCGCTGACAGAATTTTAATGTGAGGGATGACAGAGGCCTCGGAGTTAATGTGCGCGCGGAGGTGACAGTTTTGAATGTCAGCCAAAGCACAAAGGCCTGTCTGAAATTAATTTTGGGGGGTGGCAGGGAGTCACAGGGAGACGGAGAGAAATAGTGCGGTGGGGGACCGGGACGGGAGGAGTCGAACCTACGGCCCTCGGCTCCGGTCAGAGCCCCGTCCTTGGCAGACCTGGCCGCGGAGCCTGGGAACAGGCGCCGGGCCCACAGCGACTCCTGCTGGCTGGATCTCTGACCAGCCTCGTGTGTGACTAGCCACTTCCGCCTCCCGTGTGTGTCCCTTTGTCAAAGGAAGTTACCAAAAGTAGACAAGGGTCTCCCGATGATGTGACCGCATTCAACCACGGAAGGGGAAACACTGGATTTCTGGTGATGAATGAGCCAACTGCATCTGACGCGTGTCCACCTTCCTTTGACGTCGCCGCCTGTGGAGCACTCTCCACATTCTGTTACCCGGCGGCGACGCCCCAGCCTTGCCTCTCTCTGTGGCGGGCAGAGCAGCGGCTGCTGCCCAGTGCCCAGGGCCTGAGGCTGTGCTGCTGCTCTGTGGCAAAGGGACGCTAGGGCAGCAGGTGGGAGGAAGGATGCCAGCCCGCTGATCTGTGACTGGGGGGAGCATCCTGGTTGGCGGGATTGGCCCGACGGAACAGCCGGCACGTGTCGTGAAAGTGGAAACAGAGGCAGGAGGGAGTCGGGGTCCCAGCGATGGGCTGAGAGAAAGGCCCGATGGACCGTCGCTGGCTGTGAGGACGGGAGGGGCCAGGAGCCAAGGGCTGCGGGCAGACCTCCTTCCTTGCTTTCCAGGGGAGCGTGGCGCTGCCGCGTCCTGACTCCCGGTGGGCGGCAGCAACAGGAAAGCACCACCCTGCCCGGTAAGGCCTTCCACCACGTTATCTTGCTGCGTCTCCCATGTCCCTCGGCACGCCCGCCTCTGAACTCTGTCCCCTGGCCTCTGACCTCTCTGCACACTCTGCATTTTACAAACTTTGTTTTTCCATATCCTGGGTCTGTACTTACAGACAGATCCTCTGGGGTCGATGAGGGCCAGGTGGCCCCAGTGCCAGACAGAGGGCGGGGTCCCGGGGCGGGGACGCTTCCATACACTCACGTATGTGCACAGAAATAGAGTCCACCCATGTTCCCTAAGACAAAACGCACTGCAGGGAACTCTACGTAATGTAAATGCTTTTTGTCAAGCTTCCTATGTATTAAATTACACACAAAGTATTTGACATTCACAACGCCCGCAGTGTTACTCTGACATACAAGCTGTGCAGCTGTGCGCATCTCTTCACCGAAGCCAGCCCTTTGAGGCAAGCAAACAAGAGCTTACACGTTTTCCTGTTTGTACGGATGCCTAGCGTAATACAGTGTACGTTCTAGAGGCTAAGAAAACACGCATCGATTCATTAGAAAGTTGTGAGCTGGGAAAGCTTCCTGCCGACAGATGGGCAGGACCCACGGTTGATGGGCCTTCACGTCCTACCAAGGCATTCCGGTAATTATTTCTGTACAGAGGGTTTTCCAAAGGGTGCACCCCACAGCTGCCTTCACGGTGGCCAGGTTATTATAAATCCAGAGGTTTGTCAATTAGCATCCCCGGCACTTGTTAAAGTGGGCGAGCAGATAAACAGAGATAGCGTCCTTGTTAACTCATTAATATTCCCTGTAATGAAGAATGTTGCGGGAGAGACGCAGCCGGGGTGACACGCGCCATCCATCCAGCCCGGAGGCGACGCCGTTTGTCATCTCCGCAGAGTCGTGTGCCCGCGCCCGCCGGCCCGGCGGCGTATTTGTCAAACGTTCGGTCGGTGCGCGTGGGTGCGCACCGTGCGCCGCGTCCCGGACAGCCTGCTCCTGGGGCCTCGGTCATTCATTCGCTCGCTCACTGGTTTACCAGTCAGTCTTTTTACTGAAATTCTTTAAATTTTTATAAAATGTATTGATTTGAGGGGTGGGGAGAAAGGGAGGGAGGGAGGGAGAGAGACATCGATATGCCGTTCTATTCATTTACGCACTCATCGGCTGCCTCTTGCCTGTGCCCTGACCGGGGATCGAACCCCCAACCTTGACATACGAGCCGACCTGGTCTGTGCCTGTGACTGTCCCGCGTGCCAGGAGCGACTCGGTCTGGGCGGAAACAGGAACCCCAGGCCGGCTCAGTCGTTCGAAAACCTGAGCGTCAGCGCGGGCTCAGGGGGCCCTGGAGCGGGTTGCGCAGACCGCCGCAACTGCGCATGCGTACAAGGAACCGTCCGCGCGTGCGGGGCTGCGGTGCAACAGCGGTTTATTCTCCAGGGCCCAGGTGTCGGCCGGGTTTTTCCTCCTCCCTCTGTCCCCGGAGCGCGTCTGTGTCCTCTTCCCCTGCGGGCGCCCATCATACTGTCACACTGGATGGGGTCCGCCCCTGATCCGGTCACCTCTTTAAAGGTCCTGTCTGCAAATTCAGTCGCGTTCTGAGGTCCTGGGGGTTAGGGCCTCAACACCGACTCTGGGGGGCCCAGCTCAGCTCACGACAGGCAGGAACAGTGACTTTAGGACACTGAGAGTCCCTGAATCCTGGACAACAGCAAACTGAGCCGGATGGGCGCGCCGCCCTGGTCCCCGAGGGGAGGCGTGGCTCGGTGAAGCGGCTCCTCGCTGTGCAGTGGGGCGCGGGCCAGTGCACAGGTGTGTCTGTCACTGCAGACGGGTGCACGACCCGCTGTGCCCTCTCAGGTCACAGCAACCCTCCTCCGACGCCTCTGCCCCCGAGGACAGCCAGGCACCCCGGGAGCGGGGAGCGCGGGGAGGGCACCCCGCAGCCCCGTCCCTGTGATTGGACCACCACGGGGCATCTAACCCCTCTGCCCCTCTGAGGGGCTGTTCTCACTCAAATTTCACAGCGGCCTGTTCATTGCCGGTGCCCTAAAGCCTGCACCCGAGAGCGCCGTCCCATCGGGCGGGGTGCCTTAGGTGAAATAATGAAAAGCCAGACTCGAGTCCATCAAGCTAGCATTTCCTAACTTCTCTGCCAAGACCCACAGCTTTTCCGCCCCTTCCTGTGTACATTCTGATGCTGGAACTTGGGGAAGCGCCTAAGAATTACACTCTTGGAAAGGGGACCATAGGTGTCTCTCACATGTTTCGAAGTGTGACAAACAAGCGGGGCCAACAGCCTCAGCCAGGAGCCCAGAGGCTCCCATGTGCTTGGCCCTCCTCGGTGCGGCCACGACGCTCACAGTCACAAAGTGGCTGCTGCAGCACCAGGCGTCACACCCAGCAGCAGAAGCTAAGTGCACCACACACTCAGCCTCCCTGTCGGCAGAGGCTCTGTCTGTCCTCAGAGACCACCTGCCCTTCTGCAAGGGATTCTCCCACAGCCTCCCCACGAGTCCCACCCTCCCTCTCTGCCCACCTGCTGGTGCACACCTGCCTGGCACTGTCGGGGCCACGGGACGTGGCTGCAATGAGGAGCGTTTCAGAACGCCCTTCTTCATGCGGGTAACTGCCTACAGACGTCCCTGTTCACCGGAGTGGCTTTCCTCTGTGCCGGCTTTGTCTTCGTAACCGTGGCCCTGCTGAGAATGGCCACCTCTCCTTGGGGAGGGGGGAGGAGTGGGGCTGGAGCTCCTGTTTTCAAACAGTGTCATGCCTTTGGGAGCGGGTCGTACAGTCTGCCTCAGTCGAGTGCTTCTAATGACACGGCTCTCTAAGTGACACAGCCCATGAGATGGGTGGGGTTTCATCAGCTAATCACTGTGGGCGAGTACAGAAAAAACCAGATTCTCATGCTCTGATCTTGTGTCCTGACGCCAGGCTCCCCTTCTATTATTGCTAAGGACGTTAACATACTCCCTAGTATGTTCTACGTACTAGATTGTGTCGTATTCACACAGAGATAGTCCTGAGTCTTCCTTTTTGGCCGGGATGGTTTTTACACACGAGTATGTATTTATTTGACCACTGCCCCATGAGGACTTGTGACCTAGCAGTGTTGAATAGAAGTGACAAGAGTGCACCTCCGTGTCCGGTCCCTGTTCCTGGTAGAAGACACGCTGCCCTTTACAACTTGGCGCGATGGTAGCTGTGGGCTTCTGAGGACGGTCTTCATCTGGTTCAGGAAATTCTCTTCTGCTTCTGGTTTGCCAACTGCTTTGCTTTAAATCGTGAAAGGGTGTAGCACTTTGTCAAAGGCTTTGCTTCTGCATCTTTTGGTGATCGTGGTTTTTTCATTTTTTATTCTATTGATATGGTGCATTATATTCATTGATTTTCAGACATTAAACCAACCTCACATTTCTGGAATAAATACCACTTAGTTCTGGTATGGGATCTGTTTTTAAATAAGCTGCTGGATTCAGTTTGCTGACTGCATACTAAAGATATTTGCATCTGTATTCATAACGTATAGTGATCTGTAGTTTTCTTTTCTTGAGATGTTTTTGTTGGTTTTGGCATCAGGGTAATATTGACCACGCTGAACGTGTTAGAGAGTGTTACCTCCTCTTCTATTCTTTGTGAAGAATCTATGAAGAACTTGTACTAATTCTTCTTTAAATGTTTGTATAATTCACCAGTTAAGCCACTGGGCTCTGAGGTTTTCTTCATGAGAAGTTTTTAAAATTACTAATTAAAACTTCTAATTTGTTATAGATACAGTCATACTTTCTATTTCTTCTTGAGTCAGCTTTGGCAGTTTGTGTCTTTCTAACAACTTGTCCAGTTATGTAAACTTAACTAATTTCTTGGTAATCTGTTGACTGTGGTGGTAGTGTCCCTTATTTCACTGTTGATTTTATAAACTTGAATGTTTTCTTTTGGAGGGGCAGTAACTGAAGGTTTGTCATTTTTTTAGTCTTTTTAAAGACCAACTATTGCTTTTGTTGATTGTGTCTATTGTTTTATCTTTTCTACATTTATTTCCACTCTGTTCTTTATTATTTCTTTCCCTCTGAAAACATTGGGTTCAGTTGGTCTTATTTTTCCTGATTTTTTGAAGGCAAAAAGCGAGGATATTAATTAGAAATATTTCTTATTGTTTAATTTAGATGGTATGGCTATGAATTTCCCTCTAAGCACTGCTTTAGCTGCATCACATACAGTTTAGTATGTTTTGTTTTCATGTTCATTTGTCTGAAGGTATTTTCTAATTTCCTTTGTGATTTATTTCTTAATCATTTGGTTATTTGGGACTATCCTGTATAATTTCTACATATTTGTGAATTTCCCAATTTTCCACATGCCATTGTTTTCAAATATTTCCATTGTAATCAGAGAACAGGTTTTGTATGATTTTAATCCTCTTATGCTTATTGAGGTTGTTTTATGGCCTAACACCTGGTGCGGAAAATATACAAGGTGACTTCAGAAAAGCGTGTACTCAGCTGCTATTGGCTGGAATGGTCCCCAGGTGTCTGTTAGGTCTAGGTGGCCCTTCACACTGCCTGTGTCTTCTATTTCTTCATTTATCTTGTGCTCATTATTTTTCCCACTGCAGAAAGTGAGGCGTTGGTGTCTCCAACTATTGTTGTTTAACTTACTTTTTCCGATGTTCATGTGGTTTCAGTTCAAGTTCAGAGTAAATAGGTGGCAGGGAGCTTTAAAGAAACACAGAAGGCTCATAAGCTAAGGGAAATGAGGAATTTTCTGGGCATTTTGTTCTTGTATACGTAATTTAAAAAGTTAGGTGTTATAAACACGGAGATTTTCTGCAGGTGCTCTATGGTCCTTAATCCTCATAGTAACCTAAAATTTAAAAATGTGGAAGTTCAGATGATCTTCACATGACTTTTCCAAGGTCAGTTATAAAACGATGAAAAGGCCTGACTGACGTCACAGATGTTAAATCATAAGTGACAGCAAAGAGGAACAAATGACAAAGGTTAAGTGAAAACTCACTCTTTTGCCTCACGATCCTAAGGAAATGTTTTCTCAGTAAGTTTAATCCATCTATAACATTTGTAATAGAAAATCAGTACTATATGCTCACTAGTTTCTGTGAAGTGTGTTTTTAATTTGGGGTAAAAGGCACTGCTTACATTAAATGATATTTACAGTGATATTATTTAAATTAGGTTTTTTCTTTCCACTGGCACCCAATTTGCTGCAATTTGCAGTGGCGAAGTGCGTGACTGTCAGTGGCCTTAGTCAGTTATCTGGGAACATCGGTTCACACGCTATGTCACTGAACTACCTGTTACCTAAGGAGAGATGCTGCATTTAACTTACCTCTGTAGCACCAGCTTCCAGAACATGCCTGACACAAAGGAGACGCTTGATAAATGTTGTTGAAATGAACTATCACTCACACGTATTAGGTTCGTTGTGTGTCCTTCATGGGTGGGACCTCACGTGACCCACCCAGGGGAGGGTCTTCCTTGGGAGGCACCATGGAGGGTCCCACCAATGTCCACTGTGAGCAGGAGGGAGGCACAAGGCTGCCAGAGGTGGCACCAAGGAGGGAAGTCCTGGGAGGGGTCCTGGCTTCCTCTAATCCTCCTGAGACCCACTCCGTTTAAAAAGTATGAGATAAGGATATTTTCTAGTCTCCCAGAACATGTTCTTTCTCACTTTCTATCAGCCAAGTCTTTCTCTCCGTCACTCCCCACTGTTAAGTCTGTCCCGCGGAGAAACCCCGAGCTGACACCGGCTGGAGAAGCTACTGAACTCCCCACCGCACAGGCCGCCCCGGGTCTGCGGGCTGTGGGGGCGGTGGGGAGTGATCGCCCCTCACTCCTGGGGCCGTGACTCCCGCTCCCTGGGGGAGAGCGCCCGCACTTCCCCATCTGAGAGTCTGCTTGACCTCCGCCATCTGACTCCGAAACTCGACCTCTTCCAACTTCGTGAATAATGCCACCCTTCTCTCTCGTTTCCTCTACAGGTTCAGCAGGGCCCTGGATCTCGCCCGTGCCTCCACCTCATCATACTCGGGCACTTTCAGTCACTGAGCCACCGGCCTGGAAATACCATTTTCCTGTGTCGGCGCCACCGGTGACATTTGTACAGCAGTCTGCTCGCTCAGTCGGCGGGTGAGGGGACCCGGATTACTGGAGCAATTGATTAAGTCGACTCCCCGCTCTGTCTCTTTACCCGAGGCGGGGTGCAGGGGCTCCCGGGGAATTTACAGAGCACTCTGCTGGCGACTCGAGACATCATCGGAGTGAGAATTTTGCATGTAGATTAACGGTGCAGATATGCGGGCACTGTAGCCACAGGGCTGTAAGATAACCCTGCACCCCTCTGCACAGAAAACTGTTTTTAACAAAAGTCATTTCAGCTTAAAACATCGTCTCTGGTACCCACGCATCGGTGGGTCAAGATTTATCATTATCGCGCAGCGGCCCGTCACCCCGGATCCCCACCGACAGCAGCGTGTTCTCGGCGGAAAGCTGAGATTCTCTGTGAGCTGATTCTAGGGGGAAAAACCGTCCTGACTTTGGACACATCTCCCCGTGTGGAGAAGTTCCCCACCTCACAAAGGGCCGCAATTTTCCGAGGTCTCGGCACAACTCCACCACCACCGGAACCTCTCCATCTCCCTCTGTCCCCGCTCGGGACAGCAAATAAGCGAGTCTGACTGGGTCAGGGCGTCCCGGGGAAACCCCGGACTGATGCACCCCACGCAGGGGAGGTGTGCCAGGAGCAGAGGCCGCGGCCTGAGCGCGGCCAGGGGACCGGCCGCAGGGGTGAGACCTGCCGCCCGTGTGCGGGGAAAGCAGAAGAGCAAGGAGAGTGAGGAGCACGGGAGATGTGACTCCTGTTGGACGGACAGAGGGGAGGACCGGGCGGGGGAGAAGAGGGGGGAGGGCGTGAGCCAGGAGACAGAGACCAGGAGAAGCACATCCGATGACGTTTACAATACGACGTTCCCACGCACTGGCCCAGTAACCAGGTGCTGAGACGTTACTGAGAGCTGGGTGGACGAAAACCCGCCCACCCCGTTCAGACTGCACGGCTGTTCACACGCTCCCACAGGCCCCAGTGCGAGCTCTTTCGGCCCACCGTGTTTTCGGGCGAAGAGCAATATGACAACAGCTAACACCGATCGAGAGTCACACAACCGTCACTCCGTGACCGACGCCATCACTGCCACCCGACATTCCCCGGGGTCTCACGGGGTGGGCCCAGAGCTGGGGCGGGGACTCGCACACACCGGTGCCTGAGGTCAGAGCTCCGGGGGCGGAGCCCGCGCTTCTACCCGCCGGACACAGATGGGGACGTTACAGAACTCGCCCTGTGCGACGACGTGGCGTGAGTGACAGCCCGGGCTGGAGCGCAGGCCCAATTCTGAAGACGCCCCCGCGGCCGCGTCCTGTGGTGACGCTGGAGCCTGTCCTACCAGACGCTCGCCGCCCCGCAGCCACGGCCACGAGAGGGCAGCTCCGCTCCGGGGAAGCGCTAAGAAACGGCGACACAGGCAGCTCTTAAACGCAGAGACCCACAGACATGCCCCCTCCGCCCCGGCCTGGCCCCCGAGGGGGCAGGAAGACGCAGAGGAACGAGGAAACTTCTCGGAACGGTGAAAAGTCCGCGTCGAGTCTCCGGTCGGGGGTGGCAATGCCCGCCATTCTCTGCAACTGCTCTCAGCATCCCTGCGAGACGTGGCTCCTTGAACCTTCATCGGTGACGTCCTGGGGCGGCCGTGGCAGCTGGCGGGGGGAGGGTCCGCCGGGAAAGGGACGACAGGCCTGCAGCTGTGGGGGTCCTGTGGGTGGAGACAGGCTTCCCTGCGAACGCCCTCCCTCCTGCCGGGGCTGCCCAGGCCCCTGTGCCCCAGACGGGGCTCGGATGACGCGGGGACATGCGATCTTCAGTCTCCAAAGCGGCTCCCGGGGTCGGGCTTTCTCGCCCGTTAGGGACACACGGCCTTGAGAGGGGCCGGGCTGGTCTGAGCGGCCCCTTGCACCGCCCAGAAAAGGGAGGACGTAGGTGGCGGGACGGAGACCACTGCCCACCGGTGGTGCCCGACGCTGGGCCATCGGGGCGACAGACGGGAAGGGGCCCCGAGTTCACAGACAGGTGGCCTCGCAGGGGCGTTCCATGTGACGACGGTCCTCGCACCGTGTCACTGTGTCCTGGCCTTGTCTTTGCGTCACTCTGCGTCACTTTGCATCACAGGTGCCACCGTGAGTGCAGACTGCGCGGGCTCTGAAGTCAGGACGTGAAATTCTTCCTCTTCCCTGGGTCCACTGTCAAGAGTGGGCCTTTATCGCCCTGTGCCTCGGGGGGCCCCTGCGGAGGACGCACACACATGTGGCTCTAAATAGCCTGGAATCGAAATGTCTGTCAGTAAGCACTTTGGAAACCCCCCCTCACTGAGTCCGCGTGCATCTGCCTGTGCGCCTGTGCGTGTGCCCGGGAGGCTGAGGGCGTCGGCCCGGAGCCACACCTGGGCGGCCGGGAAAGGCCCTGAGCACGGGATGCAGTGGTGGCCCCTTCGGGGGGTGGGGGGCTGTGCGCAGGCGCGGGAGGGGAGCCGTTAGGGTCGGGGGCTGTAACCCATGACAAGAGGAGGAAGATCCTGAGCCGAACAGGCAAAAAAAAGAAAGAAAAGATAAAGGAGAGCGTGAGTTTAGAAAATAACTCGTGAAAGTCCAATAGCGCCCCTCTCGCCGCTCCACCCCGAAGCTCAGGTCCCTGCCCCTCAGGATGAATGAGAGGCGGTCCCGTCAGAGTGAAGCTCGAGTCTCCACCACACTCGGTGGGCACCCTGAGAGACCCTTCCCCAGTCGCGTGCGGTTTGTACACCGAACGCTGCCTGAGGCGCCCTTTCGAAATCAGAACCCTGAGAACGCGGGCCGGCGGCAGCCGGGACACGGGAGAGCCTGTGCCTGTGCCTTGGGGGTGCCGACGAGGTGGCCTCCCCTCTCGGCCTCACGTGATCTCCACGGAGCAGACGGGCCTAGGACGCCGGGTTTCCCGGCTCCGGAGAAGGTCCCCGGCCCCAGGCAAGGCCCGGGAGGACCACGCGGCGGGCGGGGCCCGAGGGCTCGGTGGGGCCCAGATAAAGGCGCCCCCACCGTGTGACGCTAGAGAGCCACAGGAGACCACTTCCCCTCCTCGCCCGACCATCCACGCGTGACCCAGGAGAGCCGCAGACTAGGCAAAGACCCGGAGGGGTCTCGGCTCGAGCCCGATCCCGGGCTCTCTCTGCTCCTGACTTCCACGGGGGCCCGTGTCCCCCCCCCCCGAGGCCCGGAGCTGCAGGACGCCCGAGCACAGGAGACCCGCCCCGTCACCCCAGGAGTCTGGCCCGCGGCCTCCGCAACAGAAAGGCGGCCGGTCCGCTCCTGTGAGTCTACAGGGAACGCGCCTCCGTCCTGTCTGACCTCCTTCACCTTAGATGCCAGGGCTGGCCGCCGCCCACCCATTTCCGAAAAGGAATCCCACCCCATTGTGAGTCCAGCTGTGCGGCGTTGGCTGCCCTATAATCACCGCTTCCCGGGCAGCTGCGCAGACCGTGGTGGGGCCGCTTGGGGCCGCGATCAGCCTGCGGCAGTTATTCCCGGCTCCGCCAGTCTCCCGGCCCCGCCCCGCCCGCCCTCGCGGCTCCGTGGGGGCTGCAGGTGCACCGGCAGGACGCACATCTGCCTCCGGCGCCGCCACTGTGTTTAGGTCGGGGCAACCCTGTGATTTTCCTGCTTTGTTCAGCGGACAATGACAGTAATAGGCTGTAATAGGATGCAACGTGGAGGAGCTGAAATGCCTAGAAGAAAAGGTTAAAAATAAACGAGAACCCTAATAAAGAGCTCATCAGTGACGGCCACGTGCAAGTCTCGCTCAGGCTTGCGTGATTTTTGCAAGTCGCGCCGGGAGGGCTGACAAGGGGGCGTGAGGCGACGCCGCACCGCTGGTTAAGGAAGGCCCAGAATGAGGACTCTGGCCAAGGTGGCTCTGACGGTTTGTGTGTGTCAAGCAGGACGTTACCATGGGACGGGGCTGAGTGGGTCGGGCGGGAAGCACGATTTCTGGTCCAGAGGGACGAGTCCAACAGGCAGGCTAAGGCAGAAAATGTGAAGCAAGTGTCGAATAGAAACGATTGGTCAGGGATGTTGGAACCTGGGCGAGAACCACGCTGGCCACGGGGGGGGGGGACACGGCGTGGGATTCTGCCCCTGAGATAACGCCGACTCTCTCGCTCACTCATTCTGTGCATCCGTGTGAGCACAGTAATTGGGCGCCCGCCACGTGTGGGTCTCACGAGAGGCGCCGTGTGTGCAGGGGGAGCTGGACCGGCGACCGCAGAGACTCTGGAGCGAGGCGCGGAGGAGGGAGAGTTAGAAAGTCTGTTTGGACCACGCTGTGAGAACAAAGAAAATCGATACCTCATTTATCCACGGAACACAGATAAAACGCACAACCTGGAGACCTGAGCAGTTCAGGGTTTCGGGAGAGTTCACCCAAAAGTATAAAAACCTGAAGGCTGCACCCGGGTTTCTGAATGGCAGGGAGGTGAGGGAGACGTGGGGTCTGGAAGGAAAGGGCGGGAGGAGAGTGTGCCACAGGCTTGGGGAGCAGAGCCCCCCGTCCCCCGCCTGTGGATGACAGAGTCGGTGTTTCAGGACTTAAGACGACCACACGGCTGACAAGTAGAGTCAAGTGTGAGATCAGGGAGTCAAAACTGACAGTTTACTCTTAACCTGTTCAGTGAGCCCTTTCTTGGTCAACAAATACCTGGTGTAACAAAAAAGGTTTCAGGCATAAGAGGGTGATACATTGTATTGAAACACAAGTTTAAGTCACTCCTGACTTACTTCACTTGAGCCCCACCACCAGCCTGGTGTTAGCTAAGGTTCCTGCCACGTTATTGCACCCCCTTTCCCCAACGCACTGAAAACAGGGTGCAAAAGAAAATTCCGGCGAACCAGGGCGTGGTGGGCGGCAGAACGGCCCGACACCAGTCCCTGGCATCTGAGAATACGCTACGTCGTACGGAAAAGACATTTCCGGGGGAC
>CM052551.1:44378009-44395809 GCA_028533065.1 Trachops cirrhosus | reverse complement strand
ACAAAGGCCATAAAGAGCATGTTCTAATACCTCTGAATGCAACTGCGCCGTGGGAGTGAGAGGGAGACGCAGCAGCTCCTGTCAGTCTGCGGAGCCCCGTGAGCCTGTGGGTGCAGTTCCGTGTGTTCTGAGTCTCCCCACGAAGCTGGACCAGTCTGTGAGGAGCTAAGTTAAATTCCTCCAAGTGCGGGGCGTCTGCGGCACAGGCGGGGGCACGTGGCTCCCGCCGCCCGCCGCCCGCCCGTGCGCCAGCTACCGGGGCGTGCAGGACAGGTTCCACCGCCAGCTTCGTGCAGAAAGAACCAGTCTGAAGGGCAGCCCTGATGGTTTCAGCAGAGAAGACACTCTGGTCCGGCTCCTTCCTCGCCGCCAGCGGGAGCCCGGGACGCACACTGACACGCAGGATCGGGACTCACTGTCGGGAGCTGGGCAGACCGTCGCCCCTGCCGCGGAGCGCGCCAAGGGCGCTGACTTGCAGGCGGATGGAGCCGGGGGGGCCGGGGTGCTTCAGAGGCCCTGGTGGTCCCCGTGCGGGCTCCAGGCCTCGTGGAGCCGAGCAGCCACAGCCGACCCACCCAGGGACGCGTCCACGCGCTTTGGCGCCGCGCTGTTCGCAAAACAGATGGCAGGACGCGTCTGGCCGGTGAGGCGTGGTTTGCTCACCCGGTGGAGACCATAAAACTCATGTAAAACCAGCAGGGAGTTGAACGCCAGGTAATCTTCCTCCGGCGTTTCCGAAGGCCCTTTGAGAGCCCGCTGCGCCTCGGTGGCGGGGCGGTGAACAGCTGCTCCCACGGCGCGTGGGCCCCGGGAGCGTGGGGCCCGAGCCGGTGAAGCGTGGCTGGTAGGAGGTTCGCCGGTCCTGTGTTACGGGGGTCCAGGGTGCTTTCATTAGGGGCGTCGGTTCTGCTGAAGCGCCATGGTGAGCAGAGGGGAAGGTGAGGGAGGCCGGGAAACCTCGGGGGGGTGCTCCTAAGTAACCCTCCCTTGCCCAAATCCCTCCCCATCAAATGCCCACCTCTGTCCACAGGAGGAGATCACGGGGCCGCTGCGATAGTGGGTGGTGGCAGACAGCACTGCGCCCGTGGGCGTGGAACCCTCAGCACCTCAGGGGATCCGGTCCTGGCAACGCGGCTCGGACCAGGCCAGCACACGACCCGCGGGCGGGGCTCCGCTTGCCTTCAGGTCTTCCCTCCCCCAGAGCATCTGTTCGCTGGTGGCTCCGTCTGGAGCACCCTTGGCAGAGAGAACTCCGAGTTCAGAAGCGTTCCCCATGGGGCCGCTCTCGTTCATCAGGCCCTGGGAAACAGACCGCAGGACCACGGCGTCCGTGAGCCCATGAGCGGAGCCACGGGTAAAAAGCACTTAACAGTCCACGCCCGCTGGGCGAGCGCGGGACGCGCCGCCGGTCCTCAGTCTGTGGGGGCTGCCCTGCCCCCCGTTCTGCACGACGCCCCCGATGGCGGCGACACCCTGTCTCGCAGCGGCGAGCCCGGGCCCCTACCCCCTCGGCCCTCTTCAGCGACGCTGGGGAGCAAAGCAGCACTAACCAGGAGTGGGAGCACAGTCGGACAGGTGTGGTTTGGCTGAACGGGGTCCCTCCCGGGCGCCTCTAGGGCCCTTGTGGCCAGATGCTCCCCCCCGCAGGCCCTGAGGTGCCCCCTCCCTCCTTTTCACGCGGGGGCCTCCCCAGCACACAGGGGCTCAGCCCTGGCCGGGTTAGCGCGAGCACGGAGCGCGGGGAACACCCAGGAGTCCCCACAGGTGCCCGCGGTTCGTAGTCGCAGGCGGCTTCTCCGAGCAGAACACGGGCACCACCGTGGTCCAGGGCTTTCCCTGCGTTCACTTTGTCGCTTCACTCCGCGAGCAATCCCTGAGTTCCTGCGTACGTGCCGGGCATGGACTCCGCGGGAACCCACTGCGTGTGGACTGAGTAAACGCGTTGTCCTCTGCGGTTCCGTATTTTGAAGTTTACTATGCTTGTGTTTCTGTCCCCGAATGAAAGAGGACGCTGCAGAGGGAGCGCGGCCACTCGCCTGGCTCTGTCCCCGCACGAAGTGACCACCACGTCCCTCGGACAGGCGCTTCTCTCCCCTGTGAAGCTGGGGCGGGGAGCGGGGAGCGGGGAGGCTCGTTCTCATGTCTTCTCCAGCCCAGGTCCCAGCGTCACCTGAGCGGAGCCCGAGTCTGTTTCCTGGGACCCACCCGGAGGGCGCGCCGGAGGGGCGCTGGGGCCCCAGGGCCCGAAGCCACGTGGCATTCCAGAGCAGCCCACAGGGGCGGCCAGCGGGAGGGAGCACGGGCCCCAGTGCTTTCTCAGCCGCAGCTGGGGGCCCAGAGCGGAGTGGGAACTCCGACCCCCGGGCTTTCGTCCAGCGTTCGGGCGAGCGGCCCTTCCTGTCGCTTGCTCTCCCGGACGCCACCCCGCCGCCCTGATGAAGCGGTCTGACCCGCTGACGAAGAGTCCCCACCGCCGCGTCTTCACGCCTTGTTGGCTCCGTCTCGCGTGATGGACGGCGGTGGCAGCGGCCGGCGGGGCTGCCGGGCTGCTCCGTGAACGACTCCGGCGCCGCACGGCCGAAGGCCGGGGGCGTCTCTCAGCGCCGCCGAGTGTCCCGACGCCGGGCTTCCAGGAGGGAGGCGAGTGATTTATGAGACGCCGAAGCGCAAATGGCCCTTCAGTCCGTCTGACAGGGAGAGACTCCCGTGGGACCCCCACCCGAGCTTCCCCGGGGGTGACGCTGCCCTGGAAGGAGGAGTGGGGCACTCCCCCCGCCACAGAGCCGGAACGCGTGGGCCTCAGCCAGTTTTGTGTGAACTCGGGCCTGACCAGCAGGCCACGGGCCGCCGGAGGGCTGGTGCCCAGCACGTGACCTCGGCGAGTCAGTCGCCTCGGGTGGACTCACCGGTAGGCGCCGTGGATAGTAACCACCCCCAGAGCACAGGTTTGGACACGGGATGATACGGCGCCACGGCCCAGACAGGACAGAGCTGGGCTCCCTGTGTCCACGGGGCTGTGCCCCGGTCGCCCAGGGGAGGCCCAGAGACTGGGTCCCCTCGAGACCGTCGGAGCCCCAGACTCCCCCTGCTGGGCCCCTGAGCGCGGTGAGGCTTGGGAGGGGCTGGGGGCCGGGGGACAAGCCACCCTGCTCTGTCCAGGACTGAGAAGCTCCAGGGACACGAGACTGTTAGTGGTTGAATACGGACACAGGACTTCTCATAGGAACAGCCAGGGAGTCCCACACAACCTGGGATATGGTGGCCGCGCCGTTGGGAGGTGAGGACGCGGAGGGACCGTGGGACGGAGTAAGAGCAGCAAGGACTCTGGGTGGAGGCCATGTGTCACTCGATGTTTTTTGAATGGAACTGCATTAGCGGGTTACAAGGCCGGCCGCCCTGCCCCTTGCCCACAGGCTGGGAGCCTTGGTGGGGACCTGCGCCGTCCGGCAGGCCACAGCAGAGGAGACTGTGTCTCGTGGTGGCTCCGCGGGGCTGGGCCCCGGCGGGGCGCGCTGCAGCCCCTGACCCTCCTGCCGCCATGGCCGAAGGCGCCCGTTCTGGCGAAGCCTGCCCTTCGGGCGCTAGCTCTCACGTACAGGGACGGAAGTGGTTTGCGTGTTCCTGAGTGACGTTGCTTGTGGAGGGGAAAGAAGGGGGACAGACTTTTCATGTGGCCGCTCATTATTGGAGAAGACGGCTGAGGCCAGAGAAATGCAATTGTGTTTTGATGAGCAAAGGTTTTACTTACAAGCCAGGGGACCTCAGGTGCAGTCGCCGGGTGACCTGGGTAACACGCTGCCTCGGCAGGTGACAGAGACTCTGCACGGTGCGGCGCGGTGGCCCTCAGACGGATCTGCAGAGCTGGGGCATTTCCACGGGGGGCGCTGAGCGCAGAGGGGGCCAGCCTCTCCCGGCGGCGCTGCTGCTCCCAGTGCAGCCGGGAAGCTGGGCGCAGCCAGGCACAGCCACGGCGGGAGGGGACGTGGAGGGCGAGAGCGAGACAGCAAGAGAGAGGGAGGAGAAAGGAGGAGACGGCCTCCCAGCAGAAATGGCGGGCCCAGGCGGCGGTGCCCCGGGCAATGACGGCATTAGTGGCCGCCGAGGTGTCCTCGTGGAGTGGCGTGCGTGGGTTCACGTTATTTGTGGTTACCTGAATTTCAGATCGACACCATGAATGTTCAAACTCTGAGCTCGGCTGGAGCAGCCGCCACTGCCTTCCCTGTGACCCGGCCGGGGACTTTCAATCGGCTGTCTCCTTGACTCTCAGGGGAACGACAGGCTCCAGGCCCCCGAGACGGCCTCTCCACGGCGCGGTAGGAGCGCCAGGGGCCCCCGGTGCAGTGCGGTCTGTGGGCGTGGCCTGTGCTGTGGACGCCGTGTCCTACTGTGACCCTGAACCAGCGCCTGCGCCGCCCCAGACGGAGTTTCGGTTCATACTGCGCTGCAGCCTGTGGGCCCTCGAACCCGCGAACCCCGTCAGGCACAAGCCCGTCGCGCCGTCTGGCTGACATAGGTCACTGCCTGCGACCCCCCCTTTGTCTGGTGGGTTCTGCTTGGGGACTTTCCCCCTATGCCTGCGGTGTCCGTCTGTGGGGCTCAGGCTGACAAGGCTTCTCGCAGTGCAGGGGACCCTCCCTTCTGCGTGCACTGCGAGCTGCTTCCACCGGTGGGGTCCCTCTCTCGGGTTTGCATCAGAGGCGACATCAGGACTTCGGTGGTAGGAGGAGGGGCACCGTCCTCCCCCAGCCCCGCAAGGCCTGGGGGACCTTCCCCTAGCGACGGGCTTCCTTTTGCCCTGTGACAAATTGTGCAGAAGGCCTGACCACGCCGAATCCATCACGAGGCCGGCCGGCCCCTTCTCTCTGTCAGCCTAACAGATGGGGCCGCGGCCACAATGTCAATAAAGGTTATGTCCTGCTTCAGGGGAAGGGGCCAAAACACCACTTAAGTAATTGTTTGGGGGGCAGTCCAGCTACCCTTCCGGGCAGGCAAAAGCGCTGCCCGGAAGTCTCCAGGCCCGGCGGCCTCTCCCTCCACTCCCAGGCGGGTGGGGAGGCACCGTCAGGGGAAGACTCGGCCTGTCACCGAGAGGAAGTGGGAGTCCGGGACAGTGACTGCTCAGGACCTCAGAGGTCCGGTCTACTGGTGCCTGGAAACCCCCCAGCCTGTGTCTTCCACCATGTGACCCAGCCCGTAACGCTTCCTTTGGACGGTTCCGGCACAATGGGGGAAGGGGCAGGGCCGCTGAGGTGGAGTCTGCATGAGGCTCGGGTAGTGGGCTGACCCCTCGCACGTCTGCGCGGACTCGAGTTTGCGGAGAGACCCCAGCGGTCACTCCAGGGCCCACCTAAGCGCCTGGACGCAGAGGCGCCACCTGCGCCCGTGAGCAGGGCGCAGAGTGAAGGCCGCGGCTCCGTCCGCAGACAGCAGGGAGAGTGGGGAGCGGCTGGGCCGCAGGGGACCTGCAGCTGGGCCCCACATCCGTGCGTTTCTCTCCGGGCCTCGTTCTGTCCGTCCGCGGCCCTTCTTCATTCTCTTCGGGGGGCTTTCTCCAGGGGCTGGAAACAAGCCCACTGGTAGGTCCCGGGCCTGCATTTAGAGTCCGTCCACGCAAGAGGGGCTGCTGACCTTCCCGTCGTCTCATCTGAAGACCCCCGGGGCTGTGTGGAGAGATGACGATCAATGACTCCGAGTGGGATCTCACGTTTGAAGAGCGGAACCGTGCTTCCCTGTCCACAGGGGGCGCTGTTCTCCGAAGAGAGGAGGCACACCCGTCGATGAAGCCAAGGCAGCAGGCCGTGACCGTGCGTCGTTACAGAAACTGTGCAAAGTGTCGCCCTGGCCGGGTGGCTCAGCCGGCTGGAGCGTCGCCTCCTGCACCAAAGGCCTGCGGGTTCGGTTCCCAGTCGGAGCGTGCGTGGGAGGCCACCGATCTACGTTTCTCTCCCTCCCTCTCTCCCTCCCTCTCTCCCTTCCTCTCTCTCTAAGCAGCAAACGTATCCTCGGGTGAGGATTGCCACGGGAGCCTTGCCCGTGGGGCCGGCCACCGGCAGGAACCGCAGCCGCGCTCCCCGCTCTGAGCCGTGACTCACTCCCCGGGGCCCCATCGAGTGTGTGCATCTGGTCAAGCACTTAGCGCGCTGCCTGGTGGCTGTTATTTATGGGCCTGTTTTCGTCTCTGGACGGCGGCTCCTTGAGACCAGCCACGGGGTGCGCCCCGTTCCTGGCACCGAGCGTGGCGTTCTATCTCCTGCCACGGAAGAAGAATGATCGTTTCTGGGTTTAAAACTGTTCCAAGTCGTGGGAGCAACAAGTCTGTCAGACAACAATGTGGGGAGGGAAGGGAAGCTTTCCATCCCGCTCCAGATGCCGGCAAATGTCGCCGTGGAAGAGGAAGAGCCTTCCGGGCCTTCCGGAGACTCCCGGCACGGGCCCGCGAGGCGTCTGCCGGCCGGTCAGGAAGTCCACGGAGACAGTGGGGCGAGGCCGTCTCCTGCGGGTTTCAAACTCGGGTGGGCGTCGTGCCGACATCTGTAAAGATGATGCTCACAGACAACGGCGAGCACTTCCGTTTCGCCCTGAACAGCGCAGGCTGCGGATGTGCTGACCGGTGTGGGGGGCGCGGTGGGAGAGTGTGGGGCGTCAGCAAGCTTGCCGCGTTGCAGCCCACGCCCACGGCGCACCGGCCGGGGCCCCGCTCACCGGCCTCCGGAGTCTGCAAGGGAAAAAGGCGCTTTCCAGCAGCCGTGCCTGGCTTTTACCCACCCTCTGCCGTTACTGGCCTGGCACACCCGTTCCGGGAACGAGGGCCCGTCCTGGGCCCGGTACGATGCCGTGGCCCTCTTTCAGGAAACACACGCTTCTTTCCTCCCGCTCCGAAGCCCCGGCCTGGAGGGAGTTAACTCGAACTGATTGATGGACTGCCTTCCCCCGGCGAGGGGGCTTGTCACAGGCAAGAGGAGCATTTAGGATGAAGCATCTAGCCATGTGCAGATTTCTAGTTTTGTTCCCAAAATAACTCCTGGTGTTGCTGGCTCCTGTTCCTCATCAAGTTGCCATCTGGGGTGTGTGTGCGTGTGCGTGCGTGTGCGAGTGTGGGGATGATACCTCCTCCCCACAATCTGCCAGGCGCAGGCCCGCCATCGACCGCGCCGCACGTAGGCACTCCCTGCGCCAGAGTCGGGGAGAGGAGACGCGGGGGAGGGAGAGGCCCCGTCCCGCCGCCCCGCCCGAGACTCTGCACGTCCCTCACACTCGCCCAGACCGTGACCTGCAAGCCCGGGCCGAGGAGGCCGGGGGCAACCATGTGGGCTGTGAAGGTCAGGGCGCGGGGGCTCCTGGGGACTCAACCCGGGCACGGAAATGCCGACGGACGGGGTGGGGGCTGCAGACATTTTTGTGCGAACTGAACAGCTAACTCAAACCATGGCCTGTTTCCTGTTCCCTTCAGGAACTTATTTATTTCGCATTTCTCGGGTTTAGAGATGACTGGGGCATTGAACTAATTAAAAAAATAATTTAATATGTAGGAATAAATCCTCCCCAAGCTGAGACCTTGTCAGCCAATTCCAACCTGGAGAGCGGGCTCCGAACAGAGCAGTAAATCTCCCGTAATGGGCTCCCAGACCCCGTGGATCGTGGCGCGCTCTGCATGCTCATCAGAAAGCCCCGCTCGCCTCCAAACTGCCCCCCAAACTTCCTGCAACAGGCTGGCTCCGGGGCTAATGGCAGCTCGAGGTACTAGGAGGGAGGCCGTGTCCGGGTACTGAGCGTGGAGGCACCCCAGGGAGCAGGGACTTGGTGGAAGTGGCAAACAGAGATGGAGGAGGAAGGGGTGGAGGAGGAGAAGGAGGAGGAGGAGGAGGAGGGGGAGGAGGAAGAGGAAGAGGAGGAGGAGGCGGAGGATGGACCCAGAGAGCACCTGCCTCCTCCCAGTCCCCCTGTGGCGCGGATTCCCTCACGCGGGAAGCAGCTCTCCCAGGCTCTGGGTCACTTACCCCACAGCCCGGGTCAAAGACAGGACAGAGAAGCCATCGCCTAAGCCAAACCCTGGAGGAGGACGCCAGGCGGGGCTGGAGAGAGAAAGGCCTTCTCCGGAAGGGCGGGAAGTCTGCCGCAGGGAGTGGGAGACGGCGGGGAGCCGCGGGCCCCTGGGGCTGGGCTGTGACGGGTGTTGCCCGGTTTCCCGGACGCCCTGGAAGAGCACCTGGGACGCCACCTGGGGGATGGTGGGCGGGGCGGCTGCAGCAGCTGGGAGCACGAGCCGGGAGGAAGCCTCTGCAGCCGGCGATTTCTGTCCGTAATGTTGCAGTGACCGCGAGAGACGCCGCTCTTGTGGGTGAAGCTTTGTCCACGTGAAAGACAGAAGGAGAGGAGCTGGGAGACCCAGGGGCGCACGGCCATCCTGGCCAGGGCGGGGAAACGAGGCATGGGGGGGCATTCCTAGTTTTCCTAACAAAAAAGCCTACAGATCCGGCGAAGACAACGCGACCAGAACAGACACTTCCCGGCCCCAGGCTCGTCCCACCAGTGACCTGTGACCCGTGGAGTTCTCCGGGCAAACCTTCGGTTCCCGGGATGAGGAAACACTCACTTTTGCTCCCCGCCAAGGAAGCGCCCGGGGCCAGCCGTGACAGTGGAGGACAAGGGCCCGCAATGCCCTGAGCTCGTGCCTCACCGCGCGACTGCAACCACAGGGCTGTCTGTGCACCGGAGCCTGAGCCGCAAGAACGCGGGGCCCTTTCCAGAGCTGAGAGGCAGGCGCGGGTTCTCAGTCACCAGCCGCCCGGTGACGAGCAAACATCCAGTTTCGCGGGAAGCCACCGAGATGAAGTGGGCTTCCACAGCCACACCCTTGTTCATTGCACTGTCCTCTCCCCTTGGGAGCGTCCAGCCCAGGGCTGATGCATGGGCGCGGGGCAGGGAGGCGCAGTCAGGGCCCACTGCCCCCGGAAGAGCGCCGGCGACCACTGTCCGTGTATCTGGCCTATCGTGAAGGTTTCTAGCTCACGGGGCAACAACAGGGTTTTTTTGGCGGGGGTGGGGGGGGATCTCCTTTTATTATTAACAGAGTACAGCACAATAAATCTACTGCTCACACTGAGCACATGATTTAGCTCCGGCCATCACCGATAAATCACGGACACAGAGATCTCGTGACCTGAAGAGCTGACCTCTTGGTCAGATTGTCGGATGTCGGTGGATGGCGGGGCCGGGCGCCACGCTCCACACGGGGAACGGCAAGGCGGGGAGCAGGCTCTGTCGTCACCACGAGGACCCGCTGGCCCTCCCAGCGGCATAAAGGCCCCCTTGGGTTCCTTCCGGGTCCTGCGGTCCTCTCCCGACTCATTCTCTCCTCGGAGGATGCGGGGGAGTGGGGCTCAGAGGGAAACGATCGGAGCGGCTTGTTTAGGGCGATTTGCACAGGGGAAGAAATTGGCGCCTGGGCCCTGCGGAATGTCACGCCGTTAACACGATGTCGTCCGGGACAGCACTTCAGTCCTCGAAGCTGATGCACAGCAAACATAAAGGGGGCAAGGAAGTAAAATAAGTGCTAGCTACGTGCTAGCTATTTTTGGACTATAAGATGCACTTTTTTTTTACCACATTTTTTGCTTCAAAAAGTTTTTTTTTCCCTATTTTCCTCCTCTAAAACCTAGGTGCATCTTATGGTGTGGACCTCAGACGCACCTAGGTTTTAGAGGAGGAAAATAGGGGGAAATTTTTGAAGCAAAAAATGTGGTAAAAAAGTATGTCTTAGAGTCCAAAAAATAAGCTACTTGGACCACATATTATTAAAACTAAAACCACCAAGTTTGCCCGAGCTACGCGCTGGGCACTGGTTTGGGAGCTGGACGGGGTATTAACACGCTTACCACAGGGCGCCTGTGCACCAGGAGACTGGCGCCTCGTCGAGGAGAGAGACTTCCGAGCACCGGGGAACAGGCAGCGTAACAGTTTGAGTAGCAGGTCCGGACAACAGAGGCTGTGCTGTCAGAGGGCACCTGTGGTTGACCCCTGAGCAAGCTGCACGGATGATCGTCGCTGAGCTATCGCAGAGAAAGGGGAGGTCCCCCTAGGCTAGGTCTGGCAGGTGCACTGGTAGGGAGAGAAAGAAAGCTCCAGCTGACCCTTGCCGCGACGGGACGTGGTCTGGACAAGCAGAGGAACAGCGCGTCTCTCCGTCACCAGGAAGGAGAGACGGGCGACTGTCGCCGCACGCCCACGGCAGACGCCGCTCCGCGCCGGGTGTTCCCATCACAACGGCCCCGTGGGACGGCGCGGCTCCCGCTCACCAGAGAGGAGGCCGAGGCTCGCGGTGGTGGGTTCCTTTGCCCGCACGAGCTGCCACAAGTGAGAACGGTAAATGCCGCACCCAGCCGTGATGTGGTCATCAGGAACACGTTTACCTTTCCAGCTTGAAAAAGGAGGAAACTGGGCAAAATATAGGAAACAATGATTTAGTCACCAGACGCGAGACAGTGAGGGGCTGTGCCCCCCGAGAAGTGGGAAAGCAGAAAGCTCTGTGTTGCCCAGCGGACCCCTGGGTCTCGGCACCCCCCGCACGGATCCCGGGAGCTCAAACCTGGTGCTCACGCCTCATGGGAAGGCTAATGCTCAGGGAAGCCAAGGTGGCGAGAAGTTTCGGACCGGAGCCCAGGGAAGAAAAACGGACAGCGACAGCTCTGGAGGGCCAGGGAGGGTCACTCCGGGTCAGCGCGCGTCTGTGGGCCCGTGCGGACACGGGAGGGAGCGACGGTGTGCAGGCCACACACCGTCAGCAAAGACTCGCTGAGCCACCCGAGGGCCCAGAGACAGCGGGCTGTGGTTTCTGTGTCTGAGAGCCCGCGGGGAGCGGGGCCGTCGGCGGCGCAGGCACGCCGGCTCTGCGCCGCTGGAGTTTGCTCCGGACCAGAGCGCCCCGTGGCTGGGCCTCACGGGGAGGGAGAGTGAGACGCAGAGGACCAAACTAACACGGTACTTGGCTGCCTTCTAGGACACAGTCTGAGGCCGTTCGAGGGAGTGACAGCCGTGACGAAATCCAGCGCTGACCCGGTCTCAACGTTCAAGGCGCCTGGCGTCCGGCGAGCCTCACTGGGCAAGCACCGACATAGGAAAGGTGGGTCTGCGGGGGGCCGTCGCTGGCAGGGAGGGACTCAGAGATGGGGGACGTACTGGCAGGGGCCTAGGAGGTATCAGCAGAGCTTTGATAAGCATGCTTTATTGTTCAAGGAGGTGAGGGGGATGTGGACACCGAAAGAAAAAATGAAAAACTATCAAGTGGCCCACACGGAAATCCTGTGGATAAAAAATGCAATGTTGAAAAAAAAATACACTGGGTATACGGACGTACCTCACAGCAGGCAGAAGAACAGGCCAGTGAAGGTCAAAGTGCAACAAGGACATCGCCTCAAATGAAGCCCAGAGAGGAAAAGACTAAAAAACGACAGAGCCTAATGATTATGTGACGATATTGAGTAAAATAATCAAGTGCAACTGGAGTTTTAGTAAGGCAAGAGAGAAGAGACAAAAAAAAAATGTGAAAAAAAAATGGCCAGAAAAAGGACAAATGTGATGAAAACCATGAACCTACATATCCTTGACAAAACTCAGAGTACTAACTTTTAAAGTCGCACCACACAACTGAGTGCTTAAACACCCAGGATAAGAAATGATTTAACTATTAAAATAATACCAAAGAACGAAGCTGGGGAAGTCACACTTGCTGATGTGAAAACATACCGCAAAGCTACGGCAGTCACACAGTGTGGTACTGGCGGATCAATGGGACGTTGCCGTGAGCTCAGAAACACACGCCTACCTCATGGCCCACTGGTTTCCACAAAGACGCCACGGCCAACCAATGGGGGGGTCTGTCCTGCAAACGGTGTGGAGTAACAGGTTGTCCACATTCAAACAAGAAGGTCGGACCCTTTGTTCGTATAATGCCCCCAACATAACGCAAAGTAATCACAGACCCAAAAGTAAGAACTAAAACTCTTAAACTTTCAGAAGAAAACACCGGTGTAAATCTTTGGTACCTAGTTTGGGTAAACATTTCTTGTATATGGCACCAAACACTAACACCAAAGGAAAAAACAGATAATTTGGACGTGATACAAACTGAAAATTTTGCCTTGCAGTGATTTTATCAAGGAAGCGAGAAGATGAGACCCAGAACAGGAGGAAATGTTTGCAAATCTTGTACCAGATAAGGGACTTGTATCCAGAATATGTAAAAAGTACTACTGAATAATGAAAAGATTGAAGTGCAATTAAAAAGCAGGCAAAGAATCTGAACAGTCATTTCCCCAGAGAAGCTACAGAAGGAGCCTAAGCACACGAGGACGCCTGACATAGTCAGTTTTCAGGAAAACGCAGTTTTGCCCTGGCCGGGTGGCTTGGTTTCAGAGCATCACCCCGTACACCAAAAGGTTGCGGGTTCGATGCCTGGTCAGGGCACACACCTAGGCTGCAGGTTCGGTTCCCGGTTGGACGTGAATGGTGGTTGGGGGGGCACTGACTTCTTTGGGGGAACTGCTGAATCTTATGGTAATTCTGTGTTTCATTTTTTAGCAGGAGACAGAGCTGGGTTGAGTTTTTACCTTCATTGCTGCCTCTTGGTTAACTAGGCCACTGGTTTCCATCCACAGCTGCATGTGGACAGACTTAAGGGGGCGTTAAGAGGTTTATTTGTTTTTAAAGGATTCCGTGGCCAAAGCAGCCCAGGGCGCCCTGGGCTGCTGGGGTGCTGGATGGGCTCTGGAGCCCGCGGCCGCTCCCGGCCTGTCTGAACCACGAGGAACCAGCAGTGACTGGAAACGAGACTTCCAGCTCCCGGAGCCCCAGCCCGGGTCTGTCCTCGTCGTGTCCGTGCGCCTAGTCCAGAGGCGGCGCGGAGGAAACCCACGCCGAATGAATGACGACCTTCCCTGAAACATGACGGCATGCCTGGACCCCGCGTTCGAGCCAGGGTGCCCACTTTCTGTGGCCGCCCTCTGTGCTCTGGACACCCAGGTGCTGGCGATGGCCATTCCCCCGGCCCTCACTCCCCGCCGCCCGCTGGAACCTCCCAGCCCTCTGCTCCCCGCAGCCTGACCCGGCTTCCCGCGGCCGGTCCCCGGGGACCTCTGCCCGCCTGCTAATGGCCTCCAGGCAGAACAGGCTGGGTCAGGAAACCAGAGCGTCGCTGACATCCCGTCCGGGCCTCAGGTTTTAGCAGCGCGTACGAAGCCCTGTCCAAAGTCCAAGATTGATTTAATATGCAAAGCAACAGATACCTCAAATTAATATAAAACACTGTGATACCAACGACTTTTGTTCCGATCTGAATGCTGCACGCAGAGGCGGTAAGTAAATTAGTTATATTGATCTATATTCATAGAATTATTTAAATGTACCCTCTGGTCCTGGGAGCCAGGGGTTTCTGATGCTTACCATTAATGCATTTTTCATTAGTGCTAGTGCTGGGAAGCCCAAATTTCATTTGGCTGCAAAAGATTAATTTCCTCTTGACAACCATGGCCAGATTAAAAAGGGGGGGGGCTTAAAACAGTGACCTGCAGGACAGTTCTCAGAACTATGAATTAGAGGGCCAGGAAAACACAGACAGGAAATAGTGTGTGTGTGTGTGCGTGCGTGTGTGTGCGTGTGTGTGTGTGTGTGTATTTTTTCCTCTCAACCGTCTGTTAGGCAGGAAGCAGCCATTTTGGAGAGAAATACATCAGAATCTGTCACATGCGTTCGCCATCGACAGCCGACCCGTTTCCAGTCTCGGGGACGTAAATAAACAGGCACTCGGGCAATTAATCCCCAGATACTTCGGGGCTAACGTGGCCCCCGTCTGCCCATTGGTTTGCTTCTCCCCTAGTATTTTCTCGACGCCCTCACAAAAGGAGCACATACAATAATAGTAATAGTGCCGTTAAGGCTAATTAAAGCCATTAAAATTAATTTTGTTTGAAGAGTTACTGGAGCATTTGAGGCTCCCATTGAGATCATTGACGCGCGCTGGGGAGTCACCGAGCCGAGTCCCCGAAGGTGTCTGCTGCGTGGGTGCGGTGACAGCGGACGGCTGGCGGCTCCCTGCCCGGCCCTGCGCCCTGGCGCGGGGTCCCGGCCCCGCTCCGGTGAGCGACCTCATCCGTCCCGCCTCCCACCACGCACCTCCTCCGGTTATGGCAGGGCAGTGACTCGGGCTCCTCCGTGAAGGCCGGAGCCGGAGATGTTTTCACGAGGGGGCAGAGCGAGCGCTCACTGTCATGCTGCGATCTGTGAACCCTAAAAGGCCCCCTTGCTTAAAATGCATCCCTCAGAGAGCGCCCCAGCGCCCGAGATCGCCCGGTGAGAGGCGTCCCTTCCTTACGGAAGTTCTGTGCCTTGTGGGGGAGTCTTGAGGGCGTGAACTCCCCGGGAGGGTGACCCACGCTCAGCACTGGGCTCAGTGGGACCCAGGCTGCGTGGGAACTGACGTCTCTCACAAAGCGTGGTGGACAGAAAAAGTAGCCCTGGGTGTTCACGTCAGAATCCCGGGTGCCACATGGCCCCACGCCAAAGCAAAACGAAGGTGGGGTGGAACGGGGGTCACTGGCCTGCTGCCGAGGATACAGGGTGGGTGCCCTGAGCTCCCCGGGGGGCTCAGAGTAACCGCAGGGGCCCTTGTCACCGGAAGAGGGAAGCAGAAGACAGAGCTGGGAGGAAGCCATGTGAGGGGGCTCTGCCCAATGCTGCTGGAGGAAGGTGCCGGAAGCCAAGGGACGTGGGGCCCCAGAGAGGCTGGAAATGCCAGTCGGAGCACCAGCCAGGCTGTGGTCAAGTGGGGAAGAGCTGTCGTCCACGTCTGTCAGGACACTGGCAGGACCCGCCCCCTGTGGCTTTCTGGCTGGAGGCCCCTAGCTGTGCGCTGGCTGCCACCAGAGACCACCCTCGGGTCCTGGAGGCCCCCCAGAGCTCCCTGCCACGCGCTTCTCTGAGTCCACACGGGGCTTCTCTGAATCCACACGGGCTTCTCTGAGTCCACACGGGGCTTCTCCAGCTGCAATCTGCTACCACCCAGTCTCACAGAACACAGTGGGGTCGTGGGGGTGACGTCCCAACACCCTCACCAGGCTCCCCATTGGGAGCAAGCTGCTGGTCCCTCCCACACTCACAGAGAAGAGTTTGCAGCAGGAGGTGGGGGCACTGAGCTCCGCCCACCACTGACACCAGTCACACTGGACTCGTTACTCCCACCAAGGTGCGTCTGAGAGCGAGACCACAGGGCCCGTTCTTCCGTGGCCCCGGTGAGCGGGTGTCAGGTCTCCACCTGAGGCCTCGGAAGTTTCAGTTTTTCGGTGGAGCTGAAAACACAGATTCTTTGTTAATGTAAAATGGCCCGAGTCTAGTGGGTCAGAAAGAGGTCCCTCGGAAAGAAACGTGAGAGAGAAAAACAGAACAGATCTGAGGGTCAGATAAGCCCACCCTCGGGGTTGGGGGGGCCCCCCGGCCTCGTTGGTGGAACTTCCATGACTTGTCCGACGCGCAGAAGACCCTCCCCAGGGGCTGGAGGAAGCGCTCGCTCCAGTGCATTTGCTGAATGAGAGACTGAAAAAGGGGCCCGATTCTTTAACAGAGGGGGCTTCTTAGGCTTTACCAAGGAAAGTGGGGCCCCTCTACTTTCTCCACACAGCCTGTTATTGGTGCATTTTATATAATTTTCGGAAGCAATTGGAGAGAAGAAGAAAAGTGGGTAGACCAACAGCACTGGTTCGAGGTTCTGGATGAACGTGCCTCGTGCCTGGACAGGTGGCGTGCATGAGACGCTTCGCTCGGGCCGGGGGGCTTGGTTTCCTGCACACGCCGCTCCCCCCGCCCCGACCTGCCGCCTGTGCCGCCCTCAGCCGCACTGCAGAGGGGCGAGCGCGCCGTTGCCAGGAGCCTGCACTCACTCGGCCAACTCCGGGAGTCTTGCAAAACCCACGCGCGTGAATTAGGTGGTGCGTGTGCTTTCCTCTTCCACTTGGGACGTGACGAAGAATCCCGGGAAGTCCAGGGGGACGTGACTGAACAGGGTGAGAGGCTCCCCCAGGCCAGCCTGCGGGGGCTGCTGGGAGGTGGCAAAGGGGTGCGGACCAAAGAGGGAAAGGCAGAAAACAAAGGCCAGAGTCACCACGTGAGGACAGCAGCCTGCAAAACAGCTGTGAACACTCTCTCACCTTTACCGAAAGGAGACTCTTCACAGGAGATTCCACGCCCAGGTGCTAACGGCCTCGGAAGGGACGCTTTAAAGATGTGTGTGCTTCCTTACTGCTTCCTGGGTGATAAAACGCATTTCACAGCCCAGGGAGAGGGGAAACCGGCTCATCAGGATCCTGGGACTTGTCCGGTGGGAGCCCTGGGGGAAGCGGGGGCGGCCGTCAGGGTGGCCCGCCGCTCCCTCCCGCTGACTGAACTGCAGGTCCCGGGCGGAGGCGGGCACCCGGCCGGCTCTGGCCTGAGCGTGGCCCCTGCGGGAGCAGCAGATGGTTTCACGGGTCCTCCCCCATCTCCGGCTTCCTCGGGGTCAGCGCGTCGCAGGCAATCATCGGTCGCTTTAAGGAGATAACGTCCGGCCGACCGTGATCCTTGTGACAATCAGCCCGCGGCTCTGGAGCAGCCGGCGCCTCGCCTCGTCCACCGAGGACGCACACTCCCAGGCCAGGCTCCGTGAGCTGGGCGCCGTCCTCTCCAACCTCCCTTCATCTTTCCTGCATGACCAATGCTCTCGAAAGCCCTTCCCTGGGCCAAGGGCTCCAGTCATTTGCCCTGAGGGCGGGGCGAGCGCTGTCCCGGTCCCCTGGCCCGGCCCTGTCACATGCGCTGCCCCGGGGACTGGCCAGTCCGTGGCGACAGAGCTGGGCTGTGCTCATCAAGCCTCCGTGGAAAGGGCGTGTGCGTACAGTGCCCTGGGTTTCCAGACGGCTTTTAAAGGGAAGTCGGCATGGAGCAGTGGCCACGCCTGTCCCCACGACCACAGGCCGCTCCGGGGGTCCCTCCTCGGAAAATCCGGGGCCCAGGGGCGGAACGGCTGGGATGCGTTCCCTTGATGGGTATGCACTCTTTATAAACCGCCCACTTCTGGAGAGCCGAGCACCTGCCCGGGCCCTTCTGTGGTCTGTCTCACTCAGGACCGGACAGCCCCGCAGCCACGCCGCGGGGGACGGAGCCCAGTGCGTGGGGGACGGAGCAGGGAGGGCGAGGTGCCCGAGATGCCCCGAACCACCTGGGCCGGCCTCCCTTAAAGAGACCACGGAGCCAGGGAGCGAGCGCCCGGCACTCCACGGAAGGCCCCGCACACACCGAGGGTGCTCTTGTTGGGTTTTCCTTCCCCACGCACGAGCCGGGCCCCCTGTGTTTCGGGGAGAAGGCCTGACGACGGGAGTGGCTGTGTGTGTCCACGCACTTGCGGAGTTCCTGTCTGCACGAGGCCGTGCGGAACTAAACACGTAAGGCCCGAGGGGACACGCTGAGTCCCCGAGAAGTCGGAGCGGAAGGGGTCCGAGCACGTCTGTGAAAAGCCCGAGGAGCCCGGGCTGCCTGTTCGGAGACCGAAACCGCAGGACGGGAGCCACTGTGTTACCAGAGTTCGCGCCCCGAGGGCCTCGGGGGCCGAAGGCTCTGGCTGTGGGGCGAGCACATCGGAAACCCGGCCTCTAAATCGGCCGCTCCACGGCCCACTGTCCTCGGCCCACTCTGCCCTCCGGCACCGCGGAGCCAGAGGGACTGCCAGCTTTGTTCCTCCAGAGCTGCTCTGCCTGGAGGCGCAGCCGCGGGCAGCAGCCGG
>CM052551.1:44354208-44377909 GCA_028533065.1 Trachops cirrhosus | reverse complement strand
CGGCCGCCGCAGCCCCGGGGGCGTCTTCTCGCCCCCCCGTGTGACACAGGAAGACCTCCACGTTTGTTTGGGTGTTCTAGTTCATACAGCCCACTTACTGCTAACTGACGTCACTCGTGGTATTACTAGTGCTTAGACATGCTTACATACGTGTGCTCCACGTGGGCGAGAAGAAGGTCACCGCTTGTCCCCACTGAGCTGGGATGTGACACCTGCCAAGTGCGTAGGGGAGCGGGAGGGACAGCGAAGCCACAAGGAATGAATGGGACGCAAGGGTACATCCATCCACAAGACCCGTAAGAAAACAGCGAGAGGATTGATCCCGTTCTAGCGGAAGTTAAACGTTCTGGGTATTTTCCTATTTAGTATTTAATAGATCCTACAGTAAAAACCAGGAACTTGCAAGTCTTTAAGTGCCATCCAACCCAGCATTCCCCAGGAACCAGGCCCTGCCTCCGGGTCCGACAGCAAACACACCCTCCCTCTGTGAGGACCTCGCCCCCCCCACCCTGGGCGGTGGGTTCTGTGATGGGAGAAGCGATGCGCGTCTCCAGCACCGGCCCGGTGCCCGACCCCCACACGGCTCTCCTAACTAAACGACCCAGTGCCCTGGCCGGGTGGCTTGCTGGGTAGGAGCGCCCTCCCGTACACCAAAACTCGATTTTGGTGTACACCAGGGTTCGATTCCTGGGCAGGGCACACACTCTCTCCCCACCTCCCTTCCTCTCTCTCTAAAATCAGTGCACATCCTGGGGTGAGGACTTAAAATTAAAAAAAAAAAAAGATTGCAGCCTGAACCGTGTCAATGGCTGAGGGACCAGGACGAGACACTGCGATTGTGTGGGATGGATCTTAGGGCCGACATCGGCCACCGCTAACCTTCCCAGGAGTCAAGACTCCGAAATCGCCTCTCGCAGAGGCAGCCCGGGGACTTCTGCGGACACCGCATCCCGCAGACAGAGCTCCTGCCGCCCACAGCGCAGAGAGCCACCGCCCACCACCGGCGGGAGGGAGGCAATTTGCGTCTCCTGGCCCACAGCCCGTCCTCCCAACGGCCCTCAGCCAAACGGGCAGCCGGCAGCAGAGCCAGCCGAACAGGCCCGGCTGTGCCGGGAGGGACCATCATCTGGTGAGCGAGTGGCGTGTTCACGCTGGTGCCCGCCGGGCCGGGGCTGGCCGGGCAGCGCCCACTTCCCACGGCCGCGCAGGGGCCTGCGCTCAGCACACGGCTGCTCTCCGGTGTCTGACGCCGCACGGAGGGTCCGGATGGACAAAAAGGGGCCACTAACCACGAGGGGTGTGAGGCGACGTTCTCATCTCCTGTTGACAGCTCATTCCGCTTAATTTTTTTGAAAGTTCACGCCTAAACTGGTGACACCGAATGACACCTTTTTATTAGGAGAGATTTCGAGGAAGACGGGCCAAGCTGGAGGAGGGAGGGACGGAGTAAAACCGCGTTTGCGACCAGTCCTGGGTGCTTCCCCTCCGGAAAAATCCACGTCCTTCCTAATGGCCGCGTCTCCAGGGCCCCCGGCGTCCACCCACTCAGGAGCAGGGGCCCGGGCGCCTCACCAGTCCAACGGCCACCGTGCTGCCCACGTCCGCGCCCGATCCTTCCGCTGAGCGCCGCCGACCTGAAGTCAGAACCCTCCAGCACTGTTTCCTTGTCACCGCTCTTTCAAAAACTTTGTTGTAAAAACACCCAAAGCAGCCACAAAAATGCAGAGCGTGCTCTCCCCCAGCTCAGGAACATCACCACTTTGTTTCATTTGGCTTTAAAATTAAAAAGAAAACTGAATTCCTTCCCAGCTCCCTCCTCTACATCTTTATTTCTCACTGGAGGGATCCGAATCAAATACTAGGCTTCATTGTCTTCCAAGTGCTTCGGTTTGCATGTCAGAGTAATATTGTTTTAGCATTGTCAAAATCCATCATTATTCCTAAAGAAATAAGAATACTTTCTACCTGGCTGGTGTGGCTCAGTGGACTGAGCGCCGGCCTGCAAACCAAAGGGTCGCCGGTTCAATTCCCAGTCAGGACACGTGCCTGGGTTGTGGGCCAGGTCCCCAGTAGGGGGCGCACGAGAGGCAACCACACATTGATGTTTCTCTCCCTCTCTTTCTCCCTCCCTTCCCCTCTCTCCAAGAATAAATAAATAAAATCTTAGAAAAGAATAATTTCTAAATACCATCTGATACCCAGTTCATATTTAAAGGCCCATTTGCCTCAAAAATATTTTTGTCTCTTTTTTTAAAATTTTTTTATTTTAGATTATTCAGTACAGTTTCTATCTTTTATTCCCATTCAAAATAATTTTTATAGTTGGCTTATTCAATCAGAATATGAAGGGCTCCTTATTTTATTTATTATCTCATAACTATTTTTTAAATTTCTCTTCATCCAGAACTTTCTAATGTCCCTCCCTTTTTAATTTACTCTTTCCTGTTGCTAACTTGCTGACTGAGTTACCGAAGTAGTTAGGTCGGAATGTTCCCCATTCCGGATCTGCCCGTTCCTGACGCCATCCAGCTTCTCCGTTCTTCGTGTTTCTTGCCGACAGAAAGTCAGATCTAGGCTTCCACTGGATTCTGTCTCAGTTCATTTTTGGAACCCTTCCCGGGTGGAATTGTGCTCCGTAACAGCTCACATTAGGAAGCGATACGGTTTGGCCACCTCGCTTTAGCGAGGGTAAAACTGATCAGGGGTCCAATCAGCTGACATCTTGACACAGGGACTCCTTTTCAGCGTCCCCCCACCCCCGCCCCCACACCGACTCAGTGCTGGGGGCGGGTCCCTGCGGGTTCCTAGGAGCGGTCTGAAGAGCGCCACGCAGGCGCCTCTCCAGGCAGGCAGAGTGACTTCCCGGCTGGCCCATCGCCGGCCCCGGGATGGCTCTCGGGGGAGGCCCTGGGAACAGAGCACTCCCATCGCTGCTGTCCGGACGTGGAGCCAAACCCCGGGAGGCGCTGGAGAACTGACAGGCACGGACAAGCCCACGCGGGGCATGTCCTCTGCAGGCTCTGGGATAGGACGCCGCGCAGCTCAGGCTCCGAGCCTATGAACGGAGGAGAGCAGCTAGACCGGGAATCGCCCTACGACCTTCTCGGCGATCAGAGCCTACGCTCACGCTGGCCGCGCCCTGCGTGCGGGCCCTGGACTAGCTGCCCCTGCCTGCGCGAGGGTAGCGAGCATCGCCCTTGCCTGGACACTCAGAGGCTGTGTCTGAAGGAGCAGAGGCGATGAGAACACTGCCCCCGCTCCTTCCGAGTGCAAGGACACGTGCCAGAGCCCGGCTCGGGTGCTCCGCGTGGGCTGAGACTCAACCTCTGGTTCGTTTGTCAGAAGAGAAAGGAAGAATCGGAGAAAGGGGGAGGGGCACCAAAAAAAACCGCCCCGGACCGACCAGCTGGGCTTACGGAGGCAGCCAACTGCAAGCAGGGAACGTGCCCCGCCCACTGGGGACGGCACCACACTCCTCGCTGAGCCTGGCGCGTCCACAGGGACGGCTCCTAGTCCCGTCTTCCCCAGCCCACCCCCGAGATTCTGGGCTGACGCTGGCAGGAAGCGCAGGGTGCGCAGACTGGAAGGGAGGGGACCTGGGCAGACACGGGCTTTCTGTGGGGGACCAACTGGGTCATCCCGGGAGGTTCCGGAGGCAGGGAGTGCAGTCAGGGCCCAGGATGGGAAGGGGCGGGGGACTCGCTGAGACGGGAAACTCCTTCCAAGAGCAGGTGTGTGAGGCCCTTTCTAGACGCAGCCGGCGTCTCTCCGAGTGGCAGCGCCTCCGTCCCTGGAACACAGGCCTGACCACCCGGGACTGTGTGCAGGGCTGTGACGGTGGTGGCAGGCTGGACTCTGTACCCAGTTTTTCTCGAGGTTCTGACTTGCTGAGTCAACATTTCCTCGTTCAGTGAGCCCCATGTTCCCCAAGAAACTTCCGCTGGGAACCTCAGCGAATCCTGATGTCTGCTTCGTCCGATTTCCGCCACGTGTCTGGTTTGTTCCCTGCATCTCGGTCCTTCCGTGTACGCTTCGTTTCTGTTTTACTTAGATTCTCCTCCCACTGTTCACCCATGTCGCTCCCCTGCCCCCTCCTCTCTGCAGGACTGGACGCTCCCGGGTGTTGTGGGGGCCCTGCAGCCCCTCTGGGTCCCCTCCGTCCTGCCCCCTACCCGCCCACCCCCACAGCCCAGGGCGGCCTCAGCGCAGCATCTGTCTTTGGCTTTCACTTTCCGTCTGCTGAGCCCCCCACTTTGTCAGAGGGCAAAGGGAGGAGTTTTGCATCAGACGCCTTTCCTGGAGCAAGGAACGAAGGAATCTTTCCCCTCGCTTCCCACCGCGGTAGGCGGGTGGGGTGGGGCACGGCACCCCACACGGACACACACCCACAGGCACACACCCACACGCACACAAACACACACACCGGGGCCGGGAGCTCGACTCCGCCGCACCTGACCCGGGGCCGGCTGGGCAGTCGTGCCCAAGCCCCGCTGCCTCCCGAGTCTCAGTTCCGGCAGCTGTGACAGACAGACACGGTCCCGGCGGCTCTGCGGCCCTCACAGGGACTCGGTGGCCGGGAAATGCGAACGCGGACGTGCGAGCGCGCTGTGAACTACGACGGCCGCGTGGACGTGGGGCTGCGCGGTTTCTGTTACTGCACTGGAAGCGGAGCGGCCTTTCCCCGAGGCCCAGAGGCCTGTCCCGCGCCAGCAGAGGAGACCCGTCTCTGCGGGCCATGGGGAAGCTTCTCTGCGCCTCCCGGGAAGAGAGGAACCCCACAGCAGCACTGAAATCACGCGATCCTCCCCCGTGTGTGGGCGCCGCAGGCAGCAGGGCCCCGGCCGGGGACGCCCGGAAGATGGACCAGTTCCCGCCTGTCGTTTCCGAGGAGCAGGGCTCCCACTCGGGATTCTGCATGCGGCTTTCATTCTCTGTCCGCTCCCCGAGCGCCTCCACATTACCATGCAAAGCCTCACGCTGATAAAGCGATTTCTTAAAAGTGCTCTTTCCTCTGCCACAATAGAGTCACTTCTGAAAGACGCAGCGCGGCGGTCGGGGGCTCAGGGTGGCCGTGCAATCTGCTAATGCCTCGGGCGGGGGGGCGTCGGCACAGATGCATCACACAAATGAACAGAATTAAATTATTTAAATGTATAGCCTCTCGCTGAGAGGAGAACGCGGAATAATGCTTCGTGCTTTGTTTAGATTCCCACTGTCTTTGGGTTCAGTGGGATGTGCACGATAACATCCCACCGACTTCAGAACATTTATTTTTTCAGATGCTCAGACCCCAGTGCAGAACCGCGGTCCCCAGCCGGAAAATGGGCGTTGCTCTAACCCCCGGCACAGCTCTCGCGAGGCCTGCAACTCAGGAGAACGCGGTCTGTAAATGCCGCGCCCGAATCTAATGCAAAGTAACGCGAACGGATTTAAATAACTTCTCAACTAGTCAGATGTGGTGCCGTTCTCACCCAGTGCGGGGCGATTAGCTCGGCACCTACGGAGCCCGACGTGCGCGAGGGAGTGAGGCAGGCGGGGGAGGCAGGAGTGCGCTGTGTCCCGAGCCCGCGAGGCGCTGCTGTGGGGAGGGACCGCGGTGTGGGCAGGGTTTCCCGTTTTCCGGGGGGGTCTGGAGGCCCAGCTTAGTGGGTGCAGTTTGCCAGTATTTGTACAGGGTGGGCACGAGTAGGTCCGTAGTTGTGGCTACGCAAAGCACACAGTTTATTCTTGTATTATTACTTACTAATTATTGCATTACTTTCCATATAAACCACCGCAAACCTACTCCTGCCCCACCCAGCATATTAGCAACTGGTTCAAATTTAAAACGGTACCTGGGTCCAGGTTAGACAGGTCCAAGGAGACAGACCTGCAGGCCGACCTAAGTTCCGACCACCCCTGCGGCGCCCACCCTGGTGGGAGGAGCGTAGGAGGCCTCCCAGTTACCGCGAGGACAGGCCCCTCCACTGAGCAGGCGCGGTCTCCAGGGACTGGGTCTGGGGCCCGGCTGAGTGACACAGGGGCGCCCGCAGGAATGCGGGGTGACAGTTCAAAGGAGCAGAAAACACCAGACTGGTGAATGGACGTGTGTCCCGCTGACCACCCGGAAAGGACGGCCCCTGGACGCTGTACGGATGGTCACCAAGGTGACGGCGGGCAACAGGCAGCCAGGCTCCATCACAGCGCACGGAGCAGATCCCCGTCCCAGGCCCCAGGAAACTTGTCTTCATTGGTCTCCTCCGCACCTCGTTTCCGTGGCTCTCGCCTTACCCGGCGGGGCAGACTGGCTGCGTCCGGAAGCCCGGGCGTGTCTCGCTCACCCTTGACCCCGGTGATGCTGAGCACGGGGTCGCACAGCAGAGGCCCCACAGGCGCGGCGGCGCACTGAACCGGTCTGTGAGTTCGGCGCGCGCAGGAACACAGCACGGCTTCTGAAGACCCCGGGGTCTGCACGAGGAGGGGGAGGGGAAGCACGGAGAAGCAGCCTGTGGCTCTGCCGCAGCTTTTCGGCTTCCTCTGCAGGCATGAACCCACCGAGGCCCTACCGCACTGCTCCCACCACGCTGTCCAGAGACCTGAGCAAGGCGCTTCAGAGCCGCGGGGCTCGGTCCCTGCGCAGCACCCTGCAGAGGCCGCGTTGGACACGGAGTCCCCTCCCGCTCCCTCAGCCCGGGACCGACCGGCTGCTGCCCCTGAATCCACCAGCGCGCCTGGGAGTGCGAATCCTTTTGGAAAAACCGGGGTTCTCCTTGGCTTTTGCCGCTGAGAGCGGGTGTGCCAGCCTGCTTAGACAGGTTGTGGTTCCCAAGGGTATTTTCTGATGTCGGCCTCACATGAGAAATACCTGCTCTGCCCTGAAAATGTGTTTTTAAGAAGCTCCCCTCTATAGACGAGTTAATAATCTAGTCCACCCACTCCCACCCAGGCCCAGCTACTCAAGGTCAAAGGAAGTTCCATACAACAACCCCCGAATGGGAAATTCCGAGGAATCAAACCAGTTTCTGGAGCTGCCCAGATAAAGTCTGAGCTGAAAAGCATTTCCTCCCTTCTGCTCAGAAACCGAGGGGGAGCGCGTCCCCGTAGCCAGGAGGCAGGCGCTCCTCCGCCCGTCCTCCGCGGAACCGGCCCTCGAGGCCGATGGTGCCAGGCTGCCTGACCTCTCTCTCATAGCATTGCCTCTTCCTGAACCCCGCTACAGAACCTTCCGGAAGAGTCACACGTCTGCCTCTGATGGCAGTTTCTGATCATCAGCGACCAGGACCGGCGGGTCTGCCTGGGAAGTGGAAATCTGTCTTCAGTGGGGTGGCCGCCTTACTTCGGTCATTCATTCATTCACTTCACCGCTCATTCATTCACTCACTCCTGCCGCAGACACGCACTGACCACCTGCCCTGGCCCAGCACCGTCCTGCGGCCTGCGGGCTAAGTGTGGGTCGCCCGAGTGCCGAGTGGAAGACGAGGACAGGGGTGAAGGAAGGAGTGAGGACAGATGCACAGGGGCCGGGGCAGCAGGGCAGGGGACGGCAGGAGCCAGGCGCCGGCTGTCGTGGTGAGTGCTGTGGCAGCACCAGGCCGTGCAGTGGGGCCCCTGAGGAGAACGTGGCGCCCCTGGGAAGCTCCGGGGAGGCTCTGCCACTGGGGAGACCACGTGGAACCCAGCAGCCTGCCTCTCCGAGTGCAGCTCTGGCCTGCGAGGCCTGAGACCCTCCTCGGGTAGACAGTGCACCCTGTGGTGTGTGGACCCCCCACCCCAACCCCACCAGGAGGGAGGGCAGAGCGCGGGTAAAAGGAGAGGCTGGAGATCAGCGGTCCAGCAACCACAGCGGTCCAGGGCACGGCCAGAGTGCCCCGAGTCACTGCGCCCCGAACCTCTAACATTCATCGCTCCAGACCCCTGCACTTCCGGTCTCCATGTGCACAGCCCCGGCGGAATCACTGTGGGGGCTTCGAGCTGAGGACAGCCCGGTGTCCGGTGGCTGCGCTGGGGAGTCGTAGACACTCGCGACATTGAACGTGCAATCCAGTCTGGAATTCCGACGATGAAATCCCTCGTGTGGAGCAGGAAGTGAGGGACGACTCCCACGGGAGCGAGTCTGCTGCCGGTGGCCTCCGTCTGCGGGGCGAGCCTGGTCTGGCCACCGTCTCTCTCCACGTCTCTGTTTACAGACATCTCTCAGTGCCACAGCAAGCCTCTAATGGGACGGTGACACTCGTTACTATGGGTGGATTACTAAGGAGGCTCCTATTAAATCAGGTGCTTTATATGCACCGTCTCACTCGATCCTCAAAACAGAGACTTAGGGCAATGGAACACAAACCCACTTCCAGTTTGGCTCAGACGGAAAAACATGGACGGGGCAGTCTGGGAACTGGGGTCCACGTTAGGACTATTAGGAAAGCAATATCTTGTGAAAATCGTAAGTGGATTTTTGTGAAAATCGTAAGTGGATTTTTTTTAACGAGTGGACTCCCTGCTGGAGAGACAGAAGCAAGGAGGACAGGCAGTCCGTGTCTTCCTATCAGTCATGGTGATGGGCCAGGCGACTCTCTGATTAGATGGCGCGCGGCGGCTCCGCGCCCTGAGAAAGAACGCCCACCCTCGTGCCCATCCGAGGTGATTTTTGTCATCTTATGATGATGAGTGCTTCGCTGGGTGAGCCAAACAGATGACTTTTCATCTGGAGGTCCATCTGGTGTGCGCTAGAGGAGCGGGCAGCCAGCATTGGGGTCCTCGCCTTTCCACGGGGACCAGCGGGACCTGGGCATGGGACCTCGTGCAGGGCCCTTCCTCGGCTGGCCCTGCTGCACCTGCAGCAGTCCCGACTCGAGAGATGACATCCCCTGGAGGGCGGCATCGCACACCTGCGTCCTCTGGGGAAGGCTGGGAGGCTGAGCGCCTGGGGAGCCGTGGGGACAACGCCCCCGGGGCACAGGCCTGCACCTCACTCCACGCCCGCCCTCCAGCCGCCCTCCAGCCCTTCGGTCACAAGGCTGGGATGAGTTCAGCTGTGTGACTGCTGCAGATGCCGTGGGCACTGGGAGCTCCGGACCGTGCGCTGTCCTCAGGGCCCCGCTGGGTGCAGGCGAGCTGTGTCTGAGCACGAGAGTGAAAAGCAGCCCGGATCTCTGCCCCTCACCCCCACGGCTCAGCGCGGACCGGGCTGGCACTCTGACCGACCTGCGCATTCAGATGCACAGTCTGTGTTACTGATGCGCACAACGTGCCAGTAGGACTAACCGCCTGGAGGGCCTGGGTGGAAAGAGGAAACATTTGGAATCAAGTTGACAAGGTGAGTGAAAGTTCACAGGATAGAGAGAATTAAGGACACAATATGCATGAAACCAGAGGCACAGGATCCAAACAGCCTGCACCTGGGTGTGGAGAACTAAGAAAGGGGAGCTCGGAGATCCTGGGGGCAGAGGGGAGGGGTCAGAGGGCAGGGACTGAGGGCGGGAGGAGGCAGGCTGACCTGGAGCTGGCGGGAGGCTCTCTGACTCTCCGCTGAGAAGTTTGAACTTTGCACATTTATTCATCCACTGCTTAATTACTTACTGATGCTAATAGTGACACATGTGACATCGGAAGGCACTTTGCTAAGTGATAATATAATTTTCTTAGCAATCTGAGCAACTCACTCAAAACTGGCGCCTCTGAGGGGCTGATGTGACATCCAGGAGGAAATGCCTTGTGGGAAGAGGGGAGGGGGTGGGGTGGGGTCAGAGGGGAGTGGCGAGATGAGGGAAATACTGGCATCGGGGCCTGGTGGAAATTACATCCAGAAAACCTAAACAAGCCAAGGAGGGGGCAAAGGGCAACGCCAGGGGAGCCCCAGTACTAAGGGGGGGTGGGTGGGGGAGAGACTGGACTGGTAGCACAGAAAGAACCGGATGGGGGTCCCGGGGCTGCAGCAGGGAGGTCAGGAAGGGAGAGTGCAGAGAACCCCGTGAGGCCGGGGTCCCATGTGCCCAGCGCACGGAGCCCCAAGCCCTCCCTCTCCCAGAGACAACTACAACTTCAGAAGGAACTCCAGTCCCAAAGCCTCTGAATAACAAGCCTGGCCGGGGGCCATTCCTCCGTGGGGGCGAGAGCCAGGCTGGCACTCCGGACCCACTTCTGACACCCACATGGGCGGACGCGCCCAGGCCTGCTCCACGCACTGCGGTGCGGACTGCTGCACGTGCGGACTTCGCTTTAATTAAAAAAACAAAAACAACAGAAAAACTCAGCTTAGGGAACAGCCGTCTCTCTTCAAAGAGCAGAGCGGCCACTGGAAGTTCCCTGACCCTCAGGGACGCTGTTCTGGCGCCCACAATGGAGAGAAAATTCGCCGATTTCGCAAGGTTGCAGGTGGGGCTGGAACAAGGTAGCTGGCCATCCAGCACAGAACTGGCCCCCCGGGGAGGGCCCAGCAAATGACGGTGTTCCGCTCCGGGCCACGGCGCGGGGTGGGGGGTGGGGGTGGGGCGCCTGGGCGGCGCGGGACTATCAGCCGCGGAGGCCGGGAGGTTCTGGCAGCAACCCCGGCCCGGCTGGCACAGCCTCTTCCAATTACCCGCACGGCTGCTCCCTGCGTCCGCGCGGAGGGAGCGCGTGTGCGGCTCAGATAAGCCGGAGGGCGGGCACGCGGTCCCGCCGCGAGCCCGTGCACATCCCTGCTGGGGCGCAGGAAGGCCCCCAGCCGCGCTGCACATCTCCCTTGACGTGAGTCGGCAACTCGCCCACCACGAATGTCAGCCCCTCTTTGTTTTGCTTTATTTCTACCCAACAGACCCCATTCAGGGAAATGTACCAGGGGGCTGTTTTCTGGGTTGCAATGTTCCAGGTCGGACTGCGCTTCCAGCGCCGAGCCTCTCTGCGTCCGGGGGAGGGTTACTCCCGTCACCCGAGAGTCCACGCAACGATCAGCAAAGCCCCACCCTGCCGGACACGGACGTCTCTGCCTTTGAAGCACGGGCGAAACTTATTTCCCTCCGCAGGGCTTCCGAGAGGCTTTGCTTGGAGGCGCGCGAGCGCACAGGTTTTATTTTCGGCCACTGGAGGGCTCTCCTCTTTCTCCACTAGTGCCGTGGAAAGCTGAGCGTGAGCACACTCAGCACGCCGGGGCGGGGCTTGAAGAGGGGGCGGCCCGCGCCTGCGGCTTCGGAGCCGCGGTCAGCAGCCCGAGGGCCGCAAGGGCGTTTAAAACGTGCAGCGCCTGGCTGTTCCGTCAGGGGCGCGGACCCCTTTCCCTTACGCTGTCACATGAAAAAATGACAGCAGCCAGCACAACAATCGCCGTCCGGTGTGAATGAGTCCAAATCGTACCTATTTTTGTGTTAGATTGGCAAAAATATACTTTTGGTGTGCTTGCTGCAGAATTTTAGCAGCTGGTTCCCGGCCGGTGGCCAGGCTGGCTGGCTTGTTCGTTTTTTGCTTGGTTTGGTTTTCAGACTTCGTGGACTCAGTTTCTCGGAGTCCTGCTGGTTCCATGGTGGCTCGTGGAGTCTGGACCTCAGGGCGGAAGTGAAATGACGCCCCCCTTGGCCCTGGAGACCCTGTGTGTGCCCCCCGGCTGTCGCCTGCCTCCCAAAGGCGGCTGAAAGCTTCCGTTCTGTGCGTGAAGCTTTACTGTTTCGTGAGCCCTTCGATTTTCCTCGGAAATAAACACACTCTGTTCCCGCTGCCCGTCTCTGAGTCCTGCAGGGGACTGGCTCTTAAAAATCGTCACCCGCGACTTAACAATCCACCGTCACAGTGCTGGCGACCACACACACTGCTGTGACGGGGAATGGCAGAAACCTGGGGGTGCGGGTGTGGCAGGACCCTTGGTCCTGTCTTCTCGATGCTCCCGTGACTCTGAAGCTGTTACTGTAGAAGAAAACATTGAGACAGAAATCTGGGGCGGCCGCTCCTCTTCTGTAGCCCCGCTGTCTGTCAGCACGGGGGGCGGAGCCGGTGGGGGCCAGCCTGGGCAGATCAACCTGAGAGCCTCGGCTGGGCAGAGTCGGAGCGCCGAGGGAGAGGCGCACCGTGGCCCCCCCATCGTCCTTCAGGCACAGGCTCAAGGACCCTGCGCGATCCCTGGGCTCCTCCCGCCGCTTCCTCCCGAAGACGGCATTTTCCCTGAGAAGCGCAGGTGCCCCCCTCCACCTGGAGCCTGAGCAGACATCGGACCCCACGGCCCGGTTCTGCCGACCTAGCTCCCGTCAAGCTCCCGGTGCCAGCCCCGTTTCTACCGACCACGGCAGCCACCCTCCTTCTCCGGCTGAGACAGGAGCCTTCCTCTGGCCCTTCCTTCCCCCTCACTGCTGGTGAGAGTCCGGGGGGACTGCCATCAGCACCCAGCATCTGAAGACCGGTGACGTGATGCTTAACCATGAAGACCTGAAGCTGGTGCCAGGAATGGGGTCCTCTCCCTCCCTTTTGGGGACCTTCTCTAATGCAACAGCTTCTCCTTTTCCAGGTGCCTGGGGCCACCTCGTGCTTCCACGCATCCTGAAACCCATCTGTGGCCCAACAGCGGGCCGCCCCCTCAATGCCCCCGTGGAACATGGCTACAGGCGCCCTGGTTTCTTGCTCCCCCGAATTTCCTCTTCGACCAAGGTGCACGCACACTAGGCTTGACCGACGTCCAGTCCCTTCTCTGGGCACTCAATGACTTCAGAGTTTCCTGCCTCCCAGGAAGCCGGGTGTGTCCAGTGAGGTGCACTGGCCAGCGAGACGTGATTAGAGATGACCCAGGCCACTTTCTTGTATGGACATTTAATTGTCCTGCATACACCTCCACCTTCTCTTCTCCTGCATGGGGACTGGGGACACGTGTCACACAGAGGTGCTGGGAGGTCAGAGCGGCCTGCAGGACCGAGCCCACATGTGGGGGACAGCTGCCCCGGACAGCTGCCTGGCCACACCATGGACTCGGCGTCAGTGAGAAAGTGTCACTGTACTCCCAGGGACTGAGACTGTGGGAAGGTGTTACGCACTACATAACCTAGACTATTTTGACTAGTACAGTTGAAAAGGAATCTCGAGAGTGTAATGCGCTGTTGGTAACTGATGAATACCTTAATGCATTACCTCTTCCCGGGTACCTCCGTCGTGAGCGGCATCTCAGGGGACAGGGTGTCGCCACCGAGAGGAACAAGCTGATGACGAGGAGCAGACACGCGGGCCTGTCACAGAAGGGGACGTTGTGGGATGATCACACCATGCTGGTGTCGGGCCAGATCCCTCCCCACACGGCCACGTTAAGGGTGCGATCTGTGACGAGGGAAGTGTGGGACCTGGGCTCCCGTCACAAGCGTCCCCTGCCGGCCTCTCTGAAGAGCACTGACCCCAGGCGGGGCCCCTCCCACCGTGTCCTCAGCACAGCGCACGTCCGGGAGCTTCAGCAGCCTGCGAACCCCCTGTGTGGCCAACAATGGCCACTCTGCGCGGGGTTCTGGCTGGGACCTGGGTGTCCTACGTCACTGCTTCTCTTGGACCCCGTGGGGAGACGCTGCCCCCAGAGAACCACGGTCAGGACGGGAGTGAGGGGGAGGTTGGAGCGACATTTGAACCCAGAAGCTCTTCACCAGGCTCTCTGTCCCCAGTGGGCCCCCCCATGCCTGCCGGGCCTGGCATGAGACCCCACCCCAGGCAAGTGTCCTCGCCGATGACCCCGTGCACCGTGACCCCCTCCTTGGCAGTCCCCACTGCCACCTGCAGCCACGGTGTTGTTCTCCGGAGGTGGGCCTCCAATGACTCTCGATGTCGGGGCCTGACCAGGCTGTCCTGTGACGCCCACCCCACTCAGGGAGCACCTCCTCCCGCTGGCTGGCTGTGTCCCCGGGGGGAACACACCCCCGCCCCCACCCACCCACTCCCCCGTGTGGAAACCCGGTCACTTGGCAGTAGCCGGCGGAATCGCCCGCCCTCTGACGGCTCCGTGACCATGCCTTCCTCGAGGGCAGGGCGCCTGTGAGCACTCACCCACCGAGGGCCACCTGCCGCTTGCCATCGTCCCCGGTGGCTGCCGGGCTTTGCGAGGACTGAGGCTGTAGCCGGCTGGACCCGACTCCCCGGCTGGGCCAGGGGCCGGGGGCCAGGGCCCGTGGTCAGCACAGGGCTGCCGGCTGAACGGACACACTTCGCCAGGAGAGAGCGGCCGGTAAGAGGCGGAGCGGACGCCATGCTGAGTGTTTTGTCACCACCGAAGGCTGTTAACAGGCGATCGGCACCAGCTCCTGGCTGCTCCTGCCTGCCTCACACCCCTTGTCTTGTGCACGAAGCCCACGGCCCGTCCTCCCTAGTTGGCACGTTTTTTTTGCTCTGACATACCTGAAGCCTCCTCGTACTCAGCCCGAAACAGCGCCGACCTCTCCGCCCTCCGTCACCTGGCGGCTCACGGCTCATTTCCCTTCGCGAGAGCCGGGCCCCCGGCCGGCTTCCCTCGCTGACTGTCTGGTTTTCATTTTCTGCTGGTTTGAGTGGTTATCCACGTCCCCGTCCCCCGTGCCCCAGCATCCAGGGGAGCAGACTCGGGGCTGGGACACGGGGAGGCCACAGCCGCAGGGTGACCCCCTCTGGAGGGGCGGGGGGCTCTGCCCCAGCCTCTCTGTCCTCAGCGGGCTGTTCCCAAAGGCCCGTCCGTGGACTCCAGGGGCGGGCATCTCCTTGGGATGGGTTTTTTTTGTGTCTTTCTTTCCTCTTTTTCTGTTTTTCTTTCCTTTCTTCCTTCCCGCCCCACTTCATTCTCTTCCTCCTCCTCTTTTTCTAATTTAAGTGGTATCTGCTCCCTGGGTCACAGGCTAAGGAGTCTGGCGATGCACTAAGGAAATTTTCTCGGCAGTTCTCAGAAGCCGTCCTCCTCCAGGGTCACGGGCGCAGAGTGCGCAGAGTGCGGCGCCCTGCGGGACGAGGTGGCTTCCCCTGCAGGGGCCCGGGAAGGCGGCGCCTGCCACCTGGGGCGTCCCAGGACCAGACGCTAAGGCAGGCACACACAAAGACCCGCACAAGCAGACGACACCGGGAAGGACAGTCACTGACCAGAGTGACAGCACAGCACTTCGGGACCCCCTGGCACCCCACGCCTTCTGCTCCGGTGTGCTGCTTCTTCAGCGTCGGGGGGCCGCTCCCCTTCAGGCACCGGCTTGCTCTGCAAAGCACGGTTCAAGAAAGTCACCACACCGGCTCGTGCAGGGCGCTGGGGAACAGCTGGGGAGCAGGGGGAGGGGGTGCAGGAAGAGAGAAGCTAGACGAGAGGGCAGTTACCAGTATTCGCCGAAAGGGGTAGTTACTGGGCAAGGGTGTCCAGGTGGGATGTTGCAGTTTTCACGCTGGAAGTGGGAGCCGCCGTGACCTCCCTCGACCTCAGCCCACTTCTCGGAGTCCAGAAAGCCACTGTCACCTGCCTCCTGTCTCAGGGAAGAAAGCAGGTCTCTTCCCACTCACAACAGCCAACCTACCCGTCACGCCACCCAATGTCCCTGCTCCCTCCACGACGCCTCCTCTCCTTCCCCGGCTCCAGTGTCTCTCCATGGGCTGTGTCTTAACCTCGGCCCGCCCCTCCCCACACCCCCACGCAACCGCGAGTCCTGTCCGATCCACTCTGCAACTCCATTCCTCCCCCCGCATCTCGAGTCTCCCGTCCTCATGCCCAGTCACCGCTCTGCGTCCCCGCCCCTCCCAGCAGCCCACTGACAATGTGCCGGCACGGTCCCAAAGCCACCACGCTGCGTCCTCTGAGGACCCTTCTCCATCCTGATCTTCCGGGACCGCCGTTACCCCGCCGTTGACACCCTCGGCTCTCCTCCACACTGATGGGAACACTGCCCCTCTGCCCCCGAGATTCAGGGGTGCGGACATATAGCTCCCTGGTGGTGGCAGAAAACTAAGACCTACCAATTTGGGGTTCAAAACTCTGAGTTTTGGTTAGCTACGTAATCAGTTTCTTACGTCCCTTCCTTCCCTTCCTCACCGCCCCGGGGCACTTGGTTCGTCACCGTGCCGGAGTCCAAAGCACCCTGTGACACTGCCCTCCCACCCGGTGAGCCCCGCGGTTTCTGATGTCCATCCACTCACGCCTTGTACTCGACTCGGAGCCACCTGGAGAGGCCTGGCCTCCCTGACACCACACGGCTCCCACCTCCTCCGCCGCCAGCGTCTGCACGGGACTTGACCTCGGGAATCCCCGCCCCAGAACGCCCCATTCCTGGCTGTCACGCCCTCGGTTCTCACTTTATTCTGTTAAGTGCTCCACCATTGCCGAATGGGCCTTCCTTCATAGTGACGCTCAGAGCAATTAAGGGAACAGAGCTGAAGGTATGATCCATAATCCCTCAATTTATCACGCTTTGCTTAACCTCCACACCACATCCCATCTCTCTTGGGATGAGTGCCAAACCAGAGGCTGTGCTCAGGATGGAGACCCAGTTAGATTTATCACTAACAGGAACAAAATAACTCAGGCCCTTTAGGGCCAGCTACAGGAGAGTGAGGGAGTTTAACTCTTAATTGAAAGGAGAAAACTAACATTTAGACCAAACAGCTTATCTCCGGCAGGCTTTGGCCGTGGTGTGGCCTCAGCAGATGATGCAAAACGTCACGGTTCCGCTGGTTCAAGTCCAGGTTTAAGTCTGGATAGCAGCTACGTGTTTACAGTGAGGATGTGTGGGTGTCCCAGCTCAGAGAGAGCTAAGGAAGGGTCAGGGTTTCTTTAAACAGAACAGCGCCCCCCCCATCTCAGGGAAGAATTCAGAGACAGAAACTGATGGGCTCGCGCAGGTCTGCACACGAGCTCAGAGAGGCAGGGCCCTCCTTCCACCCGACGAGCTACTGGCTGTGGATACCTGGCCGTGCCCCAAAGTCTACGCCCAGAAGTAAGACTGGGCCTTGTCCACCAAACTCAGATGTTCTGGAAAGGAAGCAAAACACCTATTTCCTAACCTGTCATGCCACAGTTTGGAGAACTGTGCACCTCACAAGTTGTTTCTGGGCTCGGCTGATCCCGGAGCCCGGTTCAGGGGGATGTCCCAAGCTGACGCATGCTCTGGGGGCAGGAAAATAATACCCCAAGGTGCTGGGCCCCTCCTCTTGGCCAACAGGAACAGCTGACATCTCGGTTCATCAGCCTCAGTCATATTCAAGTCAGAAGTTAAAAATGCAAGAAAGAGAAGAATAGTTCAAGTTGTTTACCATTATCACTACCATCATCATCATCATCACCACCATCATCACCAACTTCACCACCACCATCATTGCCATCACCACCACCACTATCATCATCACCATCATCACCACCACCATCATCACCACGTTCACCATCATCACCACCATCACCAACTTCATCACCACCATCACCACCATCATCATCACCACCACCACCATCATCACCACCACCATCACCACCACGTTCACCATCATCACCACCATCACCACCATCACCAACTTCATCACCACCATCATCACCACCACCACCATCATCACCACCACCACCATCATCACCACCACCACCACCACCACCACCATCATCACCATCATCACCACCACCATCATCACGGCTGTTGCGGATCTGGGTTGACTGTGTATCTCCAGTACCGACTCTGTGTTAAGCCCTGGCACCTGGCACATGCAGGGCAGATCCTACGGCACTGAAGCGATTCAGAATGTGCCGCCCCAAAGTGTTATTAAAAGAGCTTCCTGTCCTCCACCCCCCTGCCCAAGAGCAGGACACGCTTTTCCTTCTGTGAAGGTGCCCCCCGCCCCCACTCCAGGAGAACAGCCACTATTCCTGGGCCCGAACGCAGGCGCCAGGACGGGTCTGCACGAACAACCCTCACTAGGAAAACCCTCGCGAACCACTCGTTTCTCCCGTACATGTAGCTTCCCACAATTCACTGTCCCTTGGATCCAGACCCTTTTTCCTTTGTCGTGTCACTTCTCCTAAAATGTATTGCTCCTTGTTAAAATTGTCTGCAGGCCCCAAATTCTAACCCCTTCCTTGAGTTTTCCCATCGCTGGGTTTCCCCCGTGTATGCGCGCTGCACCTGTACATAAACGCTGGTTTTCTCCTGCTAACCTGGCTTCTGCCAGTCCAGTTTGCAGACCCCAGCCTCTGCGTCTGTGAGGGGAGAGGAAAACGGCTTCTTTTCCTCCCCCACAGGGCCAAAGGGAGGCCCGGACAGAGAGTGTCACGGCTATCACAGAAGACGAAGCCCTGACGCCTGCATCCCGGCGAAGCTGGAATTCACCAGGAGTGTGCTCGGAGCCCTGCCATTGTGGGTGGATTCACAGTCACCAGACGACCGGCCCCGTGCACAGGAGAAAGGATGGCGGAAGCAGAAAGTCCCGTGAAGCCACGCTCTCGTCTCAGGTGTGGCGGGGAGGGCAATGGGTCCTCGGCGCTCTGCACGGGCACCGGCCTCTTCCAAGTCCAGCCAGACTCTTCCCCAGGAAGCTGCGGGTCCTCCGGGCCCGGGGCGGGAGTGGCTGGTTCGGTCTGCGGCACCAGAGCACCGTGAACGTTCGGCGGCTGCCTCGGATGTTTCCTGTGAGGATTTCTACACAGTCTTTGCAAAGCAGGTGGAAAGGGCTTCTGTTTTGCATATTGGAAGTTTATGCAGGTATGTCTTATTCAGAATAAACTCATCCCACAACACTCGGGGCACATGACACCGACAAAGCTTACTGCTGCTGTTACTTTGCAAACCGCGGAGCCTCCGTCCGAGTCAGGGTCGGGCAGCAACACTGCGCGGTGCTCAGTGTGAAACGACACAGCAGGACCGACGAAGGACAGAGGGAAGGAGGCCCGGGCGCGCGTCGGGCGGGGTCCGCCCTCAGCGCAGGAGCCAGCGAGGGTGGAGAGAGCACAGGAGGAAAGGGAGCCCGACAGGGAGGCGGATGGGGCGGCAGAGGCACAGCCGGACACCTGCTACCGAGCGAAGTCAGGCGCATTGATCTGAGGCGCATCGCCGTGTCGACGCCTCCACCGCGGCGCTTGATTTAGACCCACTGCGGGATTCTGCGTCGTCCGGGATTTCACCAGGAAACAGGCAGAGCAAGCAGCTGCAGCGTGAGTCGCCGGGACAGGTCAGGGGCCTCGGCCCGATCCCGGGGCACCCGTCTCAGAGCCGCCCTTAGTGCAGAGGGTCAAGGGCGCTACCGCCTCTCCCGTTTGACCGCAGGAGAAAGGGGGAAGGCAGTCCTGCGGCCCCGGGTTTCGTGGGCTGGGGAAGGGGGGCCTACGGTCAACTCGGCGCCTTTGCTTCAGAAGCTGGGGACGCCCTCTGAGCCCCCCAGGACGGAGGCCTGGGCCCGGCCCCCCCCAGCGCCCACCCAGCTGAGCAGCTGTGGGGCGCAGTGAGCCCACTGGTGTGGGCCTGACAACGGTCTCACAACGGAAAGGAGGAAGGCCCGGCGACTGGATCTGGGCAGCGCTCTAAAGCAGAGTTGGGCGTGGGTGCTATCAGACAAGGGGAGTGGGCCCCATTCTCTGGCCTGCGTGCGCCTGGCAATGGAGACAGGGAGCCCCCTCCAGCGCGGCCCCTCAGCCAGCTCCCGGTGCAGAAGGGCTCGCTGCCCAGCGAGCCTGGCTCCATCACGGCTCTGGGAGCCTCCCAGCCTCATTACAAATCCAAGCAGACGGACTGTGCGCTCCGTCCTCAGAGCCAAGCCAACAAAGCCCGACTCGTCACACGCCGAGGGGCTGGACTCTCCTGGGCAGCTCGCTTCGTTTTTCCCGTATTTCCGCGCTGGCCCCTTCCTCCCTCGGGCCACCCCACCCCTCCCCCAGACTGTCTTCAGTGGCAATATCCCGCCTCGCAATGTCCCCCTCGTCCCCTCTGTCTACAATCGCGGTGTCTGGAAGAGTATTTCTTCCTGGACTGCATGCCTCCCTGTGGCCAGACGAGTTTCTGCAGTGACAGGAAAGAGGGGCCCCCGCCTCTGCGCCACGTAACTTCACTTTTTCACATAGGAATGAATGATTCCAGGGCCTTTTAGGAAAGCCTCCTGCTTCCCATTCCCCCTCCTGACGCTTCTGCCATCCCCTAGGCCGGCGCGCGGGTTAGAGCGACAAGGGGACTCTGGGAAGACGGAGCACCCGCGATGCGGGGGCGGGCGCTGAGGGGCACCCGCTGCCCTGCCTGTGGCCGTCTGTCTCTTCTCTGAAAAGGAGCGGCGTTCCGCTCCCCGTCAGACAGGACGGTGCCAGGAGTAATCACACAAGGAGAAGCCCCGCAAGGGGAGGAAAAACCAACACAAAACAAGGGAAGCTTCAGATATCTCTGCAAATCCCAGCCTCGCCGTCTCAGAGACTGGAGCCGCTCCGCTTCCCGCTGCCTCCCCGTCCCGCACAGGGAATGCCAGCCCAGGCTGCACTCTGCCGCCTCCACCCAGGGACGCACCCGCCCGCAGGGTGTCCTCCCGTCATCACGATGACCCCAAGGCAGAGCTCGCTCAGCATTAGCACGTCAATGAGCGTGGGAACAAGGAAAAGCAGTGTGTTTTCCAAGCCACGTGCTTCACAAGCAGGGGCTGCGCTGAACCGCAGTGGGGGCTGCGGGCCCAGCACCCCCAGGTCCCTGCGGCCCCGCCCTCCACCCGCCTTCCCCGCTGCGGCCCCTGCGCCCGGCCTCTGCCCACCCGGGCAGCCACACCTGGGTGTCTGTGATGGAAGGACTGGACCCAGACCCCAGGTCCTTCCGTCAGCCCTGGAGTGTCCTTGGGCAGTTTGCCTGATGTTGGTGGGCTCCCACTTCCACACCCGAAAAATGAAGCCGGGGCCACGTGGGGGTTAAAGGTGAAAGCATGCACATGCAGCATTTCAGAAACGCTTCTCCCAGACTCTTTCTCAAGGTCTTTTTCTCTGGTCCCCAAAGCCCCCAGGAGGGCTGCGAGACTCACCCCCAAGAACGGCTTCCCGGGCTTCACGCCTGGCTCCTCCCTGGGGTAACTGCACTGTGACAGGCTGGGATGAGTCAGGACAAAAAGAACGGTTTCTAATTATACAGCTGGGCGTGTGGGGAGCAGGGGGTCTAAATGCTGAAACCCTTCCAAGCCACAGATGCCGTCTCTACCGCGGGGTAGGTAGTAGACACACCACGGAGCACAAAGCTCTGAAACCTGGTTCTGTTGTCGATAAAGACAATGTAGCCACCACCGTCACCTTCACAGGACAAAAGGAAAGCAGAGATTCTTAGGAGGGGCCCGAGGCAACTCCTGCATCTGGGCGTCTGCGCCACTCCACGCTCACTGGGCGCCGCGAGCCTCTGACGGCCGGTGACACCATCCGGGCCCTTTGATGCAGGGTGGCCTGGAGGTGCTGCCGACGGGCCAGGACTGGGACTCAGGACTCAGGACTCAGGCTACTGGGTGGACACAGGAATGGGGGAGCGATGGGTGACTGTTGAAAACTGCCATTGTAGGTTCACAGCAAAGTACAGAAGCGACCCAGAGGTCTGGGAATTAAAGAAATGTTGGGGGCCGAAGTGGAGAAGATGGTTCTGGATGGTTCTGCAGCACAAACAACAGCTGGAGATATTTTATGTAAATGAACCAAAAGGGCAGCTTTTGAAAGCAAAGCTCATCCTGAGATGCACACAACCGCGCCCACTGCAACAGCCTCGGGCAGCGAGCGCCGTAAACCATCCCGGACAGCAGGGTCGAGAGGCCCCCGCAGACGTATTAAGGCAGGAAGGCGTCTGAGAGGGAGAGGGGTCTGCCGATAAATCAGACAGGGCTGAAGGTCACGATGGCTCAGAAATGGCCGGGTTACCGGACTGACGTACGAGCCAAAATATAGAGGTTCGCCACGAACGAAGGAGAAGCGGTCGGGGCTTTTAGAAAGCAGCGAATACCTCGTACATAAAAAGTAGCTGTTGATGGAGAGCACCATTAGAGAACATTTGAAAAATCTGAGGCATAAATCAGCAGCCTGGGAGGAAACAGTCCTCAGCTCCAGCCCGAGATGCTCTGGGCCCTTCCCGTGTGAGTGGCCGGCGGCGCTTCTCGTCAGAACAAAGGGGTATATCTGTGACTGTCACAGGAAGAGCTATGGAGCCGAAACCCCAAAGCAATCACGAAGAGGAGAGAGTGGGAGGAGGAACACAGAGAACAATTTTTTGATAAAACTGCCAAGGCCGATGTCATGGAAATATTGTATATCCAATATGTTGGAAGTATAATCTCAAAGTTAGCTGGGTGCCTGCTGGAGACAAAAGTAAACTGACCAGTAATTTTGGACGTGCACTTCACAATGCCAGGTCCTTTTGGCTCAAAGGGAGGGTGCATTGCGGATGAACTTACCGTTCACCGATCATACAGGATACTTATGCAAGATCACGACCAAAGCCGACAGTGAAGCCAGTGATGCAGACCACTCTTCACAAGCCGATTTGTGTGCCTTTGTGAGTAACAGAAACTCTGACTCAAAGTGGTCTCAAATTTAATATAATGCCTCATGCGAACGAAATTTCCAGAAATAGGAGCTACAGGAGAGCTTGACATGGGCGCCACGACCCGTGTCCTTCCTTGCCCTGTGTTCTACCCTCCCTGCTGCGGGCGCATTAGAGGCTGTGGGTGCGTTAGAGGCTGCGGGCATATTAGAGGCTGCACCAGAGTTAGAGGCTGCACCAGAGTTAGAGGCTGGGCGAGGGCTGTCAGCCCAGCTCCGTGGGGTGCCAAGGTAGCAGCGACAGCTCCAACAGCTAGATGCTTCCTGGTTCTCACCCGCAGAAGAGAGATGGTACCACACCCCAGTGTCTCCAGAGCAAGCCCTGAAATACACCCCGATCGGACCCACTGAGGTCACATTTCCAGTCCTGAAAGGATGGCTCTGCCCAGGATGTGGAGAGAGAGGTGGAATGCCCGGTGTTGGCTTCACCTTGGTCATGCACCTCGTTTCTTCATGCAGCCAGAAGTCGAGTCAGCCTCCATGGAACCACGTGGACGTGGTTCTCCAGGTGGGATGAGGGGGGCACCTGGAGACACCTGCCCGCTACCAGGGGCAGGTTAACTGGGAGAGGCTCATGCAGAGCTACGAAGAGCTAAGGACAAGCTGGACTTCCTCAGGTCCCATACGCTTAACATCCAGCATCCTCTCCTTCACCTCTCCAAATGTTTCTGAGGAGCCAGGGGCTGGGAGAACAAGAGCCAGATTTTAGGGTGCATACCAGGCACAGCTGGAAGGCGAAATAAAGTATAAGAACTTGGTAAGAGCCGTGCCGAAGGTCACTGGTGGAAGATGAGCTTTCGAAACCGAAGGGATTCAGTCAACTGGAAGCTCGTTATCAGAGGCTGAGCAGACGTTCCGAGCCGAGTGCAGAGTCCAGCCGAGGCAGGTCCTCAGGGTGAGCTCCTGGGTCCGCACAGACACCCGGAAGGCCCCCTTGTTCGGAGCGGCCCCTCGGAACCTGCCTCACGCGTCCCCGCCACGCGTCCACACCGAGCCTGTTTCCACGGGAGGGACACATCCTCTCAGAGCCCCGAGGGTCATTCCGATGTTCGGCTTGCGTGTCCTACGTCTCAGAGGCCAAAGTCGCCAGAAAGTCACAGAGCTGTGGCCGATGTCAGAGCAGGCCTTTGGGAACAGCCCCTGAGGGATCTTGTGCGTGACACCGTACAGCCAGCAGGACTGGCTGTGCCTGCCCAGTGCTGGTTCCTGAGCAGTGTGTCAAATCCGGGAACCCAGCGATGTTCTCCCCGAACGCCAGTGTCTGACACGGGAAGAGATCCTTCCTGCCGC
>CM052551.1:44316413-44353708 GCA_028533065.1 Trachops cirrhosus | reverse complement strand
CTCAGGGCTGGAAGCTCCACAGACAGAGGGACGCGTCAGGAGGCTGCCGTCGCTGTGTATTGAGCTTGTGAGCCTGCTGAGGTGGCGTTAAACCCAGACCCTCGCCTTCAGAGTGGAGAAAGTGTCAGGAAGAGGGAAGTGTCTTGTCAAATGGCGCAAAGCGAGTCGGTGGCAGGCCAGGCCTCTGTCAGGACCCCACGGTGCCACCCGGGGCAAGCCCTCGTGTTTCCCTCCTTCCCAGGCGTCTGAATGACCCCCCCAAGGTGGCGACCAGGAGCCGCCTTCCTGTTTAGATGCCGCGATCTAGTAGAAACTGACAGAATGAACCCCTGCCCCCCCATCCCGGGCTACCGGTGGGTGCTGGGAGAGGGCAGCCGGTCCCGGATGAGGCCCCTCGCTCCGTGGCCACCCAGCCACGCTGCTCAGCCTCTGTTGGAACCAGAGCAGGAGGCGAGTGTGGAGGCCCGGCAGAGGGGAGACAGAGGACGGGGGTCACGCTGCCAGGGGAGTGGCAGGCGCCAGGGCCACGCGGCCAGACCGTGGGGGCTGGGCCAGGGCCAGGGACCTCGGGCCCGAGCGTCTGTCCCTGGGACTCAGGATTGCACTCTGGGATACACGCGCTGGACGTGTCCGCCGGGGACAGGTGATGAGTAGTGTGGAGAGGAACAGCCTATGTGCACAGCAGGACCCAAGTCTCGACGTGGCATCCATCAATCCCGGCCATAGATCTTTAAAAAAAAAAAAATCAGCCTTGTAATTGTTAACCACGAGCATTTAAGAGCGCCCTGCCTCTCCCAGTCTGACATCTGATCACCGTTCTGGAGTGTGGCAGAAAGAAGCAAAGGGGAGAACTCAGAGGCAGAGAAAGGAGGAGAGACTCCTCGCTGGGCAGCCCCGCCAGGGTCCAGACAGTGTCTCCAGCTGACTGAGCGGGACCACGGCCCTCTTTGGTCTGGGGTGCCTCCCTCCCCCTCCTCCAGACACGGCTTGTTCTCCTTCTCTGTGCAGGTCCTTGTGTGAGTCCTCAGTCCCAGCCAGGACCGCCCTTTCTCCCCGGCTGCGCTCCCCCTTCTCCCTCTCACCCCCGGGCAGCCTCAGGTTTCCTGGACTCCACAAGAATCCCCGGTTTGTAAATTGCTGGATCCGACTGGCCAGGCCCTAAGCATGAGGACCATTGTGCTGCTTTGGGGACACAGAGACAGTCAGAGGGGACACGATAGAGCTCGGCAGCCTTCTGTTAAAAGAGCAAAGGGGAAAACCCATCCGTTTCCGCTCGTTCTCCCCCCATCCCTGCACCGCCGAGTCCTTGTCCCAGGAAGTAATCAGCCCTCGCAGGGGGTGATGTGAAGTCTTTGGCGGGGCTCTGGTGCGGCGGGTGAACAGCTGTCGCAGGCACACGGCCGGCCGGGCCCTGTCCCTCCCCTCCCAGGCCCAGGGCCCCGAAGGGCAGTGGAGGGCGCACTGCACGGATGACCGTGGCTTTGTGTGGGCGTGGCAAAGGGGCGGTGTGGTGGGGGAGGGCCCGTTGGGAACCACCCCTCTCCTGCTGCTGGTGGCGGGAGTGGGGGGAGTGGGGGGCGTTTCTGAAGCCAGGTGTCCGGGGACCACCTCGGGGAAGCTTGAGATGCACATGGAATCACGGTCTAGAAAATGTGTTTTGAAATGACTCAAGATCATTTTAAAAATTAATGAAACTAGGACAGCATTCAAAGTTTATTTCACACACGTGTTGTGTCTTTGTCGAACTGGAATAATCTCTGATCTCATACCTCGCGCCAGACACAAGTGGGGCGCCGCCTCGGGTGCTGAGGGCCCTCGGGCGGCGGGAGCGAGGCGCGGAGAGGGCCGCTTTGGTCACGCGCGCCACTCGGTGACTCTCAGCAGGTGGCTGCAGCTGCAGAAGTCATCGGAGGTTGGGAGGGAGGAGCCGTTTCTTCACAAGCCCCCAACGGGACCTCTGGTTAGTGGACGGAGACCCTGGTGCCGTGGCACGCTTCCTGACCGGCCAGACACTCTGGCAAGACGCACCTCGACACAGCCGGCAAAGTCAAGCTCGCACGTGTGGTGAGAAAGATTCACTCCTGGCGGAAGAGGCGGTTTGTCCAAGGCGGGAGGCAGGGCTCGGTGATGCAGTCAGAGTCTTGCACGTGGGAATCCCAACTTACTGCCTAGACGGAGACTAGTTGGGGACCCAGCCTCAGGGGACCGTCTCGAGGGCTGCAGGCTGTAGGCCTCAGAGGACTGTTTACACGCCAGGGCAGGGAGAGTCCCTTCTCTACGCTGTTTAAGCCAGTCTTTGTATGCCAAACGCTTTCATTTCAACCTCATCATGCTGATTAATAGGCTGCTAGTTCCCCCAATGAAAGTCAGATTTGACACCCGGTATGCTAATCAGCAACTGCCGGTGAACCAATGAGACAAGGGCATCCCGCTGGGGGGCGAGCGGTGGCCAGTCTGCATGAGGTTCTGGCTGATGCTGGGCGACCCCAGAATGCAAGCTTGCCCTCACGGGATGTTTGTCCTGTCCTACTGACTGCGGGCCACACTGTGAAGGAGATGAGAGACCTCAGAAAAAGAAAAGGGAGAGGCCCTTAGGAAGGTACGACTCAGGCAGGTGTAGGTTTGGGGAGAAGACCAGAAGGTCCCTTGAAATGGCTACTGAGCATCACACGGGGATGTGGGGCCAGAAGATACACGAGGCCTGCCCAGAAAGTATCCAGCCAAGTGCTATGAAAAATAGAGACATTTACTGAAGAAGAGGCAAGATACAGGAGACACTGTACACAGGACAGTGACGCCTCAGTCCCCTTCCACGTAGGCGCCTCGGGACCTCACCCCGTTCCCCCAATCACCATCAGCTGCCCCGTCTTATTTTCCCGATTCTCATCAACGGTCTGAAATCCCTTCCTTTCAAAGGTGATTTTGGCTTTGGGAAAAGCCAGGAGTCGCAGGCCCCCGAATCTGGGCTGCAGGGGCTGAGAGAGAGAACTGTGCTCGCTCCGTGGGACTTGCTTCCATCTGGTGTGATGTCCACTGGTTATTTCTTTACCGTCCACCCACCCCGTTGCAACGGATGCTCCTCGAGGCTCGGATTTTACTGCTCTCGTCCCTGTACTGCCAAGGCGTGGGTCTTATGGCTCACAGCAGGCATGCACTGATGTTTGTTGAATGACTGATGAAATGTGCTGATGGCGGCAGGAGATGGATCTTCGAGCAAGACCAGCCTCGCTGGGCAGGGGGTGGCACCCTCCCAGGTGCCCAGAGCTGTGCGTGCAGAGAGCTCGCTGGCAAGGACGAGAGGAGGGCGCTCTTCCCAGGGAGGAGAGTGGACTGGAGGGCGCCTGTGGAGCCTGAGCCGCACACGGAGCCTGACGCTCCGGCGCGCTCCCGTCAGACTGTGAACACTGCACACAGCTTCCCAGTTTCACCGTCTAGTTTCACACGAGGTAATGACCTTGAGCTTTATGCAAACGTAGTGGCGTCGATGACCCCACCCACCTGCACAAAGCGTCGGGTGGGAGGGCGGCAGCGTGTCGGGCAGAGCGCGGGCTGTAACCCCCCGGCCGTCAGCGCAGCCAGATGAGCAGAGCCCAGGGCAGAGCGTCAGGGTGGTGGGCAAGGTCACAGCCAGGGCGCAGAGACACTGGCTGGCAGCGACCCTCACGAGGAAGGCACAGGTACTACTCGGAGCGCAGGGTGGAGCCCGGCCTCCTCGGGGACACGGCTCCCGTGTTCGCCTTTCAGTGCCCGGGCCGGTGCCCGTTCCACGGCTCCAGGCCGCGCTTTGCATCGAGCTCATCTTCAGTTTAAACATTTACGGGCTCCAATTCCCTCCTCTACAACAGAGTCACAAGGATCCTTACCTTGTGAGTCACCTCCATTCGTCTGTCTTCCGACACTCCTGGCTCCCTGGATTTCACACGGATCTCGGAGCGTTTAGCCCCTGAACTTCGGTCCTTGTCCACGGTGGCTCCGCTTTCCTTGGCTTGAGATTCGCCAACAGCCTGGCAAAGTGCAGTTAAGAGAGGAGACACTGTATAAAGAATTCTGTGACCTATGCAGACAGTTCTTCTCTCTTTATCTACAGTTCCACAGCCAGCAAGAAAATAGTCCCCCAAAGAAAACCAGACTGATGTGGGTATTTTCCTCCTCCCTAATGTCTGTGGTTTCGAAGCCCGTTTCGTGCTTTAAGACGTGAGGAGCGGAAAGACCGAGTTTGTGTTGGTTTAGCGCCACGTGTGCGGCCTCGTCCTTGCACAACGGAGGCGCCGGCTCTCCCAGGGACTCTTCCCACGACCGTCCTTCCCACCGGCAGAGCCTGAGGCCGGCCGGCCGGGCGGGCACCGCAGGCCCCGAGACACCGAGGACGCCGGCACCGCGTCCTTTCTCCCTCCCGACAATAATTGCCTTTCTTTTAGATTTCAGTGTTTCCCTTTTGTGTTTACGATAACAGAGGGATGCTTTATTGCATTGCGCCAGGCCGGTTGCCATGGTGATCAGCGGTGGCTGTATGCTGTAAAAATAACCCTCCTTCCTTGATAGATTTCACTTGAGTGAAAATAACCCTTAAAAATAGGTTGAAATTTACATACTAACTCTTCCAGCAGGTTCCGGGGGTGAGGGGGGCGGAATAAATCACACTGTGGTCTGAGGAGCCTGAGTCGGGGTCCCTGCCCGCGCTGGAGCAGAGGTGTCAGCTGTCGGCCCACCAGGCCCACCAAGTTTTAGGCTGAAACCTTACATTTCACTGTGTCTTTCCCCATTGGTGCTGTAGGATGGCCGAGAAAATGCACAGGACAAATTAAAATCTCTGGAAATTCGGGGTCGCCTAAGCCAGTGGCCCGTGGGTCACGTTACAGGTTGGCCTGGACTAGATTACCACGTCTCAGCTGTGCTCCTGAGGACCCTGTTTCAGCAAATGCAGACGGGGGGCCCTTCCGAAAGTGAACCAGGGGCTCCGTAGCCAAATGCGTTTGAGAACAGCACGCCAGCCTGGAACGCACACGAGCACGTGGGCGTGTCTGAGACACCCCAAGCGAGGACCCACCTGCTGCAGGTAATACACACCTGTGTCGAAGCCTAAATACCCTGCCAGTGACAGTGACAAGAGTCTCCTTTGGGGAGACATCTCAGATCCTTCCGTTCTTCTTTTGTGTGGGTCTAAATGATTTCACGAAGCGGGTTCGGCACACTGGAGGAACTTCGACTGACTTCTTTTGCTGCGTTTCTGCCCAAGAAAATGAAGAAACCCGGGCGTTTGGTGGTGAGAAAGCTGGAGCCGCCGTGCGGGGAAGAAGACACGGTGCCCCCCGTCCCGAGAGAACGAGCTGATCACAGACCCGGGTGTGTCCCAGGACAAAATCAGAGCTGCCTACACACCCACTTCCGTAGCCTGCGGTGCACTAAGACATTAAATGTCAACACAGGCCCGTAAATAACTTGATTTTTACAGGAGTTTATCTAAACACACACACTGTGACCGGATCTCCCTCCAGGATGCCCCACCCACGGCTCCAGTGTGCTTTTCTCCGGTTGCCTTCCCACATCGGGGACCAGCCCCTGGTTCCGGGTCCCATCATTACTGGGCGATACATGCTCTCCCCAACAAAAGTCAGTCCAGCGATTTATTTCCCGCCTACCTCCCTAGAATTTCCGGAGACTAACTGGTCGCTTCTGAAATGCTAGCCAAACCCCTAACTGTAGGTATGTTGAGGTCTTACACCACCAGCATATTCCTCGTATTTCTGTTCACTGATCCGAAGATGTCAGTTTTTCCCGGTACGCTGGTACCTTTCCGAACTACTTGTTAGCTCTGACTTCTTATCCTCACTCTTTCGGAAGGAGAAGCCATGGTCTGATCAATCGTGATGAATTAAGTGTGCTTGTTCTCTATGTATCTCAAGAGAGCAGAATTTCTTTTCCTTTAACCTTGACCCCTTGCCTCACACCATACACAAGACTTAATTTGAGATGGATCACATAAGGCTCTAGGAAGAAAACAGAAGCCAATTTCTTCATGACATTGAACTAGACAAAGATTTCTTAGACAAGACAAAAGAAGCAAAAGCCACAAAAAGAAAATAAAGCCATTAATTGGAATTCATCAACATTTAAAAAATTGGTTCATCAAAGAACCTAATTGCAAAAATGAAATGCAAGCCACAGACTGGGAAAAATATTTGCAATGTACATGTCCATGGGCACCTATCCAGAGTATAAAAATCCCACAGCTCAGCAATAAGGAGACAGCCTGTTAAACGTTAGGGAAAGCCTCGAGCACGGACTTCGTGAGCGAGGACAGAGGCCGATAAGCATGTGAACTGGTCCTCAACGTCATTGTTAGTAAAGAAAATGCTCATTAAGACCTTAACGAGGTTACCATTTCGCACTCATTAAAATGACTAGAACTGGGACGACAAACACACCCAAACGTGGGCGAGGAGGAAGGACACCTGGAGCCTCTCGCATTGTGGGGGGGTTTTGAAGAGCTTCCCGTTTGGAAAAACCTTGGGCGTTTTCTTCCACAGCTGAACGTGTGCTTAGCCTCAGAGCCAGCAGTGCACTGCCAACTGGGATATGTGCGCACAGAGAGACTTACGCAAGAATTTCCGTACCAGATCCATTTATTACAGCACAGAGTTGAAGCGACCCGTGCGCCCATCACCCGCTGAACAGCGGACAAGTCCTGGTGGGGTTGTCCAGCGGAGTGTCACCCGGCAGTCAGAAGACTGGAGCTGCTGGCGTGTGCAGTCACGTGGAGGAACCGCAGACACGCGGTGTGGAGCGTCTGCGGCCAGGCATGGGGCTGGGGGGACACAGACTGCGTCACGGTGCTTCCGTGAAGTCAGGGAGCAGGCCGGGGGGCCCGGGGAGAGGGCTCCGAGCAGTGGCCGCTGCTGAGGGCCGGGCGCTGATGGCTCGGGGGGCTTTCCGGAGCCGTGAAGATGGCGGGTACTTTTACTGGGTACTGGCGACAACTGCCATGTGTCGCACTGGCGAAGAAGTCCGTGTGGCTTTTTCCCGTAAAATAAAAGACGCGTTTCATTGTCACCAATAACTTCATTGACTTGGGTATGTTGAGTGTGTCCGCTCTCTCCCACTAGTGGCGTCCAGTGGGCAGAGGCCAGGGTGCTGCTCCACACCTCCCAGTGCCTGAGACGGCCCCGCAGCAGGGAGTGGTTTGGCTACAATGTTGTCGATGGTACGCAGAAACTTCACAGAGCACTTTGACACGTCCCATCAGTCACTGCACCTTCTTCACACACCGCACAAGTCTTTTTTTTGCATTTCTTGAAATAATGAAGCCTAATATGCTGAAAATGCTGCACGTTTTCTCCCATCTTCAATATTAAAATGGCTGCACAAAAATTTACCAATTTTGATGTTTTTAAATGCACACGAATATGACAGCTGTCACGGTACAATCTAACAACATTGTTTCACATGAAGTTAAAGACAACTAAGCACTACTAAAGCCATCACACAGAAAAAGAACAAATGAACCTTTTGGCCAGCCCAGTAACATACTAGGTTCAAGTGTACTACGTAATAATTCAGTATGTGTGTACATTGCAAAATGATCACACAATAAATCTAGTTACCGCCCATCACATGTACAGTTACACACATTTTGTCTTGCAAGGAAAACTTTTTTAAGATTTACTCTCTTAGCAACTTTCAAATATGCAGACACGGTTCCTTTCTATTCCAGCAATGTCATTTTCCACACAATCCTTCATCTCTGAGTTCTCTCTTTTTCATTTAGAAACTGATTTCTGGAAGAGAGCGTGTGGACCTGCCACCGGGAGGCAGGGAGCGGCCGGTACCTGTCCGACGGGGACTGCTCAGGGAGTGGCAGCCGACTCGGAGCGGGTTCTCGAACCCAGGGGTGGGATGAGTGTACCAGCGGGGGAGATGCGCGTGTTTGATGATCCGCCCTGTGTACTGCTGAGAATGATATTGCCAGAGTCCCGCCATCCGGATCGGGGTCGCAGTGCCTCTAGTCTTACAGGGGGGATTGCTCTGAGACACCCCCGCCCCAGGGAGCTACCGGGGGGTTTGTTCTCAGGGTCTCCGGTACAGGGTGGTATGGCTCAGAATCCCTCTCGGTCGTAGCTTTGTGAAGTCGAACGTATTTACACTCCTATCTGGAGTGCAATGAGGTTATGGATGCATGTCCACACAGCACTGAAATGGGCTAGAGAATTGGTCGTCCCTGCTGTTGAATTTTGGGGGGAAAGGTCACATAAAAAGCATCATTTTTAACTGAACAGCAGTGAGAGAAAAGCTGTTTAAACTTGCCTTCCAGTTCACTTCCGGGGGTTTCGCTCCCTCCATCCTCTAACTAGTTCTGTTTCCTTGTTTTTGATTCCCCTTCCAGAAAGACAAGGACGCTGAACTCAGGCAACGTGACTTGTGTTTTTGTAAAGCGGGCCCTTGTTTTCTTTTGGGCGAAGACACTCTCGTACGTTGGGTGGTGCCTGGAGAGAAACAAAACGTTCGCCATCGGGCGAAGACGGCACGCCGGAGCAGCTAATGGCTGCATCTTGATGATTTCATTATTGACTCCTATTAAGCTCTCTCTGGGCTAAGAACCAAACTCCCCACAGCTCCGCAAAGCTGCATCGCTGGGTCTATTTGCTATTAAGTTTAAATCCTCATTTCTTCCCATGACACGCTTATTGGCTTGGGATGGCTTCCCCTGGTCCTACGGAGACATCTGCAGAAGCCGCGTTAAGCGTGTAAGCCGCCAGCCTCCCTGCCCCCGCCCATAACTTGCTGAATCTCTTCACTGACACAGTCTCGCCTCTCTCTCTTCCTGGGCCTCCCTCTTTTCTGCGGCTTAGTCACCTGTCCCACCCACCCACCCCGGGCCCTGAGGGCCGTTCTCAGTTCTGAAACACAACCAGATTCTTCTCGCAAGGTGAGTCCGGCCATCAGAAGTAAAGTAATGAGCTGATGATTAAAAGTACACCTTGATTGTGGAGCATCCATCAGCCTGTCACAGAAACCCTGTCTCTGGAGCCAGTCTCATCAATCCGCCCTTTCCGTTCCTGTCCCCAGGTCAGGGCTGCCCGCGCGCGGCTCAGAGAGGGAGTGTGCAGGCACAGCTCGTGCCGCGACGCTCACGCGGTCGGCTCCCTCTTCCGTGGAATCTGGGGCCTCCTTTAGAAGTGACTTGTGTTGGGATCAAGCTGGTCACATGGACGTGGACCTGGCGTTAAGCTGACCGGCTGCTGCGGTGCACGGAGCCCTCAGTGCCGGGCTGACTCTGTAAAGGCCTGTTTCTGCTTCGGTGACAGTCACAGGTGTCCCTGTTGGCAGGTGCTCTCTTCTCCACGGAGCGCCAGGTGCCCCCGTGTTACAGATCCGCAACCGCTGGGGCTGGGAGGTGCTGTACCCACTTAGGTGAGGAAAGACCACGAGCGGGTGGCCGAGTGTCTGTCGGAGACCCCGCCCTCTGCGCACACACCCTGAGAACCAGCTGGGGACCTCACTGCTCGAGGCCGTCGGGAAGCGTTGGCTCAGTCAGGCAGCCACGCCGTGCCCAGTTTGCTGCGGTGCAAGGCAGACCCGGCTTCTGGTGGACTGCTGGCCACGCCCCCTTTTGTAATTCAGACGCATTTAAGCATACCGAATTCCTGTTTAAGAGACTGCATTTTTTAAATTGAATTTCAGCCGGTGCCTGCATTCTGCTGCTGCCTCAGACACCTGCTCCAGGGTCCGTCTTAAATATGTGACAGCGACACCGAGTGCAGCGAGGACGCTCTGCCAGGCGTCCGTGATCTGAGATCTCGTGTTCTGCCGAAGGACGGGGTGCCACCCCGCGCCTGAGCACCAGCGGCCAGCACGGCAGCCACTCCTGTGCAAGGCCCGGCTTTTCTCAGAGTGCGCGCGAGGCCGCGCCCAGACGTGTGGCTGCCTTAAAGCTCAGATGAGGAGGAGAGGCCCGTATCGCTGACGGGAAACAAGGAGGAACCCCAGGAAGCTTTCCTGTTTGCTTCAGACAACAGGAAGCACAGTTCTGGAAGTGGGGGGCTTCTGTCTTGACGGGCCGGGGACAGTGCCACCCCTACAGCCAGCCGGCTCCTATCCTCCCGACTCCGGTGCTCCCACGGGCTTTCCTCTGTATTTTAGATAGCGCTTGGAACGTTCTTGGGAGGGCTGAATTCATCTTGGTAGATGAATCTCTTCCGCTTTGAGTCATTCATTGGGATGTTGGAGGAAAGGGAAGAGGCATCCAATAACTTAGGAGGTCTGAGATATAAAGAATTCGGCTTAAATGTTACACTTTGTTCATAAAACAGTAGCCTTCTGTAAGAAGCCCCTATTATGTGCAAATTCTCTAATGGTTCCCTCTCTCCTTATCCACCGAGTTGTCACAATATCCCCAGGACACATGTTTCACAAAGACGTTTCACACATCATCGTGAAAATACCCCGGGACCACACTCTCGCCACCACACGGGGCGCCCACACGCGTGTCACAGCCAGCCCCGCGCGCCTTCCCAGCCCCCCTCTCCTCCTCCTCTGCCTTATTCGAGGACACGGATTTCCCTGTGGAAGAGTCAAAGGCGGACAGGATGGAGGAATGCTCAGAGTGTTAATTAAGAATTTGAAGAGTGCAAGATTAGTATCTTCTAATAAGCCCATAAAGTGGCAGCCTCGACCTTCTGACCCCTAAGTGACCGAGACAGCTCTGTGACATCGAACCGTCTGTGAGCGACATCAAACCTGAAAGACCGTGGTTCTTGCAAACAGAAATTAAGTGAGAGAAACGGCTGATTACGGGTCTGAAGACAAACTCAGGCCAAGATTCGGCGAAGTCGTGGGTGCCTGCTGACAGCTGGAGACTTTGAGTGGATCCTCAGCTCTAGGAGACAGTTGGTATTTCCTTATCTCTTTCTCTAAATTGCTTATGCTTTTTACTTAATGACAGGTAAATACCACATTTTCCGGACCATAAGATGCACCTGCATTTTAGAGGAAGAAAATAGGGGGAAAATGAAGCAAAAAATACGGTAAAATATTTAATAGCATAAATAACATAATGTTTCACCAATGTAAATGTAAACAGAACTCAGCAGCAGCATTAACAAACATTATTCCTCCCAAATTTGGGGGGGTGCATCTTATAGTCCAAAAAAGATGGTACTTTTTTAAATGATTTGCTTTATAGACAAATCATAGTGACTTGTGCCTGAAAACTGTGTGACATGGACATAGGTACCAAAGTCTATCTAGCAACACGTACAGCTTATTAAAGCCTCTGACTGTAGTTTCCAAGTCTCAGCCCATAAAGTTACAGAACGTGTCATTATCAAGTCCACCTTCTAGGTCCCATCATTTCATGGGAATTTTTGTACTCCATCGAATTCCATAATTTCAGCATTCTGGAGACCTTGCAGCTAACTGCTCTGGGATGTGGTTTCTCAGGCTTTTTATCCACCGGATAAAAAGTGCTCGTACTCCGGGGGGTCAGAATTCCCCAGAGTCAGAGTGGAGCAGAGGTGGCGGGAGAGGAAGCACCTCCCGCCCCCGAGCCCGTGCCCTCGTCCAATCTGTCCCTGAGACAAAGCACTTGGACTCGGACGCCAGGCAAAGGAGGCGGCGTTCCGAGGCGTGATGAACACGCGGGCTCCACCGGCATTATGGTTATGGCTGGGAATTGCCGCGAAGGCTGGCGGGGCATTGAAAAATAAACTATGTGGATGTCAGGCTCAGTAATTTATTTAAATGTTATTGCCGCTCTGTGACTCCCAGTGGAGTTTCCCTCTCCCATTTTTAATATCGAATAACTTTGAACAGCCCATATACAAATTTCATAAAGTGAAATAACTCAGCCTCCCGGAGCGGTCGGAGGGTTTCCATTTGCTGCCTGACGGCCGCGGCTTCGGGGTGACGACCTCTGTCCTCACCCAGCAGGCTGTCTGCTTGGCGTCGCTGGGTTTGGGGTCTGCAGTCACGACGGTCAAGGTCTTCCCGTCCATGGCGGGGACGAGGGTCCCTCTTCTCGGAGCCATCTGTGCCCAGGGGCACTGGGAAATGCCCGGTGGGCCAGGGCTCCCTTGTCACCCCACACAAGATGGAAGCTTCATTTCACAATGCGTGCTGAGTGGGGTGTCACAGAGCGTGTCACATGCGTACGTATGAACGCACGGCTGGCCCTGGGCGGGGCGCAGTTGGTGGGACTGTCACCTGTGCACCAAAGGCTGCGGGTTCGATCCCCGGTTGGGGCTCGTATGGGAGACAGTCGATCAACGTTTCTCACAGCGCTGTTTGTCTCTCTCCCGCACCCTCCTTCTCTCTCTAAAATCAGTAAACGTAACCTCGGGCGAGGATTTAACAGGATGAAGAAGGGCTGGGTGGTGCCTCCGATTCATCGGCCAGTGCTCTGTTTTCTGGAAGGCCCCTCCTAGGGCAGTAAGGAGTTCCTCTTCTGACTTCAGGCCCCGAACACGCTCCGTGACAGCCCACTCAGCACGCATTGGGAGCCCTCTGCCGGTTCGGTGAGCTCTGGGGCCTCATTTTCTAAGTTGTGGGGTTGCTTTAAAGGTGCTGACGGAAGACACCACGCTCCTCAAACGTCCCGGTGGCACTGTGCAGCGTCCCAGGGGGCGTGGCGACCCCTGGGGTCCGCAGCCCTCAGGTGGCCAGCGTATGCAGAGCGCAGGCAGGCAGACCCGCGCACCTCGCAGAGACGGTCGTTTTCCACATGGTCCAGGAGACTCGACAGGGTGGGGAGCCCTGGCCTCGGCCCGCGTGGCTGCGCTTTTTCCTGCTCCGTCCAGGTCTGAGGGCGGCAGCTCAGCCCGGCGGGGCACACAGCGCTGGGCGCCGGCAGGATCGTGGGGCCGGGGCGGGACTGTGTTTACGCAGCGTCTTCAGAGCACGCGCAGCCGAAGCCGGGAAATGCGGCGTCCCCGGCAGCCCTGCGCCCTGCGTGACGCGTGTGGGATTGCGCCCTTTCACCCCGGGAAAGAGAGGTTCCAGAGGTTCGTGGCTCGTTGCTCAAACTCACCCAAGTAGTCGAGGGAGGAGAGTGTTCACAGCCCATCTCCTCAGATGCTCGGACCCGCGCTCAGACCGAGGGCGCGAGGCGGTGAGATCTGGGTGTCCAGCGAGGTTCCGCAGTGGCTTGTCGGACTTCCAGTTCCCCGAGGGCGGGGCCCGCGGTCCTCCTGGACCCCCAGAACACCCAGGTCACCGGTAACAAGTGGCAGAATTGGAAAGAGAATCTAGTCTTCAAGGTTTCGGGTTTTAAAAAAGCAAAACTGGTGATTACTAAGTGGAACTTACAAGCCAGGAAAAAGCAAAGCTGATTGTTCACAAAATAAGAATACCCTAAAATTAGTTGTTCGCGTATATTTTAAAATGTTGGGTTATTTTAAAACACGACTGACTTGTAAATCCAGGACTATGTTTCGCTACGGCAGGGAGCGCGGGTGTCCAGGCCTTCGTCTCGGGGCAAAGTGCAGGGTCGGGTCCCTGCCACGCCTGGAAACGCGGGGCGGGGCGCGGCGCGGCGCCTGTGAGGACGAGGCCCCGGCAGCGTGGGCCTCCACCCTCGGGAGTGGCGCCGAGGGGCGCTGGGCTGGGGTCACTGCTGGGGTCACGGGCGAGAGGAGCGGAGGTCTTGCTCCGCTCCGGCCTCCGGAAGTGACGTCTCCGGGGAAGCGGCCCGTTCCCCTTGGCGTGCTGGACCCGCCGCAGGTGACCTGGCGGTCTGCTAGGGGTCGAAAAGCCACCTCGATCATTTTCCACGTGCCGGCGTGTACAAAGACCACGTGCACGCCCGCACACGCACTGACACGCTCACAAAAAGCAGCGACTTCCCCCACACCGGACCGGCCGGGGTACCCGCGGGAAGCTCTGATTGGGTCGGAAATCAGTCCGCCTCGACGCGATCGCCCGCCTCTCTCCCGAGGGGGAGGCCGGCCGCAGCGGTGGGGGGTCTTATGCTAATCGCACCGGTAATCCCACGCTAATTTATTTTATCAAATTAAAGCAAATGCCGCTCTTTGACCCCAGGGACCTGCTGTTCTTTCGCTGGTCCCCACAGTGAGCTTGAATCCGTTTAGTAGAAGAATTGGCCAGGAATATAAATTAATAAAACAGGATTAGAGGGAGACACGGTTATAACCGAGTCCTTAATCCCAGTGAATAATTAATGATGGTGGTTCATGGTTTCACGGAATTCTTTTTACATTTGAATAATAAATAGCTTCCAGATAATCTTCCTGTGCAAACCCCAGGGCGCTCTGGAAAGTGCCTCGTCGGGATGGCGTCCCTGCAGCAGGCCTGCGCGGCCTCCTTGGTCCACACGCCCTTCCGTGCAGTGTTCCGGGGGAAGGTCACGCCCCTGCCCACGAACACCCTCCGCACGTAACTACTAAAAATACGTTTAAGACTTCCTGCCATTCCTGACGGGTAGTCCTAGGTTGTAGGCCTACAACATCCGTTGGCGCCAGTAACGGACTAGCCTCCAGAACGCGAGGGATCCAGGGTGGGCACCCCTCGAACGTCCCCTCAGAATCGGACGTGCACGCAGTGGCTGCCGCGCTCAACCCCCACCCTGGAGCGGGGGGAGCGCCAGGCACGGAGCCCACAGCCTGGCTGCTCGTGGAGGGCGCTCCAGGGCTGCCCGGGTGCGGCTGCTTGTTTGTCCCGGGACCCTTCTCCAGGAAACACGTTCCACTCGTGTGCCCGTGTGCAGGAAACGCAGGGGAAGCGGAGCTGTTCCTGACCACAGTGCCGCGTCTGCCTGTTACCCACTGGACCCCTGTGGTCGTCTGCCTGTTGTCAACTGCCGCATCCAGCAGCCGGGCGAGTCCTGGTGACTGAGTGCGGCTGGGTCACCTCCCACGTCCGCCCCGTGGCTCCCGGAATGCCACCTTCCCGTGTGGCCTGGGTCTGCCTTTGCTCATCTCCCTGGGGTGTTAGCTGTAAATAACCGCCAAAGGAACAGGACGAACTCCAGCTGAGGTTGATTCGTGAGCACCCCAGTTCTTCCATTGCACCCCGAACTCTTCCTGGTGCCCCAGAGGGCAGAGGGGCCAGAACCGATGCAGAGGTCCAGATGCAGGCAGAGCCCGCTGGTCAGCGATGAGCAATTGGCAGCTCACGTTCCCCTGTGAGTGCCCCCCGGAGTCGGGTGTCCGCAGCGCTCCGGCAGCCAGACCTTGCACAGGACGGTGAAGGAAATGTCTTATCTGCCAGGGAGAGCAGCCCCCCTCGAGACATCTGCCAGCAGCCAGTTCCGGGCCCGGGGCCTTCTCGTTGTGCAGACCCGCAGACGTGAGACCGGAGCTCCGCGGGGCGTCGGGCCGCCTCCCCATGTGGGGTGAAGGAGCAGAGGGTGCCCCACACTGGAGAAAAGGAGGCCAGGGCCCGCGCGGGCTCTGGTCTGGGTTTGGGGTACCCGGTAAGGGTGGAGCAGACGGTTCTCACTTGTCTGAGGCGCTGGAAGAGGACTTAGCCATTTTCAGGGCCTGCACCCCAGAGCCCCAGCCGCTGGGCCCCGAGGTCTCAGGGCCCTGGGAGGGTGTGTGGGCGCCCGAGAAGTCAAGGGTGGTGCCGTGGGGAGGGAGACATTTTAAATTTCTGGTGAGATCTTCACTTTAGATGAACTTGAAAATGAGTGTGGCCCCAGTAGGGTGCCTTCAAAATAGCCCAATTCAATTTGGATCATCAGTCTGTGGATCAGTTAATAATGTCGGAGTAGATAGAATTTAGTGCTTCTTGAAGGTTTTTATATGTTGCAGCAGGAAATTAACTGCAGACCCTAATTATTTAGCCAAGTATTTGTGGAGAGTGCACTGCGCTGTTAATCCCTTTGACGGCGACCAGGAGAATGTCAGACCCAAACTTTGCTTTCAAGGGTCTTGTAATCTGCTGACCAAGAGGAGAAGGGAAAAGACTCGTAAAATAATGAGAAGTCCAGCCTCGACTGCAAGAGAAAAACTGTTTTATGCAATTAATTCTTGTGTGTGCGTGAACAATTTAATTTTTCAAGTCAGCCAGTCAAAATGTGAAACTGGGAAGGAACCTCTTGAACGTTTCTTGTCTGCGAGCTCACAGTTGCTTTCAATTAGCGGGGACTTTGGGCTAGCCTTGGAAATGAAGCCGATGTATCTTTCATCAGCAGGTCCATAAATCATAAAGGAAAAAGACAGCGCTCACACCCACCTAACGGTCCTGCCAGGAGGGCCGGCGAGCTGTTTGAGCGTGTGGGAACGCGCTGTTGCCCACTCCCCCTCCGTTCCAGAAAGGCCCGTTTATCCTGACACCGCCACACACGGGAAGTAACCACGCAGCAGAATTTCTTATTGTATAGACTCCAAAGGAAAGGGCTCCGAGCACCTTCCTTACCTGGGAGGCGAGAGCCCGGCCGAGGCGCAGACTCCCGTTGACAGGGAGCCAGGGCGACAGTGGCCCTCTGAGGGTCCTCAGGGATCGCCTCTGGGAGGTGAGCTCTCTACGGGCTCGGTGCCTTTTGCTCTGCCATCCTGTCTCCATCCTGAAAAGGCCGTCAGGGTAAAGGTAGCTGACAGAGGTGATGCTCTCCCCCAACACCCCCAGAAAAACAATCACTGCTGAGCACCATCTCGACGGCGCTAGGCTAGGGGTCAGGGACGGTGCTGCCTGAGTCGTGCAGCCGGGCCCAGGCTCCAGGGGGCCCCGGGGCTCACTCTGTGAACTGGAGCCTGCAGAGGGCAGGGGGAGCAGAGCTGGGCGGAGCTCCGGGGAGGGGCCGGGTCACTCAGGGACTCCTGTTCGGCCCTCCGGGGGTCGGAGAGCTGCCACCTGCCAGGCACTGGCCCACATGCCAGGACACGCCATTTCAGGGAGGAAGCCATGCAGCGAGCAAACAACAAAACAGAAACAAAGGCGCTTGTCAGAGAACATGGAGCAGCGACCCAGCGCTGCGGGGAACAGGAGCAGCTGAGCTGGGGGGAGACCACGTGCGACAATGAAGAAATACGAGAGGAACCCCGTGGCCTGAAGGGAGGTGGACGCGTGTTTTCCCCGCAGGGGTCTGAGGTGCGTGTTCTGGGCGGGTGGGCTCCTGGGCTTCCCTGCGGTTCAGGGATGGAGGTTCTCCTCGTGACCCCCTGGGCGCACCCGTCACGCATGCTGCCCAGAACACCTGGTGAACTCGAGGTCACTAACAGCAGGGCGGGGTGTACAGTGGGCTGGGCCGATGGAATTCTGGGAGAAGAAAAGGGTGGGGCTGGCAAGCAGCAGGCGCTGCCACTGAGCGAAGGACAGAGCGATGGGCTGGTTTCGGAGACGATGGCTGGGAAAGCCCGTCTTGAGCATAGGAAGCCTTCCTTCATGCCTTCCCGGTATTGCCATGTGATGAGCACGAGGTCCGAAAGGACGGCAGGAGTGGCCCCTTTGGGCGCCCGAGGGCCGTGCATTCTGGGCAGAGGCTCCCGGACAGCAGGGAGCTCCCGTGGGGTGGGCACGGTGCACGGGAGGCGGGGTTCCTTGGGGCTCCGTCATGAGGGCCCCGTAGGCGTCACTAAGGCTTTGGAGTCTGAAGCGTGAAATCGGCTTGTCGGTGTCTACACAGACGGCAGCCGGGTTCTGATGGGACTGCGCTGGATTCGTCGGTCCGTTCGCGGGGAGCTGTCCTGGCGTCACCGTTAAGTCTTCCAATACGCGAGCGTGGGGTGTTTCCAATTATTTAGAGCTTTTTAAGTTTTTTCAACAAGACTTTGTAGTTTTCAAGGGTATAAGTCTTTTTGCTTCTTTTACTCAATGTACTCTTAAGTAATTTATTCTTTATGATACTATTGCAAATTGCATTGCTTTTTTTAAAGTTCAATTTCAGATTGTACAATTGCGAGTGTGTAGAGATTAAATTGACTTTGTACAGCGACCTTGCTGAACGCGTCAGTTCTGAATGTTTTTAGCGTGTTACCGTGGATTTTTTAATGTGCTGCCATATCGCCAGTTTTGCCTCTTCCTTTCCAGTCTGGGTGCCTCTCGTTTCTTTCCTTGCCCGCTTGCCCTGGCTGGAGCCCCCCCACGAGGCGGCAGGGAGGTGGTGAGGACAGACTCCCTGTCTCGCTCCCGATCTTAGGGAAAACGTGCGGCATCTCGCCGTCCAGTGTGCTGTGTCCGCTGTGGTTTATCTTAGGGCTTCTTTGTCCACTCCAGGAAGTTCTGTCCCAGTTTGCTGAGTGATCCTACCAATAAAGGGACTGTTTTGTCACACAGATTTTCTGCGTCTGTTGAGAGGATGATGTGGCTTTTGTTTTTTATCCGTTTGCTGGGATGTATTACGTTAATTGATCTTGGGATGTTCGAGCCAAACTTTACTTATGGGGCCAGTCCCACCTAGTGATAGTGCACGATTCCTTTTTACGTGTGTATTGCCAGATCTGGTTTGCTAATATTTTCTTGAATGTTTTGCATCCATATTCTAAGGGGTGTTAGTCTGTAATTTTCATTCTTGTGATGCACTTGTCTGCTTATGTTACCCACATGATTCTGGCCTCGTAGATAGAATGAAATGAGAAATGTTTCCTCTTATTCAGTTTTTGGAAGAGTTTGTGAAGAATTGGTATTAATTCTTTACAGTTAAATACTTTGAGTATTACCCCATAAATTACAGTCATAAATGAGATAAACACGCACATCCCTCTCAGTCTCTCTCTTGCTTCTGTTTTATCCTCTTGCAACGCGTTGGCAAGTGGGACTAAGGAGCCCTGGAAGGGCTCATCGTGAAGCGTTGGGCCGCGTCGCCGGGGAGAAGGCGGCCGACAGCCAGCGTGCAGTGGGTGTGAAGTCCCTGCCCACCGGGACGGCGGGACCGCGGGGCAGGGGATCTCCTCCTGGGCTCATCTCTGTCACTGACCACTCTCCGCGAAGGAGGCGAGCCCACCCTCTCAGCACACGCGCCGCCGTCTCAGCCGGGGGCGCGTTCCAGGAGGGGCTGGCCCTGACCTCTTCTCTGACGCCGCGGCGGAGGACTCTAACGCCGCGGCGGAGGACTCTAACGCGGCGGGGGACTCTAACGCGTGTCGCCCCTCCCCCGGCGGCCCCTCCCCCAGCGTCCAATTTCCCGGTCGGGCTGATGCGAGCACCACAAACTCCGCTTTAATTCTTCATAAATTTTGATCACACGCAGCCTCCCCATTGCAGCCGTGGTGCGTTATGAATGTGCTCACAGAGAGGGGGTGGTGTGGAGGTGATGACATTTCTGTGGCCTTTTTTTTTTCGTTCTGGCTTAGCATCAACTTGTTCAAACAAAAAGGAGTGGAGACTGATTAAATGTCAGGGCTGGACTCTAATGAAAGCAAAGCCCACAGCAAATACGTGGGGGTCGTTTCCGCCCCGGCTGCGGCGGGGCAAACCTCAGGGGCCGGCCCCACGGGGCTCCTGCTGGCCGGGGAAGAGCCGGGTCTCGGCCCCTCGCCGTGGCCAGCCCCTGAGCTGGGCTCCCAGTCCCCCCCTTTGTCCTCTGCCGGTACGTTAATAGTGCAGTTGGGGGAAAGAGCCCCCCAAGAGGACCTCCGCTTTGGAAAATCGCATGAACTCATTAAGGTCCTGGCATTTCTCTGGCTTCTTCGAGCAAAGAGGGCAGTTTGGGGGGGTGAGGAGAAACTTCTCCGAGCGTTAGGAAGCGCCAGGGCTTCAGTGGGCAGCACTCGCCAGGGCAGGGGCCGTGAGCCCCGCGTGGCGGGTCTCACCTGCGGTTCACCTGCTACAAGTCAGAAACCTTGCGCGTCACCCCGTCACACCCTGACAGCCAGCACGCGCTCTTATCTGACTGCGCCCCGGTGCGGGCTGCTCGGCGCACAGTGGAAGGGACCCCGGCGGCACTCGGGGTGGCCAGCGCCCAGGCTTGCTGCCGGGTCTCTGCCTCACTCCGGCCTCTCCCTGACACCGTCCCCCTGTCCCTCCCGGGCTGCGCCCTGGCCTCCGCGTCCGAGGGCCTGGGGCGGAACGTGCACGGCCGGGCCACTCAGCACTGAAGGGAAGCTGCGTGACTGGACTGAATAAGTCGACTGCACCGACGTCGGAACACTGCTGGCTGAGACCAGGGACGTGGTGAGCACGCGGGCAGAAGAAGAGCAGGAAAGAGTCTGTCCGTTCCCCGTGCGTGCCCAGAACCAGCTCCGCTGTATGAGGTTCGATCCGCCTCCACAGTGTCCCCACGGGTCCCTGGAGCCGAAGGCCCTCGGCACCCAGGTGGGTTTCAGGATCTGTCTCTGCTTCTCAGGGCGACTTTTGCCTTCCTTAGCCTCTGTTTTCCTGCTTCAAAATTGAGAATGACAGTCCATCCATTTCAGTCTTAGAAACTTCCCATCTGTTCAATTCCAGGAGCCTCTGCTAAGGTGACGTCATAGAACCAGTTTTTATGGGTGTGGCCGTGGGCTCTTCTGAGAATCGGGGTGCCTGGAGTAGACGCCCTTGGACTGGCCTGCCCCTCCCCCTTCCCTTTGGGAATCGCCACCTAATCCCGCAGTCTCCGTGGATCGGCCAGAAGTCAGCGTGTGGCCCCACCAGGGCTGATCGTAACCCCGTGCTTCCGGGCGCCGTCCCGGGTCCCGAGGGTGAACACGGGGGTGGGCACGCAAACCGCTCCTGGTCCCCCCAACGCCCTGTGAGCGGGCGCAGAGAGCGGCTCCTCCGTGCTCTTGCAGGCCGTAGACTCAACGCGGCGTCCCTCTTCCCCGCCTGGGAAGAGGACAGGGCACAGGTTCTAGCCAGCAACAGTGAGGCTGTCACGTGGGAGACAGAGCAGGGAAGCGGGGACCGGAGGGACACGCTCCTGGAGCCAAGGCTACTGACGCGGCCCATCCCGCCAGCTTCGCCTCTCGAGTCGCCGGCACGGGCGCCGTAAGCCGCACTGTCTCTGTACCCACTCCGCTTTTTCTTTTCTTTTGGAAGTCATGTGCTTAAACTGGTTTGAGGTGGTTCCTCTCGCTCCCTTTTGACCCCACCCTTGAGGCCCACAGTAAGCACTCGCTCTTCCGCAGGTGAGCCAGGCGAGCCCCCTCGTCCGTCCCTGCGGCACCCCAGGGGCGGGGCGGAGACCAGGCGCACCTCAGTGTGGGTGGGCCTCAGCCGAGGGTCAGGATCGCCGTGCAGCCCTCCGTCTGGGTGGCTGCCTGCCCGGCCCCAAGCAGCTCTCCGCGAAAGGGTGTCTGGGCCTTGGGAGAACACCCAAGTCTCTCGGTGCTCCTCCCATCTGCGGGTGAAGGAAGGGTGGCTCAGGGGCGCTGGGACACTCCCCGCGGTGGCACAGCGAGGGACAGGGCCACAGCCTCGTTCCCGTGAGGACTCCCGGCTTCGCTTTGCAGAAAGGAGCCGGGGAGCACAGGGACAGCACAGCCCTCTTCCCGAAGCTTCCGTCAGCAGAACATCGGGGGCGAAACGCAGGTCCTCGTGAAAGCTTACAGCCGTCTCTCCCGCCATCCCGGCCCGCTTCCATTTGCAACTGGTTTTCCTCCAGCCTGTGAGCACTGCTCAGCCCAGACGCTCAGGAAGCTCTCCCCTTGAAGAGTTAAAGACTCTGAGTCTGTCTGATTCCTCCGTTCCACTGGGGCTTGTGCTGGAGCGACGGCCAGGGGAGGAGAGCGAAAAGAAATCCTCTCGGTCAGGGATTAGGTGCCCGCTGCCCCGGCGTCAGGCCGAGACCGAGGCTGTGACGTCCTCACCGGGCTTAACATTTACTCTGCGCTGCCGGCTCTGTTTGAACATCCGGTCTTCAGACTTGGGGCCTTTAGCTCAGCCTCACACCGTCTACCCTGCTCACACTATAAATTCCAAGAAAAGTCAAGGAGATTCGGTGCCTGGGTTTGATCTTTAAATGACCAGTAGGTCTCACCTTCGTGTGAAGGCAGTTAAAACCCTTCCCGCCTGGGCCACCTTCTCCCCAGCGTGCATCAGCTCTTCCCACAAGCGCCGAGGCCAGTAGACCCTCTGGCCAGCCATCCCGGGGCAGCCGTTTGAGCCTGGTGGGATAGGAGGGTGCAGGCCTGGACCTGCCCCTCAGTAGCCGCGTGGTCCCAGGTCAGCCGTGTCCCGTGGCCACGCTCAGCTTCCCCAGTGGTCGGGGGAGGCCTGGTACCAGTGACTCGAAAGGCCCGTCTCGTCTCTGAAACTCCGTCATTGTAACAACAGCCGTCGCAGTCCATGTGTGGTGTCATTCATGTTCTGCGATACAGCTTTGGCTTCTGATTCTCACTTCGCGTACTGGCCTCGAGTCAGCTCTCCTAACACAGCCCTAGATACGAGGAAATACCTTTTTTTCAGGTTGGTTGGTTAAAACCTCACTACTTCGGGGATAACACAAATTCAAATTCTGGTGTAACTGTTTGCTTTTAAACATCTGGTTCAAGTTATACGTGGGACTGTGTGGTTGCGACGTGCGCCTTCGACTTTCTGGGGAAGCCCAGCCGCCTCTCCGACGAGGCCGGAGGCGCCGTGGTGGGTCCCAGCCCGCAGCGCCTTCCAAGGCCACGGGGGTCTGTCTTCCCTGGGGTGCTGGTGGGCGGCGCAGTCAGGACGAGCGCAGGTCCCGCTTAAAGGCCCCTCCTGTTCCCCAGGAACAGGTGCAGCGCGGAGCACGGCAACGGTCACTACAGAAGGGAGCGGGAGGAGCGCCGTCCACCGGAAACCCCGCGTCTTCTGCCTCCGCACCGCTGTCACGCCCCCCAGGCCCGCGGGCGGCTCGGGGGACTGTGCCGTAGGGCAGAGCGGGTTCTCACCGATAATCCGGAAAGTGTCCTTACACCCGAAAACAAGCCTCCGCTTGTTGGGTCGCTCTGCTGCTACAAGCACCTTGTGACTCCCTCCCGCGCGCTAATTAAAGTGCCGGTGTCTCAGCCTGGCACCCAGAACCCTCTGCAGTCCGTCTGCACCAACGTGCGGCCGTCTCTGCCTGAATTACAGTGATTTGCAGCCAAATGCTATGTCATTTAGTCGACACGTCTCGCACTTCCCCACTGATGGTTACTGTGCATTCCCTGTTTATCAAAACTCGCTCTCTCTGCTGCCACCACCAGAGCATGCCCTTCCTCCTCAGCCTGACTGACCTTCCAGCGGGTCCCTCTCTGGTCCCTCTGACGCTGTGTCCGTCAGCGTCGCTCAGGAACTGGGCCTGTGCGACGTGTCTTAGTTTTTCCGTGTCCCCGCCCCGCGTGCCGTGTGTAGGTCTGCTGGGGAGCTGCTTCTTTAAGCGCACTCTGCTCTGTGGCCACGCCCGGGCCACCACCCGGATGTGCGCGAACTTGTGTCGGGACTCAGCCCTCACCTCTCACCTGCGGCTGCGGCTGCGCAGCGGCGGGGAGCCCAGTCGGCGAGCAGGGGACCCACGGGCCCTGCAGCTCCAGACCGTGTGTTGTCTGGTCCTGGACAGAAAGCCCGCGAGCCCCCTTTCAGCCAGTAGCTGGGGAGCCGTGTTTCGGATTCAGAGCTTTCGCCGTTATTTCCAGAAGCCGGTCTTCCTCTCAGGTAAAAGGCACAGATCCCCTTGAGCACAACCCCAGTGGCTTTCTCATGGGGCCCTCCCTCACGTTCAGTGTTTCGTTCAGAGGGACGGAGCAGCGGAGGGGGCGCGGCCAGAGAGCGGGGTGCGGTCCCGCGGTGCACCGCTCAGCCGGGGAGCCCGGGGTTTCTGGAGGGTCGGGGTCCGGGGTCCGGGGTCCGGCTTACAGCTCGGCGCCCGTCGTCCCGTGCCCTGCGGTCAGTTCCGTCCAGCTGTAGCCGACACGCAGCAGAGCGCTGGCCCCCAGCACACCCCATCACGTCCGACGTCAGTGGGTGCAGGGAAGTGCTCCCCACGGTGGGCTGAGCCACGCCCGTCACCCCAGTGGCCGCAGTTGTTTTTTCACTTTCTCTGGACGAGCACTTTTAAGACGCACTCTGGTAGCGACTCCCAAACACACAGGACAGTCCCGTTAACTCTGGCCCCACGCTGGGCACGACGTCCCCGGGACTGACCGGTCTTGAGACCGGAGGTCCGTGCCTTCGACCCCTTCCCGCCCCGCCCCGCCCTGGCCCCCCATCCCTGCTCCGCTCAGGACTGGAGACCCCCACGTTACGGCCTGCAGTTTTCCTCTCCGGGGTGCTCACCCTCTGACAGGCGCCGGGCTGCCCGCCCGCAAGGGCGTTGGGCATTCAAGGCGCACGAGTCCCGAGCCCGGAGAGGGGACGCGCCGTGTCCACGGTAACTGCGGCTGGCCCGCGGCCTCCGGCCCTCGCTCGGGTCTTCCCACCCCCTGCATCCGCGTCAGCTCCCGTGTCCCAGAGTCGGTCGCCCGCAGGGGAGCGGGAGCCCAGCCCCCTCTCCCGTGAGACAAATAGATTTTTCATTGAAATCAACATATCTTTCTGAATCGAATAGGTTTTCATGGGGCCGATAAATTTCTTCAAAACAATGCATTTTTATTACAACATATTTCTGTTCAAACCAATACTTTTTGACAACCAGATATTAATGACCTGGCCAGAACTATAAATTTACCCCAAACTATGTGTTTCCTCCGAAGAAAATAATTTTTCTTATACAAACACATTTTTATTTGAATCAATTCTTTTCTGAAATCAGATATGTTTCTGCAGGGGACACCAGTAACCTCTTTACTAAGAAATGTCACTTTGTGTAAAGGAACACAACCCGGCTTTCACACTTCCCCGGTGACCCACCTTCAACATCTTTATCCATCAGTGAGGAAGGTCAAGGGGTGGAAGGGAAATCTGCCTGGTCACCCACAAGTGCAGAGAGGCAGCAACAGACACGACTCGGACGGCCTCCGAGAAACAGGCGTCCAGCCCTGCGTGCCGTCGGGGCCGCAGCAGCGCCGGCTTCCCTGGGAGCCGCGGAGACAGGGCCCGCGTCCAGCCCCGCAGACGCACCGGTGGGCAGCCCCGGAGCCCCGGGCCCTGGGCCTGTCTGCGGCGCGGGCGGCACGGAGGACGAGGAGGCCCCTGCTCTGGGGGAGGACTCTCAGTGCTTCCAGGGTGACGCCACATCAGCCGTCCCTGGGAGCCGGTCCCATCGACTGGGACACGGAGTTCTGACCCCCCGCCCTGGGAATCACACAGGAGATTCACAGGTTGGTCTCCGACGTCCTAAGGGGCGTCGAGTTTCCGAAAGGGCACAGCGTGGAAACCGCCCCCAGGCCTGCCCTGCGGTTCGGATGCAGGGGAAGGAGGCGCGTCTCCAGGGCACGCTCCTCCCTCCGCCAGTGCGCACGCCAGGCGGCCCGCTCGCGCCCCTGCGAAGGCCCAGCAGTCCCGGGGCGCCTGGGGACCGCGGTCCTTGTCCCAGCACAGCAAATTTACGGGACCCCCGTTTCTCGCTACCAGTGTGAACGCATTTGTTTTCTCTGTGTCCCACTCGTGTTCGTAGCACAGCCAAGGAAGGCACCCAGGGAACGCCGGCACAGCTGCACGACGCTGTTCCAGACAAAGGCGGCTGCGGCCGAATCTCGGGCAGGCGCTCGGTCGCTCCCTGCAGCCACACGTCACCCAGGCTGGGCACACCCAGGGTCGGTGCACAGGGAAACGAGGGACCAGTTGCACAGAGGGGACATTGAGAGGGGGACGCTCTGGTCCTCACTGGTAGAATAATTACCGTTGCTAAGCAGACGCCGTGTGTACCAGGCATCGCGCTCAGAAGCCCTTCCGTCCGTTTCCTTCTATCTCAGCACAAATCCACGGAACGGTGCCCCCCGCGACCACGTCCAAGGGCAGAGAGAACCCCAGCACTCGGAGGCTGTGCCCGGGCCCAGGGCTGGTGCATGAGGCCTGAGCGCTGGGAACGCAGAGCCTCGATTTCGGAGCCAGCGCTCTGCCCTCCAGGCCCCGCCCCCGAGGGCTGCCCTGTCCCCCGAATCTGTCCCCCTCGCCAGAGTGTTCACAGTCGCCCCACCCCCACCCGTGGTTCCTGCGGAGACTCGGGTGGGGACGAGGGTGGGAGCACACTCAGAAATGAGACTGCCGTAGAGACGCGTGAGGTTAGCCTCGGTGAAGGCAAGTTCGCTTCTCAAACACGGACTCCGAGACGCTTTCTTCGCTCCTGCTGGTGGACACTTTGCTTCCCTGTGGAAATGTTTAGGTGGCCCGGAGGTCCTGGCCGGCCTGGGAGGGGCCTGTGCCTGGGTGAGGCAGGCTGTAGTGAGGGCTCGGGAAGTGGAGCCCAGGCGGCAGGGTGCGGAAAGGTCTCGGGCGGACCGACGGGCGTAGCAGTAATTGTGTCGCGCGTCTGTGCGGCTTTGCTCTCTGACTTTACGAAGTTCTGGTACTGAAAATGCCCCCTCTGATTTCACAGCAGCCGTGTGGTGGGCGGGGCGGGGGTCGCGTCCCCGGGGCAGTGCAGGTGGGGACGTCAGACAGAGCAGGGACCTGCAGCTCTGAGCAGTGGCCAGCCCAGGGCCAGTGCCCCGCCACCGTACGGGGAAGTGTTCAGCTGTCACGTGAAGGGACGGGGGTGAGAGGCGAGTGCTGCGGCATCCGCTGTGTGGGGCCTTTTCAGGCCTTTCGCCTCGCTGCTCTCCCTTGCGTCACCCTGCGGTTGTCACCTGCCCAAAACCCCTGCCAGTGGGACCCGGGCTGCAGCACTTGCTGGTCTTCGGAGCTCAGCGCGGCTGCTTTTCCAGGAGCCCGTCCTGTGGGTGCGGGGCCTGGCCTGGGAGAGCGGCCGGGCAGTTTGCTGGGAGCTGAGGCCACTGCGGTGTGCAGGCCGTGGTGGGGAGGGCGGGGGCTCAGCTGGTGGCCCTGCAGCTGGGTGTCCGTCACCAGGAGGACTCGGGAGCTGGGGGACGCTGCCTGCGGGGAGGTGGCCGGCCTCCCCAGTCACACTCGGCTGTGTCCATCAGCTGACACACAAGGACCGCCCCGGGGACCAGGCACGGGCGGCCGCCGGAACACGGGAAGAAGAGGTATGGGCAGGTGTGGCCTGCGTCCCTCCCCGTCAGCTCTCCAGTCACCAGGCTCCCGCCGCCCCTCCAAGGACTCGGCCGCACCAGCGCAGGAGAAACGCAGCTCAGAGGCACTGCCCGGCCCGCCCAGCTCGCTCTCCAATGTGGACCCAGGCTGTCCCCCGTGGCAGCCCCTCTCGGGGGATGGGGTCAGGAAGACTCCCAGGTTCCGGTCCTGGCCTCTGGCTGCCTCGCTGCCCGCTGCCCCTTGGCCAGCTCCGCCCCCTGCCCTGTGTTCCAGCTCCGGGCGGGCGTCACGCTCCGAGCTCTCTCCTCCGGGACGTGTGGGCCGAGATTCTGCCGGGAGCCCCCGGGGGCCCCTTGCCGTGTCTGCACGTGCCTCGGAGAGGCCCTCCCCGCAGCCCCTCAGTTTACAGGGAAACAGCATTAAAAGGAAGACTGTGAGCACCCTCCTCGTTAGACAGAGCACAGACAGTGCACCACTACTTGTTGGTTGATTATGGATTGTTTGCTATTTTTATCTTTTCACTTTTTTCCAAAATTTTGATCCAGTGTCTCTCAACATTTCCCATTGAAATAGTCCCACAAGAGAGACCCTCCCCCAAATCTGGGGCCTTTGCGGAGGGGCCCACACGTCTGCTTTAACCCCCCAGTGGGTCCGAGCGCGGCATATCTGCGTTGTGGAACCCGCGTCGGCCTTCGTAGAGCGCCTTTCCATGAGAGCCGACTGAAGCCAGTGTTCCCGGCTGGTTCCGCATTTCTAACAGCAAAAGGGAGCTCGGGGACAAGGTCCTGCGGCTGCCCCACCCCCGGACCGCCCCTGCTGCGTCACAGCGCCTCCGTGCCTCTCTGGGTCAGCCCCCAAACCTGGACGTTCTGGGCCCGAGAGCAGCCTCCTGTCAGACACCCACCTGGCGCTCAGCTGTTTTCCTCCGCCCGGGAAATCTCCGCCCGCACCTGCGAGGGTCCCGGGCACCAACGTGGGCCCCCGCCCCCTTCTCTCCGTCTCAGCCCCTCGTCCCGCAGCCCTGGGTGTGTGTGGGCGCTCGGCCGGGTTCCAGCCTCTGCGTCCCTGGCGGATGCTCCAGGCCCAGGCGGCGGTCCCCACACAGGCAGGCACCGGCGGGGACGGCGCACCGGCAGCCACGAGGGCAGCTTTCTGGGACCACTGACAGTTTTAAAACGTCGTCCTCATCACGAGAGAAAAGCAGACTTTACCGCCTCGTTTGGCGTTGAGTCAGGGTTGGCGACGGCAGTTCTTGCTGCCGCTGCGGGTCTCGGGTTTGCCGGTCGGCGCACCCGGATCCCTGTCCGCACTTCAGTGCGCAGAAGCGCAGCCCCTATGGATCCACCTGGAGCGCGTGTGACCATTGTTACCCAAGGTGACCCTGTGCAGTTAATGCGAAATAAATAAATGAAGTGGAAAAAGCCATGCCTGTCCCCAGAACTCGGCTCCACCTCCCAGGGGCTCCCTCCGAAAGGGAGGCCCAGCCACAGTGCAGAGACGGCTCCCTGACTTACTGGATGACAGAGCCCACGGCAACCGAGCACCCACTACGTGCACGCTGTTCCCACACGTCACTGCGCTGGGCCTTAGCCCGGGAGGACGCCGATACCCATGGGCAGGCGTGAAGCCCTGGGCTGTGAGCTGCCACAGCCGCCAGGTGGGAGGCTGGGGCGTGACCCTGGGTTTTCTGAGTCTGCCCCCCGGGGCTGTCCCCAGGCTACGCCACCTCCCGATTTCCCAGGGCGGAGGGCAACGTCCAAGGCCGTCCGTGGCAGCGCAGTGTAGGACAGTCTGGACTCGTCTGGTGTAGATTCCACAGGGATGGAAAACAAGAGGTGAGCAAAGTGCAGCCAGCAGACCGCACCGTGAGGACAGGGGGTTGCACAGCCCGGGGCAGATCTGACAGGCGGACGGCCGCGCTGCCCTGGCCCAGGGTCGCCCCGGACGGATGAAGTCACTGCTGCCAGCGGCTGCGAGTCCTGGAGCAAGGCCCTTTATAAATAACTGAGGCTCCTTTTCTCCTTAAAGGAGAATTAAATGAATGTCGGTTGTTTGCTTAACTAGACAACTTGACCTTTACAGCTAGAGATTTTTTTCTTCCCATAAAAGGCAAGGCCCTGGAGATCACAAGGCCCTCTGTGAACATGAGGGGCAGCCCCACAGGCGCGAGGAGGGTCCCCCGAAAAGCATCTTTGCCCCAGACGGCCCCGCCGGGCGCGCCAGCGCTGCGCCGGGGGCGAGCAGAGGGCTGGGTGCCACGCATTTGTTTTCCATTGAACAGGATTAGGGCTCCTGACACGAATGATGAATCACCGCATTGCAGACGGCTGACGAACACGAGAGGAGTGCGCTCGGACGGCTGGAGCACGCAATCTCGCCCGAACAGCTGCTGGGTGCTCCTGCCTCCTCCGCCCCGGCCCCTCTCCTCCCGTCGCCCCTTTCTCTCCGGCTCCGTCTTCCCTCCCTCCCTCCCTCCCCTCCGCAGTCGGTCAGCCCGTCCTCGCTGATGCCGATTCTCCGGTTCTCTCTTCCTTTCCACCCTTAACCTCCTTTTTTTGTCTGACGTGAGCACCAAGCCCCGAGCGGAGGGTCCAGGAGGCTGGCTCTGACGGCAGGGACTGCCTGGCAGCCGCCCCGCCACCCGACAGACGGGGGCCCTGGAGAGGAGGCGCCCTCCCGCTGCCCGGATGCAGGGCGAGCGCGGGTGAAGAAACAGCCCCGGGGACGGGGACGGGGCTCGTACCAACAGGGGCCACGAGCTCTGGAACCTTCGGCAGCTCCCGCTGGGGGTGGTGGACCTGGGGGGAGTCGGCTCGCCCCGAGTCGGCCCCGGCTCGTCAGTCTGCTGTTCGACTGGACACTCGTGCTCCCCTGGGAACCGTGTGGGTTTTGGGAAGCTGTGCGCTGTGACCCCCTTTGGAAGGCGGGGCCATCACCAGTCCTTGCGGGTCGATGGCCCGAGCAGGCTCCGAGGAGGCCAATTGTCCTGTCTGATCCCAGGTCACATCACTCACTCTGTGGTCCTCGGCCCTCAGTGTGCGCCAGAATCATCGGGAAAATGTAAAATGCCGACCACGGCTGCCCACCCGAGTCGCTGACCCAGTGAGTCCAGGCTGCGGTCCCACAATGTCCCTCAGTCAGCAGTGCCCAGGTGGTCCTGGCCTGGCTGCTCTGGGACCCTACCTGGACAGTCACTTCCCCAGGTGACTTCCTGCCCCCTCCTTCCCCTCCTTTGAAAACACCGGGGGCCTGTGGCCGGGCACTTGTGGCTTAGAAAACTCAGGGCCCCTCTCAGAGAAAGGGAACGCCCCTGAAACAAAGCTGGCCGAACAGCAGAAACAAGTATCAAGTGTCCAAGAAAGTGACCAGAGACACGGGTACAAACTAGCTGTCTCCTTTGATCTTCCTGAGTCTTCTCCCCTCCCCCCACTGAGAGAGCCCCTCCCCTGCACCACGCCTGTGAGGTCTCTGAGGACCCCCCTCCAGCTCATCTCAGCCCCGCCATGTCCAACGCGGTGGTCCCCACGGACTCGGGGCCACACGGACTCGGGGACCCGTGTCTCTGATGCCCTGCCCACCTAAGGCTTTACAGTGGTTTCACACATGCTTCTCAGGATGACGGCTACACATGTGTTTCTCTAAACTGCACTGGCCAGGCCAGACAGATCAGCAAGCTGGCGGGCCCTGCGTGCACCTGCCCAAACCGGACTGTGCCGCCTCTCAGCGGGCCGGGATCGATTCGAGGTCGTAACTGCATCTGCCGTCGGCCAACTCTGTCCACAGTCGACTTCCCTGAGTTGCATCGTGGGACAGGGGCCTTGCAGAGGGCGCCGACACAGGAAGACGGGGGCGGGCGTACGGTGCGCACGCTGGCCTCAGGCTGCACGCTCGGGTGCCCGGGGACCTGTTCTGCTTGTCATCGTCGTCCCCAGATGCGGACCCCTGTGCGTGCGCGGCGACCGAGAAAGCTGTGGCCGGCCTGATGTGCCTCAGCCCCTGGAGACACGAGGCTCTGGGCCCGAGGCTGGCTCTCCAGACCAGGGTCCCCAGGCCGAGCACTCATGAAGGTATGGGCTTCTCACCCACCTGTGGGGGCAGCCCAGGCTGGAGAGCTGGCCCACTGCCCAGAGCTGGCGCTTCGGGGGGGGGCGGGGGGCATCTCAGCACCTGGAGCGTCTGCCTCTCAGTGGTGCCAGGAGAGGAGGGTGCTGTCACACGTGCTCTCGGAAAGCCGGCTGTCACATTAGCCAAAGGACGGAAGCCCGAAAAGCGTTGGAAATAGCGAAGCTGAATCTTTCCAGTAACAGTAACTCACACCGCACGTAATTTCTTCAGATCCCTCACTCAGCTGTTGAAATAGCTTTCCCTAGAATGTGAGGGACATGGCGGCTTGTCTGTGACTAAGCGTCTCCCAGCTTCGTGTTTCCTGGCATTTTTTAAGACTAAATTTGAACCCAAGGGCTGTATCAACGTAGCTTTTGCATACAGTTTCCCTAAGGGCTTTCTGTTTTAAGCAAACACTGGTTGACGAGCTGCCGGTGTTGGGTGACGTTTGCATTTGGGTCTTGTGCGTGGACTGGAGGTTGGCGCAGAGACGGGCTCCCGTGTGAGGGGCGGTGCCCCCGAGACCTCTGTGTGAGTGTGACCAGCCGGGCTTGGGCAGACAGAGCTCTGAGCAAGGTGGGGTCCCGCCGTTCCTGACTCTCCCCGGCCCCCAAGACCAAGGCCTCCCTTCTTGTAAGGCGCCACCGCTTCACCCAGAAGTGCCCTGGGCGACGGCCTACAGCTGGCAGCTGGACGCGGTGTCCAGGGGTCGCTCTCCCCGTCAGAGCCTGGTCCTCTCCCAGTCCGTCGGGCGTATCTGCCAGGGAGCCAGGGCATGGTGCACCAATGGCGAATCCAAGAGAGGGTGGCGCTGAGTTGTCCTGGGATTTCAGAATTTCACTGGAACTCGATGATTTCACCCAAACTCTCTTACTGTAAACCCCCTGGTGTGTACCGTGGGGACGCCCCCTCTAAGTCACAGAAGGAGAGGAACTGAGTCACAATGACACACAAGTGCCTGTGCCCGGTCTCGCTTATTTCCTGTGTCCCTCCGCCCCATCGCCAGCTGGAGAGTCCCGGGAAGAGGAGGGGTGGGAGGACGGCGGTGTCCCCGGTGTGCTGGGTGCAGACGGCTCCTGAGCGCACAGCGTGGTCTGCAGCCTCCCGCCCTGCTCCAGCCACAGGGCGCAGGGAGTTCTGACAGCCTCACGGGAAGTGTTTGCACAAAGCGTGACGTGGGGCCTGCTGTCGCCGGGCGGAGTCTCCCTGTGGGGAAACAGCACTGGAGCACCTTCCGCTGTCACGAGAGCCAGGGGTCCAGGCGCTGCAAAGCCGGGGGTGCAAAGGGAGCCCCTTGGGCTCAGGAAGGCGCCTTCTTCCAGACCGAGGCCTCGTCCAGGCTGGGGCTGCCGGCCAGGTGTCCCAGGGCACCTCTGTCGGACAGGGGGTGTCCTCCACGGGGCCACATTCGGGCAGGAGGCATCAGGAAGACAGGCGGGGTGCTCACACAGCCTTTGGGAGGGGACCAGAGCTGAACGGGGGGACGGTGCTCATCACGACCGTCCCACGCAGGGCCCGCCTCTCCGACCCGCAGTCTGGCCCTCCCTGGGTCCCCACACACGGAAACTGGAGGGGGGATGAGAGCTGGGTGAGATTAAATCATGAAAAAATATCAGCCCTACATGTGGAAGTGCCTTCTGCTTTCCCGGCCGTCTTCCCTGCCCATGGACACCAACTCGGTGCTGCGTGTCCCGAGACAGCGTTCCTCTGCGGGGTGTTCTCGGGGGGACGGCAGCCCTCCCGAGGGGCTGACCGCGAGTGTAAACACCAGAGACCACCCCTCTCCGTTTTTCCTGGACACCAAGGCATCATGGGAAGCGTCTCAGACCCTGGAGCCCCCATCGCACAGCACGGTGCCGAGCGCTTGGCTTTGCTGGGCACGTGAGTCCGTGAACGGAGGGCTGACACGGGCGCGCTCGGCCTCGTCCCCTTCCCTTTGAGTAACCGGGGCGTTTGGTGTCACGCGCCTTAGGAGTATTATGTCCACGTGTGAGACGGTGACCACCTCAGCGCTTGCTGGGAAGTCACGTACAGGTGACCCACCGCGGCCGGTACGGAGCGCGGCCAAGCACGCCGTCCTGACCGAGTCCCCGCCCGTCTGAAAAGCCGGCAGGTCTTGCTTGTTGCTCCTTCCCGCGTCCCCCGCGCCATCAGCCGCCCGGCCCCTGGCGTGACGGCGGGTCGCAGCAGGTGCGCCGACGCAGATGCTCGTTCCACGGTTCAGCCAGACACATGTTTCCCTGCGCTCCGATGAGTCCTCAGTGGCCGTTCCCTGGTTTGGGGTATTTGGGCGTTGTCGCTGACATCGCTGTGCGAGGAGGGAAGGCTGAGCTGGCCCTCACACGATCACACTCGCTCACCCTCACACACTCACACTCACACTCGCCCGCAGCTCCCGCCTCCTCGCCATCTGGGTGTGGCCTCCAGCAGCTCTCGGTGAGGCCGGGCGGAGTTCACGCGTGAAGACACGGGGCTGGCCAAAAAGGCCACGTGGCTTCTTCCGTAAAATGAAGGAGGCATTTTTCGTTTTCACCAAGCACTCGGTCGACTTGGATCTCTGAGCGTGCCGGCTGTCCCACGTGTGGTGCAGCGATGACTCAGTTCATGTCTCAGTTTGATCGCTGTCGCCTTCAACGGGCCGGCCTGACCGAGGGGCAGCGAGAGATCTCTAACACGGAACTTCGCAAGCCACTTTGGGCAAAATTCACCGATTTTGATGAGTTTTTTTCAAATCAAGATCAATTACAGCTTTTTTCTCTTCTGTTCCCTATGATTTTCTGTTTTCCTCTAAGTTCCTTCTTTCCTGCCTGTCTGCAGGCGTGGGTCTCTGAGCCGCACGCCGAGTGCTCCCCTCCGGTGTCTGGGGTCCCGGGCTGTGTGTTTACGCTGGAGACAAGACCGTGGACGTGTGGCCGCCGGGGGCGGGGCCCAGGCGGGGGGTTCGGGGCCCTTCCGAGCGGAGGCCCGTGTCTCGGTCCTGCCTGCGTTTCCCCCGAGGCGAGTCCTGACGTCGCCTTCGCGGAGCTCTTAAACATGAACCGGCGCTGGCGTCTGTGAACACTCTGTCACTGCTCCTTAACGTTCCTGTCCGCATTAAAGTACCAGGCCTCCCCATTCAGTTTCGGAATCGTGGCGGAACTGTCCCGCGTGGAAGCGGGAGGAGGACATTTACAGCGTGTCACAGCCGTGGCGGCAGACACTTTTAATGAACGCGTGCTGTTCGTAGGCGGCGGCCTCTAGACGCCTTGGGAGACACCTGGTTGGTCTGGATCTTCACGCTTCTCATTTGGTTTTGGGGACTAATGGGGAGCGATGCTGACAAACTTCTCAAAGTCAGGGGAACACAGGGGCCTCCGTGGGCCAGCCAGGCTCCGCCCAGGTGGCTCCCAGGTGCACACAGGTCCCCTCCTCCTCCCCTCCCCCCACCAGGGGCCATGGCCTGGGAGCGCCTCACAGCAGAAATGCAGATGACCAAACAAAACCCCACATTTCTGTCGCCCTCGGGCTTCTTCCTCCGAGGCCGGGAGTCAAGACCACTCCAAGTGCTGATTCGCGGGATCTGTTAAGTGGAGCTGCCCCGGGACCTCAGACAAGCAGGCTCGACGGAGAGAGCGAGCGGTGGGCTCCGGTCCCGCGTACAGCCGGTCGGGACGGGGCTGCCAAGCTGGCGCTGCCGGTGCAGGCCGGTCGCAGCGCGGGGAGCCGTGAGGAGGGGGCGCAGACCCTGCCGGGCACGCGGTTGTGCGCGGGACTGTTTTTGTGGGACGCGATAGGCAAGTGGGTGTCAACGCCTTTCTACACTCGAAACACCCAGTTGCTGGTCACCAAAGAGCTGACCGGTCACATCAGAGATGGACAGGTCATCTGGGTCACTGTCAGCACTTCAGACCTGCAAACTGACTGTCTTTGCCCAGCGGAATACACTCTCAGGCGGCCAAGGTCAAGTGGACCCAAGGAAACCGTGAGAAAAACTGAGGAAAGGAAGCCTCCTCAGGCTGTGGCTGGACACACACGCACCCGCACACACGTGCGTGTCAGCAGAGCCGGAGCCTGGGCAGTGCAGGAACCAGCGGAAAGATTCACGACTGCTGCCCGAGCGAATGCAAGACGGTGCCGCCTTCTAGACACGAGACCATTGCTGCCCCTGGACCAGCCCGACAAGTGACTGGAAAGGTCTCCGCTTCACACGCCTCCAGCTCAGTGGCTCGCCAGTGCGGGACGTGGAGGCTGCTAAGGGAGGGCCCTGTGGTGTTGAAGAGGCTTCATCGCCCGGAGGGGTCTACCGGGTGCCTATGCGGAGCACGGCCCGGGGCGGAGAGCGTCTCCCCCAGTCTGCATGTGCCGTGGTCTGGAGGTCGGTCAGGTGCCTGCAAATGGCCCTAAAAATGTGTGATTGCGGGACTGAATGTGTTTTGGGGAGACCTGGCGGGGGCGTGGGTGGGCAGCACGGTCCTGCGTTTCTGAGACTCGTCTAGGCAGCTGTGTGGCCACATGGCACTTGGCTCTGGGGCCCAGAATGCGCCTGTGGCTGTCCGAGCGCCAGGGCAATGGCGCCTGGCTGGGCCTGGCACGAGGGCTTGGGACATCGTCACCTTCTGGCACACCAATTCTCGCAGGACGAGGACTGACAGCAGGAAGGGGGCGGGCGGGTGAGCCTGAGCCCGAGCAGCCCTTTCTGCTTCTCGGTAAATGCCGTGACCTTCCCCGTTAACTACGCTCTTGACCTTGCGGGACAAACTCCAGAAGCACGTTTCCCATTTCCCGGCCGCTCCCTGGGCTCCTGCGACCCCCTGCCGCTCTGTCCTCAGTGGTTTATGGGGGCCGGGCCTGCCTTTCCATCTGCACCGCCTGCTGGCTCCCTCCGAAGGGCCCGCTCGCCGCCCGACATTCCCGTGAATTATTTAGACGGGTAAATCTCTCCACGCCGCACATCTTCCGTCCATCTGTTCGCCGGGCGTTGCCGTTAGAGGAAGTGTCCTTTATGCAGGCTGGCATCTGTCGGCCGCCCGCTTCCCGCAGAGCCGCGTCCTCCGAGCGGGAGGGTGCGGGCCGCGGAGGCGCCGTGCCCGGGGCACGTTCCGCCTGTGGAGGGGTGCGCAGCGCAGCTGGGTGCGGGCTCATCCCCGCACCCCACACACCTCCGTGCATCGCCTGGGCCGCCGCGGCCCCAGCTGGGTGGGGAGGTCGGCTCGACGGGGAGAGAAAACGGAGCCTCTAAAGAGACAGGAAAGATCCTGAGAAGAGAAAAATGCGTAATGGAGAATCGTGGGCGAGGGGCGAGAGGAGAGGCCTTGACCTTGGGCCGATGCCTGGCTGCGGGCTGGGAGCTATTTACACAAAGCGCCGGCGCGGTCAAGAGTGTGTTGCTGTGAGTGCCCTGCCCCAGCTGTGTGTCTCCTGCCCCGACCCACGCCTGCTCTCAGCCCTCCGTGCACAGGGCGGCCCCCTCCCAGCGAGGCCTCTCGTCCAGTCCCCTGTCATGCGGGCACGGCCTCTGGCACTGTTCGCTGGGTGTGGGTCACCACCTGAAGTCTACCTGCACGGGGACTTTTAAGTTGTGTCGTGTCATCCTTTTGATGTCGACCTTAAGGGTGTCCTCTGCGGGGTGACTGTGTGTCTTGGTCGCCTGGAGCGTTCACACTTGGTGCCTCCAGCACGTAAGTCATGCCCAGCGGCTGCTCTGGCCGCCTCCTTCCCCGCACACAGGTCACTGCGCCGGGTCCTCGGTCCTGGTCACCCTGCGTGAGTCAGGTGGCCGAGCTCCTGTGTCCTGCCACGTTAGCAACCACGCTCACTCTCTCGGCACCACGTCCGCCCCACGGTGGAAACGAGGGCCCCGCCCTGGGGGAGGCGCCCAGCGCTGTGTTTGGGAGACAGTGTCCCCTTCCATTCGTGGATGGGCACACGCTGCCACCGCACCCCCTCTCCATTCGAGGTGAACAGACATCTTGGCTCTCCCGGGACTTACAGTCACTGGAAGTGACTAAAGTGACAGTCTGACGGGGTCGCTCAGGGTGGGTCACACATGCTCACACGCAGCGTGTCCTGGCCCTGGCTGAGCCCGGACTGTGTTACGTGGCAGAGACCAGCGGGCGAGGCAAGTGGCAGCTCGGAGAGACGGTGAGGCCTCACTGTTCGCACAGCAGGCGCAGCGTCACCCTCCGCGTGCGCCGTGGCCCTCGTCCCCTCCGCTGCGTGGACACTTTCCAGAGGAGGGTGCAGGCTGGGCCCTGACATTTGTCACAGGGAGCCAAGGAACAGCCAGAAGTGACAAAGAC
>CM052551.1:44261217-44315913 GCA_028533065.1 Trachops cirrhosus | reverse complement strand
CTGGAATGGGAATAAAGGATAGAAACTGTACTGAGTAATCTAAAATAAAAAAATTTAAAAAAAAAGAAAAGCGTTTCACGGTAAACCCGCGCGGGACGGAGGACGGTGCCCGGGACGCAGTCTGCTCGCCCTCCTCGCAGACGGAGGCTCCGAGTCCTGCTCCGCTGGGCACGGTGTCACTGCTGCCGTCAGCTGCCATCGGCGCTGCCATCAGCCCTGCCCTGGACCGACACCACCGCTGATTGTTCAATTAGTGCCCGTTAGGACAGAGTGAAATTAGAGTCCCAGTCATAGAGAATCGCCCATTACGCCCACAGAGTACACGGAGTTCACCGGCTATGATTAACATCACCAGAAGGAATGCAGACGCGATTCCGGAAGACCTGTCACTCTGGTGCCACCAATGCGGATGGCAGCGAGGACACACCACACGTCAGCACTCGATGCCCTGCTCGGGGCACCCCGGTTCAAATGCGGAAGCAGGGGCAGTTGGGGAAACAGCGTGGCTGGTGGCTAAGAACGCTGAGGGGACCAACTGACAAGGAACTTCGCTGAGTGACAGAAAACCGCGTGAGCTGCCTTTGACGTGGTGAGGTCCCTTTGTAAAATCGTTCTTCCCTCGCCTGTTTTTGTTATTGTTCTGCTTTTAGTCCACTTTATACTACATAAGCCAAAGGAAGTGCCTAAGGAATGGGGGAAAATGACAATGTGAGTGTCAGTTTTGACCCCTGAAATTATAATTACAACCAACATTGGCTAGTTGTCATTTCTCGTGATAGTGATTACTACAGTCAGCTCTCAACGAACAGTTTTGAGCAGGAGACTGAGGAGGTGAGGACAAGCTGTGTGATGCCAGGAGCCCCCGCCTCCCGCTGGGCCGTGCAGTCCCCTGAGGCCGGAGTCCGCTGGGTGGTGGACCAGAAAGCCGGAAGGCTGCCCGAGCCACCGGTAGCTGTCTACCACTGGTCTGCTGGTTCTGCCTGCCAGGAGCGCATCCGATGGCCAGGCGCTGGAAACATCAAGGAAAAAAACTCCTCTGAAGACACCCATAGCTGTGGCATATCTGATGTTTTGACGATGTAACACCAACCATTATGTATTCCACACGTTTTTAATAAATCTTCTAACAATTATAAGCTCTATGTAAAGGTAGTAATAAAGGTGTCCATCTCAGAAGCACCAACTTTTAATTGGTACATGTGTATCTTTTCGGGCGTTTTCTACACATATGAAAGCATTTGTGTACCCTTGTATATAATATGTTCAATTTAGATTTCAAGTGATACGCCATTCTATTGCAACTTGACTTTCTCATCATTTTACATCATATTTTATTATAGATATTTAAATATATAATGTTTGTACAGTATATTTAATTCTATGAAAAATATTATTTACACTATACACTATTAATTAATATTTGCAGATGCATTTTTTCACTATACCCAATAGGAAACTAAGCATCTTTCTATATTTACCTATTCATAGATATTTAGGATAAATATCTATTTCTATTCTAGAAACAGAATTGCTGAGTTAATAGATGTACACATTTTCAAATGTTAGATATTTTTATATTTTTGCCTATATCTACATCTCGTTTATCTATTAAAATGGTCTTCCAAAATGTTTCCTCCAATTTAGGTTACCACCACTAAATAACAGAGCATCACCAAACTTTTAAAATCCTTGCAAAAATAAATTTAAAATGGCATTCTATTTTAATTTACATTTTTTAAATCATGAAGAGTTCATCATCTCTATTGCAGTTACCAGCCATTTCTATTTGTCTGCGTCCTTAGGATTTTACAAAAATTTTCCCTATTAAGTTGATAGCACTTTCCTTTTTTGGTTAACAGCTTTATGGAGCTATGTTTTACATACCACAAACCTCTCCCATTAAACACAGACAGTTCAGTGGTTTGGGGTATGTTCAGAGCTGTGCAGGCTTCACAGGGTCATTCTGGGATACTGTCAGCACCCCAGCGAGAATCATAGACCCAGTGGTGGTCATCCCTTATTCCCTCCTCCCCTCACTGCCCCGGTCTCAGGTAAACCCGCAGCTACTTTCTGTGTCCACGGATTGCCCGTTCTGGACACATCACACAACTGGAATCATGCCCCATGTTGTCTTGGTAAGTGGCTTTTTTCCACTTTGGGTGAGATTTTCAAGGTTAGTACGCATAGCATGTATTAGTGCTTCATTTCTTTTTATTGCTGAACAACGCTCCAGTGTAGGGATTATACCACTTTGGGGCATTTATTCGTCATGGAGGGTGGTTTATCCGTCATGGTGGACATGGTCATGGACACCCACGGCCAGGCCTTTACTTTGTTTCCACTTTGGGGCTATTATGAATAATGAACAAATGTCACAAGCTTTTTTATGGATATATGTTTCATTTCTGTTGACTACACCTACTAGGAATTATTGGACCACACAACTACTCTATATTTAGCATCGTAGGTCTCCAACGTGACTGAACCATTTTGCATTGCCATCAGCAGCGTGAGGATTCCAACTTCTCTTCATTCTTACCAACACTTGTTTATTGTTTGTTTCTATTTTAGCTCTTGAGGTGGGTATGGAGTGGTATCTCGTTGTGGCTTTAATCTACATTTCCACGAGGACTGGAGAAGATGAGCCCCTGTGTGTTCACTGGCCGTCTGTGTAGGGTTATCAGGAAGTGTCTATTCAAACCCTCATCCCCTTTTAAGCAGATTGCTTGCCTCTTTGAGGTTGAGTTGCGTTCACTATTCTGCACATAGGTCCTTTGTCAGAGACATGATTTGCAAATATTTTCTCCCATTCTGTGGGCTTTTTCACATTCTTAATGGTATCCTGAAACACGCAAAAGTTTTTAATTTTGTGGAAGTCCAGTTTACCTATTTTTCCTTTGGCCATTTATGTGTTTATAAAAAAACATGGCCTAAGCAAAGGCCATGGAGATTTATTCCTATGTTTTCTTTAAGGAACTTTACGGTTTTCTTACATTTAGATGTGATCCACTTGAGTTAAATATTGTGGGTGATAAGAGACAAAATGCCCTCTTTAACATACAGATTTCCAGTTGCCTGAACACCATTTATTATGAAAACTATACTTTCCTAACTGAACTGTCTCGACATTCTTGTTGAAAATCAATTGGTATTAAATGTGAGGGGTTATTTCTACACTCATTCTATACCATAATTCATTACTGCCAATATGAGAGGACTACATTGTATTGATTACTCTAGCTTAAAATTGGGCAAGTTTGTCGTATGCTTGAAATTGAGAAATATGAAACTACTTTTCCAAGACTGTGTTGGCTATACTAGCTCCTTTGCATTTCCATATGAATTTTAGTATCAGCCTATCAATTTCTGCAAAAAAAAACAAAACAAAACAAAACCCAGGCAGGATTTTGGGAGGAATTTCAATGAATTTGTAGATCAATTTTGTGAGTACTAACACTTTAACATCCCTGGCTGGTGTGGCTCCGTGGATTGAGGGCTGGCCTGCAAACCAAAGAGTTGCTGGTTCAATTCCCAGTCAAGGCACATGCCTGGGTTGCAGGCCAGGTCCCCAGTAGGGGGCGTGTAGAGAGACACATATTGATGTCTCCCCAGTAGAGAGACACATATTGATGTGTCTCTCCCTCTCTTTCTCCTTCCCTTCCCCTCTCTAAAAATAAATTAATAAAATCTTGTAAAAAAATCTCATGAACATGAGTTATCTTTCCATTTATTTCCTTTTTGATTTATTTCAAAATATTTTGTAGTTTTCAGTGTACAAGTTTTATACTTTTGCTAAATTTATTACTAATTGTCTTATAGTTTCTGGTGCTATTTTAAAAGAAATTCTTTCCTTGGTTTAATTTTGGATTGTTTACTACTCATGTTTATAAATACAATTAATTTGTATATATTGCTCTTCTATCTTACCACACTAGTGAACTCATTAACTTTAATGGAGTTTTTTGTGGAATCCTTAATCCTTGTGCTGGCCATGTATAAGATCCGGGCATCTGTAAATAATGGCAGCTCACTTCTCCCTTTCCAATATGCGTGTCGTGTAGTTGATCAGTTAGTTAGTTGTTAGTTAGCTACGCCCTAGAACCACCAGTACAATGTTGAGGAGAAGTTTCAAAACAAACATTTTAGTCCTTAATTGTAGAAAAAAGTACTCAACCTTTTCCCACTAATTACATGAGCTGTGAGATTTCCGTAGATGGGTGCTCCTTATCAGGTTCCTTTCTGTCCTGTTTTGTTTTGTTTTGCTTTTCTCATGAAAGTGAGTTGGATTTTTGTCAGAAGCTTCTTATGCACCTATTGAGATGACTGTGTAAAATTTGACCTTTATTAATATGATATTACATGGATTGATTTTTGGATGAGAAATCGATCTTGCATTCCTGATACATATTCCACATTTTATGTGGTGCCATATTCAGTTTGTCAATAACTCGCTGAAGGTTGTGGCAATGTATATTCACAAGTGGTAATGACCTATAGCTTTCTTTTAGAGTGATGTCTTTGTCTGGCTGTTTTCTGGGTAATGCCAGTCACATGGAGTGAACTAAGAAAGGTTCTGTCCTCTCGTATTTTAATGAAAGAGTTTGTGAAGGGTTGGTATTAATTCTTCTTCAAATATTTGGTAGGTAGGATTCATGATTAAAGCCACCTTGTCTTGGGCTTTTCTTTGTTAGAGTTGTAAAATTATTAAGTCAATCTGTTTCCTTCTTACAGGCCTCTAATCAAATACTTAATTTGTCCTGAAGTCAGTGTGGGTAGTTTTTCTTTCTAGGAAATTGTCCGTTTCATCCAAGCTACCTAATTGGTTGGCTGGTCACAGCACTCCTCGTGGTCCTTCCTGCCCCGAGGGTCGGTCACCATGCACCCCGCGGTCTCTGGATTAGCAACTTGAGCCTTCTCCCTGGCACTCTTCTTAAAGCCTAGCCAGTTATCCCACTTGTTAAAAAATTGATGAATCCATTTTCTCCCATTAATTTCAAAAGTAATTTTTATCTCATACAACATTCTCCTGTGAAATTATATTTATTTTTGTCCCAATAATCTGTCCTTTTTCACCGGAGATGTGCTGTTTAACTATTGCAGCTTAAAATGATTTTGAACCTCTGAGAGGATTAATCCTCCCTTTAAAATCATTATTTTCATATTTTTGAAAGCTATTTTAACATTTTTTCGCATGAATATTAGGATTACTCTGATAATCCTAAATTCTTAGTGTGCACTGTTTCTGTTCTAATTTACATCATCCTGAATCCACCGATGAACTCTGGGAAAATCAACATTGTTCACTAGTGGGTGTGCCTACCCGAGGATAAGCTGTCGCTTCCAAAGGGTACCTTTTCGTTTATGTTCCTGAGTAGTGTTACTTTTTCTTCACATACATCTTGCAATTCCTTAATTATTTACCTGTACGTTCCCTTGGTGAATGGAGTTTTCCGTTTCATTACCTTTTCTCTTCCTCTTTTTTAAAAAAATATTTTGTTTATTTTTACTCAGAGGGGAAGAGAGGGAGAAAGAGAGGGAGAGAAACATCCAGGCGTGGTTGCCTCTCACACACCCCCTACTGGGGACCTGGCCCAAAACCCAGGCCTGTGCCCTGACTGGGAATTGAACCAGCAATGCTTTGGTTCAAAGGCTGGCCGTCAACCCACTCAGCCACACCAGCCAGGGCTCACCACCTTTTCTACATTGTTGTTTTTATAACCACATATTTTTCATATTCTTCGGTCTTCATGTGTTTCCGCTCCTTTAGGATTTAAATTAAATTGCTTGAGCATCTGTGCCGTCTAACGGTGGCGTGTGGGCTGCTTCTCCTCTGTGCGCACGCGGTTTTGTGGCCTGTGTGAAGAGGGGCTTCCCCCGTATTCACTCCCGAGAAGAGTCCACCACACATCACACTCCGCCCTGCACGCCCTGGAAGACCCCTCATTTTCATGCTTCTCATGCTCCAAGTTCTGACTGTAGCCCTCAGCTCCTTCTTTTAATAACAACACTAAATCAAGGCTGCTAATTACAGGGATTTCACTGAAGACTTGTGGTGAACTGCAGGCATTAAGTAACTTCAATTTGAATTTCAGATAGGCTTCCTATTATTAAAATCAGAATAGCTGAGTCTGGAGCCCGGTGGCCTCCCCTACTTTCTGGGAGGGGTTAGGGACCAATCGTGACCATAGTGAACACCCTGTTCAGTCCCCATCCTCAGTGGGACACCTTCTCCTGTGTCACCACTGAAGTTCACTCGTGTCCCTTTTACCCACAGTTCAGTTCTTTCTTCAGTCCAGAAACATATCATTTCATTGTACATTTGAGCATTTTCCTTCTCTACCTGTTCTGCTCCTCGGGAATACAGCCATGGAAACAGTGGCTCTGCTTCCCTCCCCCGACAATTTCATCTCCGGGCTCCTTGCTCTTGTCCGTTATATCACCAAGTCCCACTGCACCACACTGGCTGTGTGAAGCAACGGCTGCTCTAATCCCGCATGCTTGCGATGTGGCTTTCATTTCTGTCATTTAAATGTTTCTCTCGAGCTCAGCCATGTCACTTTTTAAGCAACTTCTATGATCATTTTTATTTAAGTGCTTACATCTCCTATTTGAATGAAATAATATTCATTTGTGTGTAAAAATTCATTTATTTTCTTATATAATTCTTTTCATAAAAAGTGTCATAACATATTACGTTTTTTCCTTGCTAAACAATTGCTTTGCCTAGGAAAAATACTAGGTACGTTTGTTTTTTACTTATTTGTCCTCTTTAAAAGAGAGAATCCTAAGTCAATTCATAAAGATAAGTTGAGAAAATGAACTAGGGAAGATGGCATGTGTCCAATTCAGGTGAGAAGCCCCAAAACACTCTTGCATCGAACCCGCCCGCCCCCGCCCTGGGTGAGCCGCCGTAACGCAGCCAGGCTCCCTCTGGGATGAATGCGTCACCCCGTTCCGGGGCGTCCAACCTTCCGGCGTCTCTGGGCCACAATGGAAGAAGAACAGTTGTCTTGGGCCACACATTAAGTACATAAACACTAACAAAAACAAAAAAAATCTCGTAATGTTTTAAGTAATTTTACGATTTTGTGTTGGGCCACATTCATAGCCATCCTGTGGCCTGCAGGCCACGGGCTGGACACCCGAAGACAGCAAGCCGCGCTGTGATAGCGCCGTCCGTGCCACGCGTGTGATAGCGCTGTCCGTGCCACGCGTGGTGTCATCTGTGTTGGGCCACTTCGGAGTTGTTTTCCGTGCAGTTCTCTCTTTGTAGCTGTATTATTATCATTATTACTGTTATTCTGGTGGAGGGGATGAAGTTGGCAGACATGGGGAAATCCTTCCTTAACACCCTTCCCCCCTCCTCTTCTCCGGGGGGCCCTGGGCTGCTCTCGGAACGACTCTCCGTGTCCGGGACGCCCCCCGCCCCGCCACGTACAACCTCTTCTCCTCCGGAGGGAACCGTATTACTTGCGTCTCTCAAGACTCAAATTCATTGCAAAAAAATGCACTCTGACATCTGCCGCAGTCTGCGCTAGTTTATTACGGGCCTTAATTTCACAATCTGCACTCTATTTGGCCGATATTCTTACCTTCTCAGAAAGTGGCATTTTCTCTTTTGAAAAAGAATCTTTTTGCAAGCTTCAGGGAATGGTATGGAATGAACATTTTCCTCCACTATCTTTTACCAGCAGTCTTAAGAGTAGGCTATTTTAATATAATATCACACAGAAGTAAGACCACTCTTCCATTACTAGACTGTCAAGGAAAAATTGAGATATATTTTGGAGTGTATTATAAATGAGAAATTTGTGGAGTCTTCAGTTTCATTTGAGAGAAGGAATTTCTCAGAGGAGAACCCTTCATGGGAGGGTCTTTTTTTTCCTCCTTCTGTTAGAAACAGGGCGTGTATCAGAGCTGGAACGCGTCTCATCCTGCAGCACGGCTGTGATGAGTGGCCCAGGGTAATTATGGTGCTCACACACGTGTGCACCCACACACACAGCCCCCCTTGACCCTCCGAGCTACAGCCTTATCCACAAGCAACTCTGGTATTTTCTGAGGACAGATCTGCTTTGTCATCTGATGCACCTGCCAGTGTGGGAGTTAAACCTCCCACGCTTGGTTCGCGACAGGACTTCATTTCTCCGTGTCTGGGCAGTCCGGCCACCGCTCATTCCCCCGGGCTTTCCTGGGGGCCGTCGGGCCTTCCTTCCTCACAACCTCCCCACCCTTGTCAGCGAGCCCTCCTCACTCAGAACGCGTCCGTGACACCGTGGCGGCAGGGCCAGCAGCCCCAGCCCTCACCTGTTTGACCCAAGTCAGAGAGCTGTCAGATCGGAGGACGCGGCTGCATCCCTGGCCACTGCTCTGGTCACAAGTTTACGGCTCAGGCTGCTCCTCGCACAGGACCGTCAGCACCAACACGCTGTTTCCAGGGTCATAAATCTGCAACATGATGAGACGCGGCCAGATGCTGCCGAACATGAACGGACTCGCAAAGCGGCCGCTCTCCTCTCGGTCTTGCTTCCCACTCAGAGGAGCTGGTGGTCCGTTTGGCTCTCCACGCTCCACTCGGGGGCTTGGCGGTCCCGCCTGAAGCCAGGCACTTCTCAGAGCCATTCTATTTTTCAGTCCGAATAACGGAGCCGTTTTTATCGCCGACTCCCCGGCAGCATCTGTGTTCCCTTCTCGGCCGCAGACCTGCTCCGTCTTCCGTTTCTGTGATGCCGGTCTGGTCCCTGCACGCAGCGATGGGAGGGGAGGCTGACTGTCTGTGGTCCTTCCGCTCCGGCCTCTGGTCGGAGTCGTGTATGATAATCCTTCCACTTTTCTCAGACTTGTCCGGGCCTTAGTGCCTAGGACACAGTCAATGTGACGACCGCCCCGCAGTGTGGTTCCGGAGGAGCTGAGCTCGGAGGCCCTCTGCACATTGGCACGTCGTCTGCATCACATGTTGCAGCACCGAACCCACGAAAGCCGAGTACATCACCCAAGGTGAGGCAGTGCGAGATGCAACCCACGGTGCCAGCCTCCTAGCGGAGCGCGCTGATGTGCCTCAGAAGCCACATGTGTTATCTGGACATAATATAAACATACTGCGCAGTTATAACCTCAGCCCTTAGATTTGAAGCTGGGCTAAATTTAAAGCAAAAGTCAATGGAAATAAAAACAGGTTTTAAAAATCAGATGTTAGCCCTGGCCAGGTGGCTCAGTTACTTAGAGCGTTGTCCTAGTACACCAAGGTTGTGGGTTCGATCCCCCTGTCAGGGCACATGTAAGAATCAAGAAATGAACATAAATAAGGAGAACAATAAATCAATGTTTCTCTCGCTAAAAAATAATAAATCAAAATAAAAAATTAGATGTTAGAATCCTCCATGGTACATCATGCCTTTTCTGAAGTCCAGGTCTCTTCCAAAAACTTTGGGTGACAATACGCCAGTCACTGTAGTATTGCTGTTATGGAGTGTTACTCATAACGGGTTCCTTGAATGTCCTGTGTGAAAGTCCCACAGTGTGCTCTAGTTCATAATTTTACGTTGAGGTTTTGTTTCCTGTATACTCTCAGTAACGATTCTTTTGTTAGCTGATAATGCGGAGCAACTTGCTGTTCTTTCATACCCCACAGAGCCACGGAGACGGAGGATTACGGTGAGCCAGAGACCAAACGGCTTCAAGTGCCCGAAGACGCCCTAGCCGCCTGCATTGTCCGGGGGCCGTGTTTTTGTTTGCGTTGTTGTTTTGTTTGCATTGCTCGTGTTACTCTTGAATTGTCCCTTTAATTTCAACTGTGTATTCTTCAGACAAAGCATGGATTTTTGGAGTTCTTTTCAGTTTGAAATTTAAAAATTCCCTTTGTCCTACTATCTTCATCCTTATTAATACCTGAAAAAGTTAGTTACATTTTGGATTTCAGGTATCATTCTTACCGGTATTTTAGCGTAAAATGAAAACACTCTTTTTTGTCTGTTTGCCCTAATTACTACAAGCAACCTTAAGAGCCATTTAGGACACTGGCCTTCGGTGTCAAGATTCAAGCAGCTTTACAGAATTTGGGGGTCTGTGCCCACGCGGGCGATTCTGATTTAACTCGCGGGGGATCGGCCCGGCACGCAGGTGTGCAGCGCGTGTCCAGGACTCATTAGTGCCGCACGACCCTGTGCTGAAGAGACAAGGCAGAGAAGTCCGCAGTCCTCGAGGTCCTGTGGCTTCCCAGAGCGGCGGGGACTAGGCTGGCTCGGCATCCTTGTTCTGTCTCCCCCACAGCAAGGCGGGACCCTGGGACAGTTCTCCGTGGCTTTCCGGAGACATGCGCAGCATCAGACACACCCACGGTGCTCGCTGAACACGTGCTAAAGGCGGGACCGTGAGTAACCGGGCGAATGCACACAGCTCCCCGTCCTCATCTGTTCCGCAGCTTCACCGAAACAACGGCCGTGCTTACGGCTGAGCGTTGAGACGCACATCGCGACGGTCTCCGAGGTGCCAGGAACGCGGTCACGTTTGGAGGTCACGGCAGAACTTCCAGGTAGCTCAGGAGGAGGAAGAGACGAACCGACAGTGAGGGGGGTCCCCCCAACACGGAGGGTGTCCCAAAATGGCAGGAGCAGGCCCTGTGAACAGTTTGGCACCCGGAGGAGCTGCTGAACCAGGTTGCACAACCAGAGACCGAAATGCAGGGAAACTGGTCAGTCTGAGCATCAAGACTTCAAAGGGGGCTGTGCTGGGGCCCTTGGGGCCCCGGGCCTGTCTGCTGAGACCGCCAGTCCCCCTGAGTCTGGGGTGAAAGGGGTTAACAGCCCTCTGCTGTAACACATGATTGGTCTTTATGAGGTTGAAGCTCTTGTCTGTTTGAGGCCTACAGATGATGCTAAAGAGCCAATAATGACAGCAATTCAAAGCAATCTAATTATGCAAACGGGAGGCTAAACAATTTCATCATCCTTAAATTAGATTGTCCTAATGAGATAAAGACACCAATTAATCCTGAATTAATTTCAATAGCCTATTTCAGGCAAACACTTTAATATGCAAATGTAAATGAGAAACAAAGCCTACAGTAGAAAGCCGGAGTTCACAACCTCTCTCTCCACAGCTGCAGCCTTGTAAATAGCGCCTAATGAGTTTGCAGGGGGAGACACAACCGTGGAAACTTTCGGGCTGCAGGAGGCACAGCTGCTGTGTCAGGTACGCTGGACGTGGTCCCAGCCCGGCAGGGAGGGGGCGCTGCAGGGGCGAGTGCCAGGGGAGACTCAGACCCTTCTCCGAGCAAAACCTGGGCAGCCCTTCAATGCAGCACTCAGTGGTGTGTGTGCATGCAGTGTGCTTGTGTGTACATGTGTTGTGTGTACAGGCATGTGACTGTGTGCGTGTGCTCATGTGGGCACACATGCCTGTTTGTGTGCACATGTGTACCTGTGTGGGTGTGTGCACGTGTGATGTTTGCACACACGAGTATCCATGTGCACCTGTTTATATACACATGCATGGGTGCTCGTGTTTTGGGGTACATGTGTGCCTGAGTGTGCATTATGTGCATGTGTGTGTGCGGGTGTGCGATGTGTTTGTGTGTGTGCGTGCGAGTTCCTGTTGTTCCTGCATGTGCCGGTGTGCTTGGGTGTTGTGTGTGCGTGGGTGGGCCTGTGTGTAATGATGGTGGGGGGAGGTGGAGACACTTTAACGAGCTGATACTTAGAGAGCCAAGTTGTCACAACGCACACCTGGAGAGAGGTCTCTCCTGGACATAAAGTTGATTTTAATTAGTGACCACTTAATCATTTTAAAATTAGGCATTCTCAGCTCATTTAATATTTCTAAATAATTAATTTCCTTAATAAGACATGGGAACAGATTCAAAACGTCGGTGCCTAGGCTGAACCCAAAGATCCGTGTTTTTAATGGTGGTTGGCTGGAGGGCTGGCTCTTCAATGGGCTGACTCCTTGTGTAATGACCAAAATAACCCCCAGGTGACAACCTGGGCAATGCGCTCTTCTCCAGAGGAGTGATAGCTGACACTGGGCCATTTGGAATCCGAACTGAAACAGAGAGAGAACAGAGAGAGAAGGATGCTTCTGAAGGCTTTCTACAGTAAATCCAACCGTCTAGGTTCAGTGAAAAGTGACTCAGTAAGAATGATGACCTGTGTCCTTATTCTTCATGACACTGTAACTTCAAGGGCACAAAATAAACTACAGGATGCCCATGGATATTTGGGGCACCCTTATGCTTAAACAAGTATTCACTGTTCATCCAAATTTAAATTTAGATAGGCGTCCCATGTTTTTACTTGCTAAATTCGGCAACCCTAACAATGCCACATGCATAATAGGAGTTTGACATGGTGAGTTAAAAAACACAAGGTATTAGTCTGTCTTCGGAGGTTCAGAATGCCATGTTAAGGGAGTCCCAAGTGCATTATATCCTCATTTGTTCTGCAGATGAGGGTAGCATCTTGATAAATGTTTGTTGTTCACGGGGACAGTTCCTGGCCTTGACCTTCTCTGACCCAGTGCTGTGCTGGTCCGGGCAGGACCTTACAGAGCAGGGGTTGGGGGCATCCCTGAGACTCTAGCCCACGCCAACACGGGCCCGCCAGGACAGCAGGGCCCGTCACACAGAAATGTCTTCACTCGCGCTCAACTCCCGCATTGGTATGTCTGTCACGTTGGGGATGGCAAGTAGTTCTGGACAAAGGTCAGATTGCCTGCACTCGGTGATCAGTGACCAAACAGAGAAGTTGACTTCCCTAACGTGCTCACACCGGTTCTCCGTCTTCTCCCCATCCCCAAACGGCACTGCGGTCCCTCCCACTTCTCTGGCCCCAAAGCCAGGAGTCCTCTGCAACTCCAGTCCCTGAAGCCCCCAGGGACTCCTCTTCCAAAACACAGCCTTGGACTTCCTGAGACGGCAGGAGCCACATGGGGTCCGGTGATCGAGAAGCCCACTCCCGCCTTGACTTCTCACCTGAGGCCATGACACAGCGTCCTGGCTTGGTGCCCGCGATCCTCCTGTTTGTCAGCACAGCAGCCAAAGGCGCCTCCTTGAACACACCGGTCAGGTGTTTCAATCCTCCACAGACAACCATTCAGATACAGCTCAGACGTACCCCCGCCCGGTGTAATGGGGGTCTCGAGTGGACGGAGGGGAAGCACTGCGAAGTCTGAAGCTCCCAGACACTCGCCTTCAAATCTTCCAGGCACCTCAGTTCCATAGGCACAAACCCGCTGTCTTTCCCCAACACTTGTTTCTCCTCTTCCACGTGTTTTCTCAGTAGAAACATCCTTGCACATGCAATTCTGGAAATCTGAAATTCATCACAGACTTCTCTCCACAAATGCATCTTCTCCCCACACCTGTAGTTCTGCAGATCAGTGCCCCTTGGATCTGCCCTTACGTCTCCATTTATATTGGGTTGGCCAAAAAGTCTGTTTTTTTTTCTATAAAAGGCACATTTTTCATTTTCACCAGTATCTTTATTGATCTGGATATTTTGAGTATGTCGGCTCTCTCCCACTACTGGCTTCTAGTGGGCAGAGGCCAGGGTGCTGCTAAACATCCTCCAGTGCATAAGACAGCCCCACAGCGAAGGGTTGTTTGGCCAAACTGTCGACTGTACCAAGAAACTTCGCAGACCGCTTCGGACAGGTTCGATCAGTCATAGCACCTTCTCCATACACTGCACGGATCTGTTTTGCATTTCAGTTGTGAGTTTACCTTTCCTGAAATGATACAGCATACTATGCTGAAAATGTCGTGTGTGTTCTTCCATCTTCAGCCTCAAAACGGCCGCACAAAAATTTATCAATTTTGGTAAGTTTGTTTAAATGCACACCGATATGGCAGCTGTCACAATACAACCTAACAAAATTGTTTCAAATGAAGTTAAAGACAACTAGCCACTACTAGGGCCTTCATACAGAAAGAAAGCAAACTTTTTGGCCAACCCAATACTTTCCAGACCCAAGTTCGGGCTCTCTGCACACCTGTCCCAGACTGCTGCTGGGCTCCAGTGGCTTCGTCACCTCCAGTCCTGCCGGCTTAGAACCCATTTTCCACGTTTCAACCCAAGTGACCTTTCTAGAATGCTTATCTGTTCATGCCACAGCCCTGCTTAAAGTTGTTCAGTGGCCCCACCATCAAACCCCTCAGCACACACAGCGGCGCTCCTTTCCAGGTCAGATCCCGCCTTCCTCTGTGCACTCGACGTTTCGGCCAAAGCACCTCTGCCCCAGGTGCCTCCAGGATTCGGCACAAGGTCCAAGTCCCCTCCTCTTTGAGGGTTCCGTAACCTTACTGAAATCTACTCATTTAGATGACACAACTGTACTTCCCTAGTTTCCCACCTCATACTTTAGTCCATCGCTCATCACAGTTGTTTGATTTATGCACTTATTTGCCTCTCTACCCGTGAGACTGAAACCTCTGAAGTGTATGAAAACTATCTCTTCTGGACATGAACCCAATGCCTTGCATGGCAGCTGGAAAAAAGCAGGCAGGCAACAAACTCCAATGAGCCATGTGCAGAGATGAAAACATGCTGACTAGATGAACTAACGTGCACTGGATCCACACCGTTGATGAGTGGGAATAGTCACGGTATTTGCAGGATGGAGTGACGCTCCAGAGAAATAATCCTTGTGTTGTGCCCAGTATTCGACCATCGGGCCTGGCCATACCTGAGCTTTAGGAAATGCTAGGAAGCTGAAACACGGCACCCAGTGGAACCAGAAAGCCTGGAAAAAACTGGGTCCTAGAATATCTGAACATAGTCATGTATAGGTTACTCAAGAAATATTCAGAAACAGGGATAACGGCCTAAAGACAAATGCAAAACTGGAAGAGCAGTCTTAGTAGTGAAGGACGGTGGGGCAGATGGACCATCGTTAACCAGAGACTGTCATCTAAGCAGAGACACGGGCAGCGCACCAGGCAGGGGCAGCCATGTGCCGTCCTTTCTGGCCCTGCTACCATCACGCAGAGACAAACCAAGAGCAGCAGCAAATCCCACGGTAAGTCGTGTGACGACGGCTTGTGATATGTTGAATTTGACATTCTGATGGGATGTCAAGGAGACATGTGGAAGTTTAGAAGCGGCTTCCAGGGAAGCAGCCAGGGCTGGTGGTGCAGGCTGGAGAGTCCTTCTGCAAAGTAGGGCAACACCTGTGTGATCTCTCCCCACCACCAAGACTACCTACTCTTCTGTCTTCCGACGCATTTGCTTTCGGACATTCACATGCTTTGTTTTGCTTGGAATGATCAACCAGGCATCTTGCCCTAATGTTCTAAATCTTGCGGTCGCCCGACTATATAAGTCCGCTTGAACTCCGTATTTCAGCTTTCCCAACCTTGCGTAGAAGCCCATGGTGGCTAAGCCTCAGGGTGGGCAATGACGCACGGTGGAGCTACTCAGCAGAACACACAAAATCGCTACATAGTTTCACAGAAGGAAAAGAGGAAGCTGGGAACTTAGTCTTAGAAAACCCCAGTATCAACTGGGAAGGAGGAAGGGGAGATCTAACAAAAAGCATGTGTAGGGAGGTCAAGACAACTTCGTGGTGAGAATGTTCTCATGGAATGTAAGAAAAACAGGAGCTTCTAGGTAAAATGACCATTGTTAGTCTGAGAAGCTAAGGGATGTGGGAAAGGTCACGGATTTTTGTAACCAGAACATTAGTGATGACCTTCAAAGGAACATCTTGTTCATCTCAATTTGGTGATTGAGTTTGATTGCTAGCCCTGTCAGGCGGTCATACAAGGTTTCTATGTGACCCGAAGTATCAGCAAGATCAATGGGAGAAAAGTGTTGTCATGCAGTATTACCACAAAAGGTCAATTTCTCAACGCCCTTATACATTTTATTGTCAAGATGAAATACAGTAACTCTTGCTTAATGGGCATTTGGTTAGAGCCTCTGTTTCTGAACGCATTAATCCATGACTTTTGCTTCTTTCTCAAAGTAGCCTCCTTTTAATCAAAGCAGATATTTGATTTGATAAACTCTTATGCCAATAACTTTTGTGATATAAGCTGTATAGATATCAATGCTCTGAGTATAACAGATTTTATCACTGATTTTTAGGAACTGAGTGTATAAATATTTTGCCCAAATCAGCACTCAGCTTTTCTACTAGGCGTCTAAGGACACAGCACACATGTACACACGTGCACACACGTGCACATGCATGAGACATTAAGATTTTAATTCAGTATGCGTCGTGGGCAACTGCTTCATCCACAAACACTTCACAGCTTTAAGTTTTTTCTGAAACTCAACTACTCTCACTGTGTGTGATACACACCAAGGTTTGATTACAAGCTTCCAAATGCTAGAACCTACCTAAACTGAATGCCTAGATGGTCCCAATTTCATTTAAAAAAATGATATGCACTCCAACTGTGTAAAGATGGCCCTGGGGAAACAGGAAGTAACCCAGGAAGATTATCTTCCCCGATGCATCCCAGACGTGTCTGAGGGAGATTTGTGACTCCTTTTTTCTGAAACCCAGTCATATGCGAAATGCTGAAGAGAATGAAATTTCCCCTTTGAAAATGTCACAGGGCACCCAGGAAATCTCTTTTAGTTTTATCTTGGCAAACAAATGTCCAGTGATCAATATAAATGGGGACCGGGCGCATCGATGTCAATAGGAAATGACTTTTGTGATGTCTAATGTGATTCATGGCCCGAGCAGCCCTTCCCAATTCTGCTCCATTATCCGCTGGAAAGCAGCAGATATCACACAGGGATCTCCAGGTGACTGTCATTTTCAAGTGGGGTGTTCTCGAGTTATAGACTTCTGTCACCTGTGAGACAAATGACGGGCTGCCCTGGACTGACCCTGTCTTTAGAGAAGGGGAGGCTATCTTTGCAGACACTGGGGTAGGTCCTCGAACACTCTGAAAGACATGGCATTTAGAGACAATTTTATTTCTTTATCAGCTGATGGCTCTGCTTCCCTCCGCAGGTTCTTATCACTCGCTGGCGCTTGTGTCGAAATGAGATCCTGCGGTCTCGAGCTCTTTCCCTGGCCTCTTAAAGACTCGCTGGATTGCAAGTGCAATCCTGCCCCTGGGGAGGGCAGCAAATGCGCTGTCACCCAGGGGCGGGCGAGGCCCAAGTCGGAGCTGGAGGGGCTGGTGTGCGTGTTCATTAGTCAACCATCACAAGACAACCGTTTTCTTCAGTGTTTTTAGCAGCACAAGAGACAGTGGCCGCTCCGTGATGTGCAGTCGCCGATGGGATTATTTAGCCTATTTACCACGTAATGACGAATACTTCCTGGGAGCCCGTCCAGGAAGTCGGAAGAGCATTTCCTGATTGCAGCAGTTGTCATGGGACTGAAATAACTTTCTGTTAGTTTTGAGTGGCAGAATAGGCGAGCAGGGGACATCTGGACCCTGAAGCTGGGCGGGGTGGCTCGCTAAACCCGCAGGTTGAACCTCAGCCAGCTGCGACACCTGGGGCAGGTCTGGGGCCCCCTGAGCCTCAGCAGCCCCGCGCGCAGGGAGGGCAGCGGCAGGACCTGCTCCGGTGCTGCTGTGAGAATTACATGCAAGGCGCTTTGGTGCCTTAAACATATAAAACTGTTCAGTATCTATTTGTGGCTGCTGCTGATTATTCTTCTTCTCCCTCATCTTCCTCCTTGATATTATAGAAATTTCAGGCACACTGTATTTTTAAATAGAACTTTCTAAAAAGTAATTAGGCCCTGGCTGGTAGTGTAGCTGGTTACAGTGTCACCCTAACACGTCAAGGATGTGGGTTTGATCTGATCAGGGCACACACAGGAATCAACCAGTGAGTACATAAATGAGTGGAACAACAAATTAATGTCTCTGCCTAAAATCAATAAAAAAGAATAAAATTCCCATGAAAATAAATTAAAAAATTATCATGTTAAACCCTAAGTTCCAAACAGTGACCACTGTGTGCATCCTGCACTTTTATTTACAACACAAGAGTCTCACGTCCACTACCTGTGAACGGCGCTGGGCGGGCACAGAAGAATCCGCTCCCGAACCCGACTAGCATCAGAGCAGCCCTGTTCTTTCCCGCCCCCGGACCTCAGGGAGCACAACTGCTACAGGACAAGATCTGAGGGCTCCAGGCTTCCGTTTTCACTGTTGCCACACACATCACTTCCTGGGGATGGGATGGTGAGGTACAGGCATTTCCCTTAGCCTGCTGCCCTCTCAGGAGCACACTTGACACTGTGATCCTGCACACACGTGTGTACAGAGGCACTGCTAGTTTTACGGCGACTTTATGAAAATTAGACAACGGTGTTCCCCGCCGGTGGGCAAACTGGAAATGGATGCCACCTCTTACAGACGTAGCCCCTGGGGTGCTGACTTGTACACGTAAGGACCCCAGAGCGGGGTGCCTCCGTGACATGTCCAAGCCGCACAGCCATACCAGCGAAACTCTGTCTCCGCGATGCTGAAACACAGATAACAATTCCCCTTGCTTTGTGGAACGCCTGGTGTGGTTCCTGGTTCTACCGTTTGCTACCGTGTCCTTAGGCAGGTTCCTCAGCCCCCTCCGCCCTGGTTTCCTTGTCCATCTACAGGGACGTGTACGCGTGCACCCCTTAGGAGGCTGATGTGAGAGTGGCTGAGAATACACGAAGACACTGAGAACATGGCCGGGCACCCAGTGGCCGTGGTGTCCATCGCCAGCATGAGTGACAAACAATTCCATGACCACCGAACTTCCTCTCCAACTGCTGTTCTTCCCAAACCGCTGCTGTTCTTTAATAATGTGCTTGATTTCTTGGAATTTGGTCTTTTAAATTCTCCATTGGTCAATTTAGTATGATGTATTTTCCTAGGAAATTATCTGTGTTACTCAAGTAGTCAAATGCATTTGCATAAGGTTATACAAAGCAGACTTATATAATTTTTTACAAATTTCTCCTGTATCAAAAGTTATTTCTCATTTTTCATTTCTTATTTTCTCCATTTGTGCTGCCTCCCTTATACCTTAATTACTTTGACTAGTGGCTTGTCTAATTTGTTCATTTTTTTCTCAAAGAACCAAAGTCTTGATTTAATTTGTTCTACTCTTTTCCTATTTCTTAGTTCATAAATTGGTTTGTTATCATTTGATTTTTTCTGCTTTGTTCTACTTTGTTGCTCCTTTTTCTAGATTTATAAATTGACAAGTTCATTTTTAATTCCCGTTATTTTATTTGTACTGATGTAGGTGCTTAAGTCTATATATTTTCCTCTGATCACAGTCTTACATCTCAGAAATTCTGATTTATAGTGTTTTCATCTCCATTCTCTTAAAACATTTTGTAATCTCTGCTTGTTTTTTTTTCTTTTAACCAAGAGTTTTTAAAATACATTTAACTTTCCAGATAGAGGTCTTCTTCTCAAACTTACTGTTTGTAATTTCCAGTTTTGTTGCACTATGACCAGAAATTGCCACTTGTAGCATTTCCATTTTATGAACATTAGAGTGGTCCTCCCTGCGACCAGTTTCCCCTTTAACCTCAGGCAGCTTCTCCTTTTGGTCATTTCAGCAGGATTATTGGGTCTGCACTGAGAATTCAGTTACTGGGTCTTCACTGAGAATCTCGGCCTTTGTCACTTAAAGTGCCCTGTTTTATCTCAGTTCGTGCTTTCTGGTCAGCAGTTTACCTCTCCTGGTAATAGTCACACTCCTGTGACTGCCCCAGGGACTCATGAACAAAGCGGCCATGGCAGCAGTAATGAACTCTCAGTTACTTGCTAGACCACTGCACAGTGGCCAATCCGGCAGCCTCAGGGACCAACACGGAGCCCCCCATTTGGCACCATGGTCCCAAGGCGATCAGAAGGCTGATGACACTGGACCACTGCCATCGGGCAGGGGAAGCACCTGGCTTTCACTGGAATAGGCACTTGCTCTGCATATGCATCTGTGGCCCCGCCTGTGATGCTTCTGCTGAAGCCACCTCCAGTGGTGCACACCTGCCCTCACGGCAGTCCACACAGCAGGCTCCTGGTCAAGACATTCACTCCATGGCGACTGAAGTGTGACCGTGGACACGTGCTCATGGAACTCACAGTTCTTACCATCTTCCGCACCATCTTGGAAAAGATGTTTTGACAGAATGGTGGAGTGGCCTTCTGAGGACGTGGCTGCGGTGCCACCTGGGGGGGCAATACTTTGTATGACAGAGGCAGTGCCCTCTCAGATGAGATGTAAACTCCAAATCAGCATCCAACGTATGGCGGTGCTTCTCCTGTAACCAGGACTCGAAGGCTCAAGAATAAGGCACAGAAACAGAAGTGACCTCTCTCACTCCTACCTCTAGGGACACACTAGCCAAATGGAAACATTCTTCCCCAGAAGTACAACAGTTATTCCGCTGAACTGGAAGTTGAGACCTGGTCACCTGGTCACTTTGGGCTCCTCATGTCTTTGAATCAACAAGCAAAAAAGGGGTTACTGTCAAGGGCAACCGAACCCTACAACCCAGGAGAAGCTGGGTTGCTATTACACAGCGGGAATAAGGTGGGGTAGTCTGGATTATCATCAGGTATCTCTCAGTGGTCCTCTGTTCTGTAATTAAGGTCAATGAAAACCATAACCCAACTCAGGCAGGACTGCTAATAGCAGACCCGTTGGCAATGAAGATGTGGGTCACTACACCAGAGAGAGAACTGTGGCCAGCTGAGGTGCCATGTGTCAGCACAGAGGGTAGGTGTGAATGCCAGGGCCACTGCATCGCAAAACGAGGACAGTAGTAGTTTTCAGTAGTTTTCCTTAGTTTGGTATAAATTTTGTTGGCACATATATTAACCAAAATATTTGTTTTGCTCCTTTTTATCCACTTATCCTCAAACATAGTATGTCTTAACAATAGTTAACTTTCTATGTCAGTAGTTAAGTATTTAAGTCATAGCATTTCAGAGAAGAAGGAGCAGCTGAAGACGTGGCATTCCTTTCTAGGGAAGGGTCAGCATGACCTCAGCTGCAGGCGGGTAGTTACACAACGCTAAGAACAAGCACGACTTGCTATTGTCTGTGTTGAGAAATCAGGAATGGCTAACGAGACGTGCTCCGTGGGCGCCAACTTGACAAGAGGAATGCAGTGATGGCTTCTCGATGTGACATCTTGGCTGGGCTACAGTCCCGGTTATTAAATCAAACCCTAACCTACTTACTGCTTCAGAGGGGTTTTGCAGAAGCATTTTAAGGACAGGAGATTGTCCCAGGTGAGGCTTAACTGGCTTAAACAGCTGAGGCCGTCCCCAAAGAAAGAGACATTCACACTGGAGACAGCGTTAGCCTGTCCCCGTGCAGTCCTGGCCTGCCTAGATCGTCCCTTCCTGATGGGCTGTCTGCCCTCCAGCCTGCAGAGTCCCGCAGCCCACATGATGCTTCATTTTACGTGTCCACTTGATTGGCCATGGGGCTGTGGTTAGACATTAATGAAGTATTACTTCTGAATATGACTTTGGAGGTGTTTCTGGGTGAGTCCAGCGTTTGACCGCTGGACTTGGTAAAGTCGAGCCCCCTCCCCAATGCAGGGCACCATGCAGTCCGTCAGACAAAAAGGGGAGGGGAGAAGACTCTGCACCTTGTATCCCTGTCTCTCTATTTGAAGTGGGCCATCCCATCTCATCCGCTGTGGCCCTCGGACCAGGGTTCACATCATCGGATCCCCTGGTTCTCGGGCCTTTGTCTCAGAACGAGTTGTAGCATGGGCTGTCCTGGGTCCCCAGGTCGCAGATGGCAGCCGACGGGACGTCTCAGCCCACTGAGTTGCTTAAGCCCTTTCCTCACAATCCATCAATCTTTCCTCCTCCTCTCTTTCTCTGTCGACTCCAGCGACTGCAGGACAACCCCAGATCTTGTCCTGCTCGCTGCTCATGGCTCCTCACTGTAGTTCTGCTCACTGTGCTTCAGGACTGTGGCTGCTCTGGCCCCCAGGAGCGTCTGTATGGTGCAGAGTCAAGAAAGGCACCGGAAGTAATTTTGTTGTGATACGTCTAGGATCTAGCTGTGGGTGTAGCTGGAGGGCCTGTTGGTGCACCAAACCGAAACATCTGCAAGGTTTTGCGTCTTCTGCAGAAACTGGCCTTTCCTTTCAATTCCCAGCAGGAAATAGCCTGAGAACAAACACCACATGGCCTCCAGTAGCCCAGCCCCTGACCACGTTTCCTCCCCGGCAGCCTGGGGCGTCTGTGAGGGCTGTTTCCATGCTGCACCAACCCAATTTCATTTCCATTCCTAACCATGGAGGACGGACTGGCAATGACCTCTGCTCTGTGCACAGGCATTCCTGCTGCTCTTCACACCCTATTTGACGCTCAGGGAGAAGGCATCCTGCTCCATGCTTCACTGCAGCCCCGCCAGGCCTGTGCTCTTCAACATTTCCCACAGCTCAAAATGTGACCAACAGCTTGGGCAACAGAGAGAAATTAAAATTCAGGAAAAAAAAACTATCAAACCAAAGAACCTGATCTGAAATAGGACTGTCAGTAAATATGGTTTCGGATAAGAAAGTCTATCCCCGGTGCACAATAAAAGGGAAAAGGCTGGTTTACTTCTCACTTCCAGTCGAAGACCAGGCTTCCTTCCCACCTGTCTGTTTGGCGGGAACACGCCCCACAGTCAGGACAACTGTCCAGGTTTTCACGAGAAAGCCTCACGTCTTCATGGGGGGACCCTTGCCGTTCAGGAGCAGGATCATACCTCCTCTCTGTTCAACCAAAACACATAGCAACATTTCCCCAAAATGCAAGAGGATAATTTAAAAGAGAAGTTCAAATATCACCCCTACGGGCATGGAAGAACTGCCACCAGCTTTGGAAAATAGGTTTATCCTTTCAAACCCCATCAAAGTTTCAAAATAAATATGAAATTACACTCCTAACTTGCTCCCACACTGGTCCCCCTAAACAAAACCGTGTGCAACCTCTTCGAAGACAACTGTGTTGTCTCATTTGTCCCTAGTTTCCCCTTGCGTCACACAAAATACCTGGTACATGGACACACTCAATAACTGTCTAAAGGCGTGACTCCGTGGATGAGATGTAAATGCGCTTCTCCCTAACTGTTTGGAGTTCAGTCAGGAAACTATATTTCACTCCCACAAAATGTCTCACAAGACAAGGAGAGAGAGACAATAGATGGGAACAGCAGGTTTGAATAGCGATGAGGAGGAACCTTGGATCCACGACGTGTGCCCGTGACCAGCAGGCAATGCCCAGGTCTGCGGACACCGAAGATTCTGTAAGCCCCAAGGGCAAGTGGCAGACCCGATGTGATGAACATGGTTAGAGGCACATGGAACAGCCACCAGGCTGCGTCGCTCCCGACGGGCGGCTCCAGGTAGGCAGAGGCACCCAGCCTCGAGGCAACGGGGCTGGCATCAACATCCAAGCCAGGCCTGGCGGCTGGTTCCAGACCAGATAAACAACTTAACAAACACCAGGAAGGACGTCTCCAACCTTCACAGAGCTGAAAGGACAGGCAGGTAAGGAGATGAACGACACTGTCATGGAAGTGACAGTCTCAGCAATTTGGAGGCACTTGCTTCTGCAGAGGAGCTGGCACGTGGGAGGAGGGACGAACAGGAAGTCTGCATGTGTCTGAAACGGCAGATTTTTCTGGGGTACGGAATTAAATGCGACCAAAGTTCTCGCCAGGACATCACATCACTTAGAGCTCAACATACTTTTCGAACAACTCAAACGACTGACCGGACTTATTTAAACAATTGCTAAACGTCGGGTCTTTAAAATCATGAGACTAAATGGGCTTGAGAAACAAAAATGCCGGGAGAGAAGAAACATCGGAGTGTCAGTACAAGTGACACACAAGTCCTGGGGAACACACAAGTCCTGAGTCTCTCTCGGGAAGTCCTCAGCACTCGGCGCCATTCTAGGTGCTCAGAAAGGAAGACGGCAAGCAGGTGGCTGTCCCGCCATAGGGTCAGCTAGGGAGGCAGGACACATCTGGGTGCAGACCAGTCAGTAAACGCAGACTCGTTTCTTACCAGCTGAAGACACAGAATCCAGGAGTGACCAGGATACTCAGGTGCTATTGCAGAAAGCCTCCTTAAAAGAAGTTTTACACTATGACGTAAAGGGGATATTTGGAAGATGTATTAAACAACTGATATTTAAATCTGGACGTATAAATTTGATCATATATGCAGAGAAGGAGGCTGTGTTTAGCTTTCTATTCACAGGCGATGTTTTTCTAAAACAGAAGCACATATTTAGGCCTCGGAAGCCAGACGCGGCGCTTCCTGCCGCGTTCGGGGGTCCTGTTAATAGGTTGTCAATGGGAGAATAAAGAAGAACTACGGTCATGTCCTGTGACCTGTTTTTCATTCCGTTTCCCTCTGGGGTGAAAGCACATAGGTTTATTACAGGTTCTGAGAAACCTTCCAGTGAAGAAAGCTGTTTAATTTATTTAACCCAGCATTTTCTAATCTTTTTTGACAGAGCACTTTTTTTGCCCCTGACAGTCCATCGGCACGTTAAGAAGCCAATAAACAATTTCGGGGCCACCGGCCGGCTCCAGCTTCTCACTCTGCGGGCAGAGGCGCCCAGCTCAGGCACGGCGTGGGTTTGCGCGCTGGCCACAGCGAGCGTCCGCGAGTGTGAAGCCGAGACTCCAGCCTCGGACGAAGAGGGACACACTGAGAGACAGGACACGCCGGCTTGCAGGCATCCTACGTTTTCCAAGTGAGCTCGCTCGGGAGAGCGGCCGCGGAGACGCGTCCGGCCCGGAGGCCTCAGGCAGGGCGAGGACGATCCGGGGGAGGCTCCCGAAGAACGTCGCGGGTCCGTTAGGAGATGAAGGCTGGACCGGGCTTGCGCTGGGCGCTGCTGGTCCTGCTCACGGCTCTGAGCGGCTCACGCGCTCGCCGCGCTCAGCGCGGGAGGAAGGCCTGGCTGCAGGGGTGCGAAGGAGCCCGGCCCCGGCAGGGCGGCGGCCCAGCAGGCGGCAGAGCCTCCCCCGCGGGACGGGAGTCCCGAGTGGGGCCGACTCCGTTCACCACGCCACCCGGCGCCCTCGGCATGGCGCACGGGCACGTGTGAGCTGCCCGGTCTCCTGAAGTGGCTGGTCCCACGAAACCGGTCCCTGCGCTCGGTGGGAGACCGCTCGGCACACACGGGAAAGAACCGTCGGCCGTGACGAGGCGCGGAGGGCACGTGGACGAGACACGCCGGTGGGGAGGACCACGCGCCGCCGACATCCGGGTCCACGGCTGACGTCATGTCCGGAGCCGCTGAAGGTGGCGGACGGGCGGGGGAGGGGCGGGCAGCGCGCACAGGGGGCCGGGGCGGCGAACACCTCTGCCGCGTCTACGGTGACAAACCCGCGCCTTCACGCGCGGTCGCGGGCGGCGCGCCGTCGGAGTGCGCCCGCCGCCAGCTGTGGGCCCGGGTGACCACGTGTCCTCGCGGCACGTCAGTTCCGACGAGTGGCCGCGTGCTGGGGCGCGGACCCTGGGGCTGGGAACCCGCTCCCGCTCCCGGATCGTCCTAAACACCGCGACAAGACGCGACGGACGGGCCACTAGAAGGGCGCAGCCGCCGCACAGCGCGGGTCGCCGGCGCTGCCCCGTGGCCCGGCCGTCGCTCCCGGGCGTCTGCCGGACGGACTCTCCCCGCAGCGGCCGGGCCCTGCGGACCGGCCCGGCCCCACGGGGCGCGACGCCGCCCGGACACCCGGGTCTACCGCCGCGCCCGGACGACTCCGTCTGGGAAGCCCGCGCGGGGCCTTAGGGTTGGGAGGGGCGCGGGCCACCGCGAAATCGAACCGAAGGCACAGGTCGCCGCGAACCCCCACGGACGGCTCCCGGTCCCGGTGGCACCCGGAGCCCCCCCGCCCGCCCCCCGCCGGGCGCCCCGGACTCACCTGCGCTCCGGCGAGTGGCTGCTCAGGAGACGACGGCCACATCCGGACGTCCGCGGGTGGGGCCGTTCCCCTGCACGTCCGCGGCTGGCCCGGGGCCTTCCCTCCCGGCCGCCTCTTCCTTCCCGTCCGTCCCCCGTCCCCGCGGCCGCCCCTCCGCGGGCTGCCCCTGGCTCTGCGATGGCGCTTCCGCACCTGCCGGGCCGGCCCTCGGGCCCCACCGGAGCCGGGGTTTCCGCCGGGAGCCCGGTTTTCTGTCGGGAGCGCGCGTTCTACGTCAGGAGTCCAGGTTTTCTGTCAGGAGTCCACGTTCTACGTCAGGAGACCACGTTCTGCGTCAGGAGTCCAGGTTTTCTGTCAGGACTCCAGGTTGTACATCAGGAGTGCACGTTCTACGTCAGGAGTCCAGGTTTTCTGTCAGGAGTCCACGTTCTACGTCAGGAGCCCACGTTCTGCGTCAGGAGCCCATGTTCTACGTCAGGAGTCCAGGTTGTACATCAGGAGCCCACGTTCTACGTCAGTAGTCCAGGTTTTCTGTCAGGAGTCCAGGTTGTACATCAGGAGCGCACGTTCTACGTCAGGAGCCCACGTTCTACGTCAGGAGTTCACGTTCTGCGTCAGGAGTCCAGGTTTTCTGTCAGGAGCCCAGGTTCTGCGTCAGGAGCCCCACTTTACGTCCGGAGCCCGGGTCTTCTGTCTGTGGTTGTGGGTCCGGAGCCCGGGTTTTCCGGCAGGAGCCCTGTTTGCTGCCCGCTGCCCCGTTTCACGGCGTCTGGGACGGAAAGACGACGACGGCGAGCGCCGGGGACGCGGGAGAGCGGCCGCGGAGCTCTGCGGGGGGGGCGGCCCCCGCGAACGGTGTGCGGGGCGGGCCTCCGACGGCGGGCGGCGAGCCCGACACGCCCCGGACACGCCGGTGGGGGGAGGTCTGCCCCTGGGCGCCGCAGCGCCCCCACACCCGCCGGGCGGGGGCCGGCCTCCTCCGCGCCGCCGACGCGTGATCGCGACACAGTTTCAAGTATTAGCACGTCGTCATTACAACGAGAGGCACGCTTGCCCTTCGCCACGCCGCGGACGGACCTGGAGGGCGTCACGCTCGGCGGGACGAGTCGGACGGAGAAGACAAGCACCGCGCGGTCTGAGACGTGCGGGATTTTAGGAAAGTGCACGGATGCGGAGAGCCAGTCGGCGGTTGCCGGAGGCGCGGGGTGGGGAGGGCGGGTGGGCGGCGCGGCGCAGAGGCCGCGGGTTCCCAGTTAACGGCGCCGAGCCCGCGGACGCGGCGGGCGGCGTGCGGGCCGCAGTCCGTGCCGTCGCGCGTCTGGAGGTCGCTGAGCGTGAATCTTCAAAGTCCGCGTCACAACAAAAAACATCTTGTAACCACGCGTGGGGACCAGTGTTCACCAGGCTTAGCACGGTGATCTCGTGGAGTTCCATACAAATACCGCGTCATTCTGAAACTGTCGTGATGTTACACGGCCGTTACCTCGGGAAAAGAGGCGGGGCCCCCGGGGACAGGGTGTGACCGATTCACCGATAGGAAGAAATGAATTACTGATACACGCAACGTGGGCAATCTCAAAAGAATTGCAATGAGTGGGGAAAAAAGACGGAGAAAATCGAAAACAAATCGCGTGATCCATTCGTGTCAGATTGGGGACTGGGGAGAGTAGTCCGCAGGGAAAGACCACGGGTCGGGGGGAAGCAGGGGGCTGCGCCGGGCAGGGGGGCGTCCGGGAGTGACGCACACGTCCGCCCACGTGACCGCACAAACGGGTCCATGGTCTGCGTGCGCACTGTCAACATTGCCGCTTATTTTACGTTAGTTATGCCTCCGTAAAGTTTTTTTTTTTTAAGTCACCATGTTTTCAAGAAGAATTTCCGGAGGTCAGATGATGAGCTCCCTGTGCTTGGCTCTGGCGGGTGACGGGGTCAGGCGGGCTATTGTTTTATCTGGCGGATAAGAAGGCTGAGGGGCGGGGGTGCCCCCAGGACGCAGGAGGTGGGGGGCTGTTCACTGAGAGGCCGAGTGTGGAGCCCGGTCCTCCACCTGCTCGTCCAGCTGAGGTTCCCAATCCAGCTCAAGGCCGGGAGGTCCGTTCAGGGCCTCCGCACTAAAAATCTGGGGATCGTTCTCAAAACCTCGTCCTCTCTCCGAATTTAATCAGTGGGAGTGAGGACATGTTTGAATGGATAAATGGATAAATGAGTGCTCACATCAATAAGTTCCTATGTGAAAGGATATATCAGAATTTTAAAATAGAATCCCTTGATTAAATTAAAAATTCATTTATGTCACCTTCATATAAAATGATTCGCTTAGAATCTACATGTGCTCACAAAATTTTAACATTATAGTGATTTATTTTATTCCTTTCCCAGCCTCGATGCTTGTTTCAGAATACTGGCAACAGAGATGCCCCCACATGAGAGTGTCCTAGCTGCAAGCTCTCTAATGTCCTAATACTGTAACAGTGTATTTGGACCAAAGCAAAGGGATGGCCCAGAGCCAGAAGCAATCACAGGCCCACCTTGTTCTCAGCAGTGAGCATACGCTGCACCCTGAGTTTTTAAAATGGCAATGTCACATTTTCTCTATTAGTAACACAGTTTCCAACGAACGGAACACAACAGTGAGTTACTGCCATCCCACACCCTTCAGATAAAATGAGATAAGACAAAGTCACATGTAAGTGTTCTCATTTCCAGGACACTGAGGAGAAGCTGCCCTTGGCGGGTGCGCAAGTGCCCACTTCCTGCAGCCCCTCCTGCCTGTCGGGTGCTTTCACGCACCCCCTCGCCAGCCTCCAAGGATCGCTCCATCCCAGGGAGGTGAAGTCTCTGCAACAGAACGTGTTTCGAGGGTCATCTGTCCACCGGTGCCACCCGGCCTGTGCATGTTACCTGTCACGTGGCCGCTCTGGCAGGGCTCCCGGGGGACTGGCTAAGGGAGGTGCCGGCTCTCAGAGCAGAGCAAGGGTTCCGTTCATCAGCATGGGTGAGAACAAGACTGCAATTTTCACAGGCCCCCCGGGCCCTCCAGAGAGTCCCCGACCTCAGGGTCAGAGTCACTCACGATGCCCCTAAGAACCAACAAGAATGGGGACGGAGGTGGTGAGCATGGCAAGTGCTCCAACACCCCTTCTGACAGAGTCCTGTCTGCAACACTGGCCACGGACACGCTCCACCTGCCCACAGCGTGGCCCCTGTGTCCCTCACCGCTTGGGGACCGGGCTGCCTTCATCGCCTGTCTTTCTAGGAAACCGGGTCTGCCTCCTTCTCAACTTCGCTCTTCTACTCCAGCGCAGCATCTAAATTATCGATCTGGTGGCGCACAAGTGCCCGCTGCCAGCCTGCACCCTCGAGTGCTCCCGCTGCGGGGCTGGCTCAGCTCGCCTCAGGTCCAGCTTCTGGGTGCGGCAGTGTGAGTGACAGCCCCATGGTGGTGGGAGAGCTCCCTGCAGACTTAACACGGCTCCTCCCCCTTCTCTGTCCCCGTGGAGTCCCTGTCTGGTGACCGTTACTCTTCAGGAAATACGTGTTTATAGAGAATGCTGATTTTTGTGACAGCGTAAACTGAGAGGGCTTATTGACTCATTTTGTTTTCAGAGAATCGCAGACAGAACCCACGTTACAGGAACCAAATTCCTCCCGCACGTGCGTGAGGGAAATGGTAAAGGGCCGCGAAAAGAAGGAGCAATTTGAGAAGCATTTGCGTATTCGGTGGCACTATGTGGCCACATTTTGTAATGACAACTTACAGTCACACAGGTGCTGCACGTGTGCAAGCCAAGTCCCCACACTCAGCCGTCTCAACCCCACGTGTGAGCAGACCGCCTGAGACTGAATCCCAGCCCCTTCTTCATAAGCATGTCCGGTCTCACACCATGCAATCCTTCTGTCCGGCCTCGGGTTCCTCGTGTGGGAAGCGGGAAGAACAATACTTTCTTTCTGGAGTTATTGTGAAGAAACATTAAGGAATCTGAAAAGCACTCAGCACAGGCCAGGACACAGTCACTGCCCTCTGCAGAATTAGGGTTAAATACCCCCGGGATAGCTCTTGGTTCTCTTTATATTTATCAAAGTCACTCCCATCCTACTCGGCACGGTGCATTCCCTACACCTACTACCACTATTATGGTGCAGGCCACTTCTAAGTGGTGTCTCAGATTTTATTCCCTGGACCATAAAACTTAAGTTACTGTAGCTCTTCTTCATAGGTCTTATATCTGTCTAAATGGAGGCAACTCTACTTGAACAACAATAAAAAAAGTGAAAAGAGATTTTCTCTGGAGAGATAGTAATTATGTGACATGATAGAGGTATTAGCGAACACGATGGTGGTAATCATATTTCACCACATTATGAGGACATCAAATCAACACATTTTATACCTTAAATGTATGCAATGTTATATGTCAATTATAAATCTGAGGAAAAACAAAGATTACGTAAAGTTTAATTGTGTATTATAATTTGAGGGGACTTTATACTTTCTTTAACCAAGAATAAAGTTTGTTTAATATTTGTTCATTTTGTGGTCCACAGGACTAATTCTCAGATGTGTCTAATAATAATCTGCTATGTCTAATAATCATATATGTCTAATGAATACACGTGGGATTCTGCTTACATATGTTATCATTCCATAAAGGTACTTCCTTTTATTAAACATTCTGTATTCCTTATCACGGTGCAGCTCGTCCTAGGCGTCCTGAGTTTTAATGCTCGTTCTGTCACCCAGGACGGTGTCATTTGCATATCTAATGAACATGGTCATTCCGGTTATTGATTGAACTATTAAATAAGGAATAGTTATGATGGAAAATCAATTGTTATGTCTTCCCTGGTTCACATAAGCCATTGACATCCGTCATTTGCATATTCACGGGTGAAATGTACCCACCTTAATATTTATGTGTGGTCTTATTCCTGCCCAGGTGGTGGATACATAGATACCTCCCAAAACGATTCAAAAGCCTGCTCGGACATAAAAGATGGGACCCACGATGCTTCCCTTTCCCATGAAATCAGCCATCCATTGACAGATTTTAAGCCGTCTGGCAAAGTTACAAAAAAGTCAAGCAGACTTCTAAGAAGCACCTCACAATAATCTCATTTAATATCCTCATTTTCGGAGGGAGACACTGTGGCCCTCAGAGACTAACATGGTTCCATAACTTTTTGAAGTTTCCAAATACAAATAACCTTGGAAACTATTTTGGACCCATCTCCCACTTTTCACTACCTGTTTCACCTCGGACAGTAATTAAGTGGTTTGTGGATTTCATGGTCTCATCATTTTCCCAGGGATAGAAATCCACAGGTTGGAAAATTTCCATCCATCTTCTAATAACGTTGAAATATGGAAATAATGGGCACGTGACGCCGTAGGCGAGCTGGCAAACATTCCAACGTCAGTCATTCACTGTTGCTTTCCTTGGAAGGTTTTAATAACATAACTAACAGTTATGTCGTCCCGTGTGGACAGGCAGAGACACGGTATCGACGGCCCAGATATCCCAGCCGTGAGGCGCGCTCATGGGGACCTCATGCTACAATTCCTGTGACCCAGGAACACGGTGAAAAAACCAGCCTCGCAGCCAGCAGCGTGGACGTGGCGAGGAGATTAGTCCGGGCGGACTCCTTTCTTCCCCGTTAGCAGCCTCACGTCGCGAGCTCATCACACGCTGTGTAGATGATACCGAAGGCCCAGAGCGAAGCGTCACCTCACACACATTACTGAGCTTAGGTGCTCTGGGAGTCCCCAGAGGAAAGTCCCAACGATGGAATACTCAGCACTATTTTACTCAAACTCGTTTTTTAAACTCTCAACCCCACCATTAAGTCTGTTCAAACTAGCATTGAAGTTACATCAAAACGTGAATTGGTGAAATAAAGCAGTCCTGATACATTTGAATAACCAGCAAGATAGTTTTAGGCCTAAGAGCGATTTTTGGATCCTAATTTACTCTAAAAACTTACAAAATAAACAAAATCCCCAAATAAACCAGGCAACTGTCCAACTGGATCTAACTGAATTAACTCTGAGGTAATCCAAACCTTTCTGGGACAGACAGGTTCTTACTTAAAGGGGTCTGTTTGGAAGGAATTATGAGCGATGTGAAGGAAGACAAAGATAATACGGAGCCGTGTTCTATGTTCCTGGGTGGAAGAGAGATCAATCCACACAAATTATTTTAACAGTTTCCTCCAATTCTGATCAAAATGCCAGTGGGGGTTTGAAAGAGACTGGGAGGAAAAAACAAAATGATGTTAGAATTGATTCAGAATAATTCACAGGAAAAAACAGACATTTTCATAAAAATCAGTCTCACAACCCTGGGAGAGCTTATCCCGCAAGATCGCAGGGCGTCTTATTAACATACAGTTATTAAAGCCTTGGGTTATTGGCCGCAAAAACACACAGAGGGCTTGGTTACCAAAACGGGCCAAGAGCAGCTCCTGGCAGATGCAGGATGATTGACAGGTGATTGGTTGGCATCGTCAGTGCGGGAGGAAGAGGTGTGAGCACGTGGTATTGTAGAGAGGTATCAGACAGGGGGCCGAAGTGAAGTGAGTGTCCACTTACCGGAACAGCCGTCATGTCCCAGGTTCCCGAAGGACACGCGCTGTCGCAAATCTGCACGCCCTCTCCTCAGTCGGAGAAAAAAACACAATGATGCAGACACAGAACGAGCTGCACAGGCGGACACCACTTCCAGATGAGAAAAACACCACAAAATACAAACGGCAACTACAAAACATGAAATGCTCTAACAGCTCCCACTAACTGGAAGTCTGGGAAAAGAAGTGTTTCGTGAAATAACTGTCTGCACCTTGGTTGGTTCCCCTGCGCGTGTTTTGGCTGCACGCTCTTTGATTACTTTTTCACAGACAACAGCAGTTTTATTGTTTATTACCGATCATTGAAAGACATTTCTTCAGATTCTCTTCTCAGCACTGATAATGGCAGGTGAAGGGTTTGGACTGTCGTCAACTTTGGGGAAACCTGCCACGTTTCTTTGACACGTAAGCTGTACAATTCGGAGACTTCTCCACGGGGCATCTTCCGGCTTCGTACGTTTCGGATCTTGGGGCTCCCCGTGCACCACAAGCCTCCAGTACGGAGTCCAGAGCGCGCACTCAGTCCACATCAGAAACGGCACCCATGCGTCTTAGTATCACAGCCTGGCACAAACAGGTCCAATTTCAGGGACCATACTTCCACCAGGATGGCTAGCTCTGCGTGGAAACTGTGCACCACCACATAAAGATACCCCACTAAGTGCAAACAAAACGCATCCTCTGAGCTGCACCCCGACATGCCTGCAGCCACTGCCGTGGGGAGAGTGTAACAGCCAGTGCGTGACAGGGACACTGGGCAGAGAGGGCACTGGGCGTGGAAAGAGACAGTGGTACAACCATGTGTGGTTACATATTTTACTTTTGCAAACTTTGCAAAAACGTGCAACGGTGTGAACACAGCGCCAGGGTCTTCGCAGGCTTCTCGAAAAGTCTCCCCGATCAGCCCCACTTTGTAATTTAGGAAACTGAAGCTGGGGTGGGTGGGGGGGGTGACAGGATATCCACGATCACACGGCTCGTGACCTGCGAGCCGAGAGTGGAAGTCAAGGTAGAGCAATTCCAAAGACAGCACCGCAGAGAGCGAAGCTGCCCCACTGATGAAAGGGGGAGGGAGTGAACGAATGTCCTTAACACAGGAAAGAGCCACGTCGATCAGCACCAGATCGCCATGTCCCACGACGAACAAACCATCAGAGATGAAATGAACGGTTGGCTTTCATGAAAGGTGCTCACCTTTAAAATGGATGTGTGTTTTTACCAAATTTGAAAATAATTTTTAAGTGCTAGTGGGCAATGTCGATGGAGTAACAGAGACATGTGCGTGGCTTCTGAGACTCCGCCTCTGTGCAAGTTTCAGGAAGTTAGTCACCTTGTCAATGCGTCTTCATCGCCTTCCAAGTGCCCATTGCATTTCACGCAGTCGCTCCACTCCCAGGAAAACAATCTGAAATAAGCATAAAGTTGTGCACACAAAGACATCACACCCTTCGCAAGGGGGCAGAAGGGACGGCGGACAGGGAACGGGACGTGGGTGATGGGGCTGCAGCTCAGAAAACGAAATGCAGGTCCTGCTGCGTTGTGTTTGTGGTGGTCCCTCAGTGCACAGAAACGCCTGGACTGCCGAGGGGAGAGGGAGCCTTTTACGTATAACGTACAGTGCAGTCCAACCACATAAACCCCCCCACGTAACACACAGACGTGGAGCAGGGCTGTGGAGTTACTTACACAAATTAGGAGCTACAATTTCGGAAGTGATGTTGTAGCACTTTGACTTCAATTGAAAGGGCAAGTTTAAAAATAATCCCCGCATTTGATAATCGGTGGAACCGGACGTGTGCACCGACTTCTCTGCTTCCGGTCGACCGGGGTGACGGCCGCTGAGGCTGGGTGGCCCCGCAGTACCCTGCACGTCTTCTGTTGTCGCCAGTGCATCCAGTTCTGCGTCTGGGGTCCTCGGCCCCGAGCCACCACCCCTGCGGTCTGCACAGCTGTGGCCTCAGGCCTGCGGTCTACCGGAGGGGGCTCTGTTCCGCTGCACAGCCGGATCAGAGAAGCCCCCGCGCGGACGTGAGGAGAGGCACCATGTACACGCACGGCAGCCTGCGTACTCCAGCTGTCACAGAAATAGAGATGTACTGCGCACCCGCAGCTTTCGGGGGGGCTGGCTGCTCTCAGTACCCGGCTTTTCGCTCCGGCCCCCATAACCGACGGGGCCAGACGCCGTCCTCCCCAGGATGACAGGCGCCCTCTCAGGTGCAGCACGGCCAGCAGGAGCCCCACCGTGAGCCGATGCTGGTCCGCACAGAGGGCCAGAGGGTTGCCTGGATGGTCCTGACAACACCTGCGTCAAGCTGTCCGGCTCTGGCTGCGGTCACAGAGGTTGAGGGCAGGGTGAGTAGACTATTTCTCCTGGCGGCCCCTCCCCAAGACCTCCAACCTGGGCACAGGTGAAGCCGACCGGTTCTGGGCGGGCTGACCTGGCTGACCCCGGCTGTGCTGCGGAAGTGTCCCAAGTCCGAGTCCCAAGTCCAGGTCTGCATCTGTGAGGTGCGTGAACGGGCATGCGCCCGTCAGGGGCGTGGAGGTGAACATTCTGAAAAACACCCGATTTGTCTTCCTTCTCTTTGGACTTCTCCTCCTTCTCTTTTCACGTGTTCTCCACAGAAAGTGCCTGGTTCAGCTGAGCTGGTTCACCCAGGCCCGGCACAGGAGGGCACGCACAGCCTCCCCCTCTATGGGGGAGACACACATGTGCGCACAGACACGGAGTCCATGCACTCTGCCGTTCCCCCCTTCCATCTGGAGATCGGCCCGGAGTTTCTCCCCGGAGTTTCTCCCGTAAGAGGGGACTTGATTAGAGTGAAAGCTTCTCGAGGACAGGGACTTTGTTGTGGCCGCTGCCACTTCCATAGTAATCGGGTAGGTACCCGGCACTGCTTGAGTGTTCATCGAAGGAGCGGACAGTGTGTTAGCTGAAGGTACTGTGAGGACGGAGCAGGACGGTGGGGACACCGGGCTTTGTCCGAAACCAGTGCTGACAGAGAGGGCCACACGGCCAGAAACTGTTCCCATGAAAGCAGAGCCAGACCTTAAATTTCCACCTTAGGAGGAAACACACACACACACACACGTGTGTGCGCACACATGCATGCATACATATGCACGCATATACATACTGAATAGCAGCAAACGGCTTCGTTCTGTTCTGATGTCAATCTCCAAGACGTGAAACAAGAGCTGTCACTGAGAAAGTGGAAGAAACGCCAACTTCACGCCCAGTGCAGAGGAACGTGAGGTAAAGACGGTGAACGTCGGGCACGACACTCCGCAAACACCCGTGGGCGACTGCCGCTCCTCGGGTGGCCGGTGCACACATGTCAACTGAGCGGACGGGCTAACAAGCAGCCCCGGGTCCCTCCTGCTCCCCTGCCCTCCCAGCACCACACAGAGACGCTAGACTCCATCCTGTGACGCAACACAAGTAACAAGGTGACTCTCTGGAGGGCGGAGGACAGCAGGGAAGAGGGGCAGGGTGAGCGGCCACACCACACTTCTGGCCAACCACAAAGAAAGAAAAGCGGAGTGGTGGGAACAGGAATTCAGATTCTGGCGGGACAAGGCAGGGAACGGTGGACAGGACTGAGATGTCGTGGGGGGGTTCTACGCAGACCCTGCCCGCCTATGATGCCCAATGACAGCGCTGGAATCTCAGGCACCCTTAGCCCACCGGGCAGTAGCCCATCCCTCAAACAAGGTTTCTGGAATGTTCTATCCCTTGGGACGCTCCCAGTGGTAGGGGTCACGTCAGTTCTCAAAACAGGCAGCCCGGTCATTAACGGGTGTGATTACCAGCAGCTCCAGCTGTATATGGCTTGAAAGGTGCCACCCTACCATTCTGCCTGTCACCGAGCACAGTGACACTCCAACGTCACATGCTTTGTGTTCCAACAGGACATGTCCCCTCATCCCAGCCTCGGCACACACTTCACACAATTTCAAGAGCCAAAAATGGGAAAACATTAAGACATATGCAGAAGGCAAAACAGGAACTATTTATAACCTAAGAGTCCAGATATGCCCCTCGTTTGATGTATTTCCACGGAAACCACATGTCCACACACACACACACGCATATGGTCACACACATGGAAATCATGGTGTACGGCTTCCTCTTCTCCCCAATGATAGAGGGAGAGTATTTCCACACAGCACTCGCCCCCGCTCCCTGGTGACCCACCAGCTGGACACACACCATTTATCGAAAAATTCATCTCTTTCGCCAATGGTTTGAAATATGACCATTATCTTGTATTAAATGGCCATCTGTGTTGGATTTATTTCTGCACGTTCTGTCTGGGTCTCTTGGTTTGCGTGTTTACACACCAGTGCGAAAGGGTTTCCATACCTGCCTGTTTTAATAATTAGTAGGTTCCGTCCACACCCCATCTCTTCTTTTCAGAAATTTCTCATACAGGCCAGAAAATCAGCGTGCTCACCCCTTTCCATATATAATGATCTTAAAGTGCTTCTTTGCAAATTGCAACAAAAGTTCAGATTACTGAAGAGAGAGTTGACATATTTACAATAATAGTATTTCTATCTGAAAGAGTACCTCTTTCCGTTGGTGCACGATTTATATGTCCCAGATGGGGGAGTCACAGTTCTCTTCATGCATAACCTGAGTATTCCTTAATGAGCCTAACTTGCAACATATTATCAGTTTTGTTATCATCATCAATGATGTCTTTTCCAAGTGATCTTTAATATACAAGAAGGCTTTTTTTTTTTAGCTCTGAGTGTTAATTTTGTATTCAGCCACTCCTTTTGAGGCTTTTGTGTATAGAATCATGTCATAACAATTTTGCCTTCTCCTTTAAAGTTTTATACCTTTTATTTCTTTCCCTCGTCTAATTTATTGGTAAGTACGTCTAGGTTGTAGGACATTGTTTAATAATAGTAAGCGTGAGAGGAACAGAAGAATGTCACTGGTGTTTTTTCATTCAACCCAATGCTGGATCTTAACTAAGATAGATGGAGAGAGAGAGAGAGAGAGGGAGGGAGGGAGACAGGGAGGGAGGGAGGGAGGGAGAGAGAGAGGGAAGGAGGCGGGGAGAGAGAGAGAGAGGGAGAGAGATGGAGGGAGGGAGGGAGAGGGAGAAGGAGAGGGATTCTTTTTCCAAGTTATTGTCTTCTTCAATATTTAATGACATATTTCACCAACTGCTTTTTTGTCACCTATAAAGATCCATCGTATATTTTTTAAATATCATGTATTGTCTTGTTAGATTTGCTAGCGGCGAACCAGCCATATGCTGCTGTGATGAGCCGGCCTTGGTCAAGATCACCGTCTTAGACGTATTTCTTCCGCACGGCACGCAGCTGGGCTGTCCTTTTTTACCGATCTCCAGAGTGACTTATTTTAAGCTCGCACATCCCGCTAACATCCGTGTACGGGACACGCACCTGTGGTCTGAATCCCGTCGTGGTGTTTTAAGGTCTTCTGCCTGGCTCTTCCCACAACACAGCATATGTCTGCATGATTTTACTCCCAGTGATATGGGGGACTGTCGCGTCTCCTTATCCTAGGGACCCACAACTGGAGCTCATGCCCTCCGACCTCTGTCTCCAGCTGCAATCTTTACACACAGAAGTTGAGGGGCGTGGCACAACCCTTCCATTCCACACGTGCACCCCTTCCCTGCGTGGGGGCTCAGCCCTCTGCTGGCCTCCTTCCCAGTCGGTCCCCCGGCCACCCCCTCACAGTGTGGCTCCTCATGGTGGACAGAGCACCTTCACCTCACTGCTCCCAGTGGTGAGGAGACCTCCTTATTTCTACCATCTCCATCCTGCGCCCCCACGACCTCAAAATTTGGGATACCTTCTTACAGTTTCAGTTCTACATTATTGTCCCCTCAGTAGCTGAGCCACAGTCTGCATCAATCCGCAGCAATCCGCACGTCACCTCCGTTCAGGGATTCTCTCTAGACCGCCCAAGGGTCTGAAAGTTTTCAACTCCCTTTAGAAGACTGGACTCGGGGGAGACACAGCCCACAGAGGAGGTGTCGTGGAACCGTGCACCAGAAACCTGCAGATTTTGTTAACCACTGTCCCCCCAAGCCACTCAATAAAAAGGAAAAACATTTTAAAAAGAAAAGTATCACGGTTGCTAATTTCTAGACTTTTCCGCGCATAATATACCTTTCTTGAGAAAACCGAAATGGCTGCTGTGTTTTTATCAAGCTGTGAACGAAGTCCTCTCCCCCAGAACTCTGCTGACATCACCCCTCTCCCGGCAGGGATGCTGCCGTGGGCGAGTCCGACGGGTGACTGATTCCTACCAGAGGCGGTGCCCGTGTCCCTGGGCCCTCTCGTTGTCCCTGAAGTTCAGTGACACCCTGCCAGGCTGCGTCTTTGTGTCTGCGACCCTGTGTCTCGAGACACACTGTGAGCCCAGTGCTTCATCTACTCCTGATTTTTTTGCTTGGAATTTCTAAACGTTTCTGTGTCCTTTTATCTTCCTTCAAGGCACCAACGCTGTGTCTGTTAGGTCTCACGTGACTTCACACCCCCTGCTCTTCTTCCCCCACTTCCACCCACCGGTGCTGCTGCCCTCCGCTCCAGCCCCCCGTCCTGCTCTCGGCTCCAGCCCCCGTCCGGCGCTGCAGCTCAGGAGTCTCCAGCATCCTTTTCGGCGGCCACGAACGTGACTTTCATTTATGAAATTTCCCCCCTCTGTTTGATTCCTGAACCCTGTCAGCTCAATTTCCATCACAGTCTGTTGTCTTATTTCTGCTTCCAGCCCTCGCATCTAGTTTTTGAACTCTTGTGTCAGGAGGTCATTTCTATTTCATTTCTTTGATTTCCTGGGGCTGGGCTGACGCATAATTGTCATCTGCTCCGTGATGTAACTCATGTACCTTACACTCCGCACCTATGTTTCGTTTCTCCTTTTCCTTTCTCGCAACTTCCAGCAAGGACTAGGTCTAGTTTCTCCTCGTTATCCCTTTGCATGCCGACTCTTTCCTCGCACGCTCACTATTGGATAATGTGTCACACGAGAGAGGGGCGGTCAGGGGAGGAGAGAGACGCACGTCCAGACCGCGTCCCCCCAGGGCCCCAACGTGCGTCAGATCAGGTGCCCGCCCTCTGGGGCGGCTGCAGGTGCACAGGTGAGCAGCTCCCACACGACGGCCAGGTGCTATCACCCGCCACCCGTGGAGCTGCCTGCTGGACCCTGGCAGGTGGGTCCGGGGGCTCCTGGGCGGGAGCCCCATGGTCTTTACCCCAGGTGTGTGGGGGCTGGTCTCTCAGGTACTGGGATGTGGGGCAGGGACCCTCCCCTCTTCTCCTGGGGAGAAGCTCTGGCCGTGACTGGGGACTGGGAGCTGGTCCGTGGGGGGGGGGGTTCATGGTGACCTGTGTCCGGGTTTGAGGTGGCCTGTCCCCCTCCCCCAGGCCTGGGGGTCCCGTGCAGGTTTCTCGGAGGGAGCTGTTCGGGTGCAGCTGTAGATCCAGGTGTCCGCCCTGGCTGGGACCCCACACCATGGAGGGATGGGCCTGTTTGCAGGGTCTGCCCACCGCGGAGAGAGGCTGCAGTGGGCACGGTGCGCTCACACCGGCCCAGGCCGGGTCTTCTGTGGGGCAGGCGCCCGAGAGTGACATGCGGGACCACAGGGCAGCGGTCGGTGACATTCGCCAAGCTGTGCGGTGGCTGTGCGGTGGCTGTGCACTCTTAGACTCTCATCGGTCCGTCTCAACTTTATTTTAAGACTTTTCTTGGGAGCAGATGCAGGATCGCAGCCCCGGGCGATCTGCACCCCAGCACCGGGCACGTTTGTGAGAACTGACGAGCGCGGGGACACAGCGTCACTTAGCGTCTCGCGGGTCCACAGCTGGCGGCAGGCGCACTCCTGACGGTGCACGGTCCCCGTGCGGAGACCGTGTTCACCATCATGGCTCGTCCGGGGTGTGTTTACCGCCCTAAAGCTCCCCCGTGCTCCCCTGTCCACCCCTCCCCGCACCCCGGTCCCGGGCAACCCCCATCTTCCGCCATCGCCGGAGCCGGCCTTTTCCAGAACGTCAGCCACAGACTGGGGTCTGCACGGCGTGCGGCCCCCAGGCCGGCGTCTCTCACCGGAGTTCCCTCCCCGCCTACTCACGGCCGGATCGCTCTTCCCGCGCCTGCCGAACGGTCTTCCGTTGTCTGCAGGGACCACGGCCTATCGTTTGCTGGTGGACCCCTCACTCGTTTCTGAGTTTCGGCAATTATGAACAAAGCTGCCGTAAACACACGAGTGCACCTTTGTATGCAAATAAGTTTTCCACTCCTTTGGGCGGAAGAGTGTGGTTGCTGGTTCCCATGGTAACGCTAGGTTAAGTCCCGGTAAGACACCGCCCTCTGTCTTTGGAAACCGCTGCACCGTCCTGCGTCCCCAGCAGCACGCAGGGACGTCCCCGTGGCGTCACGTCCTCCCGGCGCTTGGTGCCCTCGGCGTCTGGGTGCCGGCTGTCCCGACAGGCGTGCACGGGTGCCTCGTTGCTGTTTTCGTTCGCGTTTTCTCCCCGGGGTACGGAGGTGCGGCGTCTCTCCACGTGCCCGGTTCCCTCTGTTCCTCCTCCCAGGTGAGGTGTCTCTTCGGGCCCTCTGCCCATTTGTAAGTCAGGTCGCCTGCTTGCCTACTGTGGAGTTCTCAGAGTCCTTTGGGTGTTCTGGGGACACTCCTTTATCAGGTGCGCACGCATTTTCTCCTCCTCTGCGGCTTGTCTTCTCACGCTCCTTCTGTCGTAACGTTCGTGTCGTAGGTTCAGAAACTCCTTGACGGGTCTGCACCTGGAAGGTCTTTTCTGACCTTCCAACTGGGACACAGGCTTCTCTCTGACGTGACGTCATCCACTTCAAGAAATTCAGTGTCCGATTCAAGCCATCTAAGCGCCACTTTATCTGGACACGCTTTATCCACTTTATCTGGATCAATAGCATATCTCATAAGCTGCAAACAGATATTTTAATATATAAACATATTTGATATATTTTCTGCTTCTTTATTTTTTGGAAAGAAGTGACAGTTTAATTCGGTTCTGGGTGGACAGAGTCTCCTATACACGATCGTAATCACTCTTATTGGGCGGGTGGGCTGATTGCTAAGACGTTTACATGCTGGAATTTGGGGGGACTTGGGGAATTGCTCCCAGCTTCTACCACCATTTATGGCGCTCACAGACCTGGTAACAGCAATTGCCTTAATGTCACATGGCTGGCGCTCAGCAGCTCACGCTTAGCGGTGGGTAAAGCTGAGTTGGTTTGGGAAGCAAATCACCCTGTAAACAGGTGACCCGAAAGCTTCAGGAGCTCAGGGCGCCTCCTCGCTTATTAATAAGCATCATCGCCAAGCAACCAAGATGTATTGAGTTGGGAGTCCCTCGGCGTGAGAGGGCCCAGAAATAGCTTTGACTTTTCCTTTCTTTAATTTACCCTGTGGGGCTGTGGGGCGCGAGCAATCCTTTAGTCTGTCAATACCCCCCGCCGCACCACGTGAAGCGAGGCTGGGGAGGGGGCGGGCTGGGGGGGCTCCACCGAGAAGATGGAATATCTCCTTGACACAGAAGAGGGTCCTCAGAACTCTGCAGGGCTGAAATGTCAAAAGCAGCCACCGAGAACCACTGAGTCATCAGAATTCTGACACTGACAAGGCCACTCCACACGCCGCGCGCGTGACTTCTGAGAGCCGCCGAGTGCTGTGCCGCGGGCTGAGGCAGCCTCCGGTGTTAATATTCAGTTCCTTCATCTCACTCGGCGAGCACGCACTCGTGCGCACTGCGTTCTTAAACCTGTGTGTCTCAGCGTTCTCATGAAGTCACTATTCTTTTCACCTCCTTTGAAGGACTATGCAGGGGACCAAAAGAAACGATGCATTACAAAGTAACGTGAACATAGAAAATAATACAAACGTTATTTCTTTGCCCAGAACTGCAAAACGGATGAGATATGATACAGCGTCCAGAGAGTAGCATAGTGTCAGTCAGTTCGTCACAATTTTAAAACACAGCAGACCTATCACGTGCACAAAACACAGGACCATGTGTTTTTGCGAGCGTCTTCTCTCCATTTGCTCGGCACCATCGCTCACAACAGGGAGAACTGCGTGCCGCTGCCTCACGCCCTCATCTGATCCGGCCCTGTGTGCGGGCAGAACGCGCCCCCTGGCAAGGTCGTGGCTAGATGGGAGGGACAGTCTCCCGGCGTCAACACAAAACACGCCGTGAGGGAAACAGCCCGACACACTGCTGGGGAGTGTGGCTCTGCTGCCCTGGGCGCCCTGTGGCACCCACGCACCTCGGGTACGCCCTGAAGAAGGAGATTCCTCCCTCTGCTCCGGTCCCGTCCTTCCCCCTCCTTCTGGCCCTCCCTCCTACTTGGCACACTGTGCCGTGTCCTGAAAAGATTTGGGGTGGAGGGAGGAAAGAAAGGAAAGACGGGAGGAAGAGAGGGAGGGACGGAGGGAGGGAGGGAAGGCAGGCAGGAAGGTAGAGAGGGACAGGAAGGGGAGGAAGAATTAAGGAGAATGAAAGGGCAGAAAGAACAAAGGAGAGAGGAGGGGGGAGCCCAGCAGGGAGGGGAGAAGGAGGAACAAAGGAAGGAGGAAGTGGAGGGGCTGAAGAAGCAGGGTGTGTGTGGGGAATCCCAAGCCGACTCTCCTTCGTGGCTTCACCCTGTTTTAAAAGGAGCAACTGCTGTCGGAGGGGATGAAGTCAGAAGGACGCGTTGGGACCAAGTTTAAATAACGCGAGGGTAAGACAGAGCTGGCTCGGGCCAAATCCAGACAACGGCATTCAAATAGAGACATACGCGAGAGAACGCAGAAATAATTTGGAGAGAGAAAAATTAGATTTCAAGCTTGGCAGACTTCAGGATGAGGGAAATCAAAGGAAAGCTGCTTTTTATTTCAGGAAGAAATAAATAAAAATGACTTCAGCTTTAGGTACTTAGAGCCGGTGACGGTGATGTGCGATCCCAGCAGAAATGCCAAGAGGGTGTTGGGAGATCAGAGAGTTCTTTGGGAGGAGACATTTGGACGAGAGACACGGGCCTGGGGGTCGTCTGCTGGAGATGACATCAGGATCCGCTGAGACGAGTTTCCCATGGCCAGAGCCAGTGAGAGAAGAGCAGACTTACATATAAACTTGACTTTGCGATGACCCAAACCAGGGCGAGACTGACTTTCACTCATCATTGTGTCCCCAGCCTCTGGAAGAACGGCCGGCATATAAAAATTAAAGAATACACTCAATGCACAAATAAACGAACAGCACCATGGACCAGGGGCACCGACTCCGAGGACGGCGTGAGAGAGGTCCCGGAAAGGCTCCAGCTGTGTTCAAGGCTCTCCCGAGAAGCGGACTGAAGCCTCAGGCCCCGGGTCTGCACCCTCAGGTCCTGATCCGTTAGTGCCGAAGTGGGGCCAGGAGCCCAGCCCTGAAAAAGGCCCGGCGGGTGCTGCTCCCAGAGAAGACCCACGGACCCGGAGCCAGAAAGCCACGTGGGTGTCGGGGCGCCAGGCCCACCGGTTGACTTTCAGGGGCCATCGATGGCACCAGGACGGGAGTGATAACAGGACAATGACAGCTGAAGAAGGAGTTTTGAATGGAGCCCACAACAGTTAGAGGAAGGCAAGCATCATGGACAGCAGGCGGGGCCCCTGCACCCCAACAGCGCTTGAGCCCCTCCTGCGGTCCTCCCAACCAGGGTAAACCTGGAGCTCCAACACCCCGAGCCCCAGGGTCCGCACCGAGCATCCTCTACCCACCGATGCCCTCGGTCCACCAGTGCGGGAGAAGTGTGGGGAGGTCCCGCGGCCCCGCTGATGGGCCCCACTAACTGACACGCCAGTCCCTCAGCCAACCACCCTGAGCAGCCAGGGACACGGAGAGTCAAAGAAGGGACACGGAGGGAAGAGACAGACAGATTTCTTTCTAAGTGTCGTCTGAAATTCGCAGAGGACGACTCTGCGCCTGCCCTCCATTCACGGTGCTCTTTTAAATCCCAAACTGCGGCTGAAACCGTACTTCCCGTTAATGCTAAAAGCATTAATCTGCTAGGACAGGAGCCTGGCCCGCCACTTCCTCCCAGCCCAGCAGCACCTCAGGGCCCCTGCTCCGAGTCCGTCAGTGTCCGGGCGAGAACCAGGCTGGGAAGGGACCGAGGTGGGGCGCAGGGGGGCGGGGACGGGCTGGCGGTGGGTTCGCTCTCCATCTCCCCCCCCACGCCTCCGCCAGCACTTGGTCCTGAAACGAAAGCACGTTAACAACGAGGACTGAATTCCACCCTCTAAACTAAACGCGTAGTCTCTCGTCAAATCGGTCTGTCAGGACAGACGGCCGTGGGGACCCCTGGGGGAAGAGTTAGAGTGAGTTTCACCCCCCTCCTCTTGGCGTTGCCCACATTTGCACAGTGAGTACGTGATATTTTACATCCCCGCATTTTTGTTTTACGTAGCGCTGTTCTGGGGTGTCAGGTGGTGGCGCTTGTGATGGGTCGGTGGGGTCCCTCCCATGATTCTCTGCACCCAGTAGCGGCTACCAACACTTCGAGACCAGCACAGCGTCGGAGTCAGAGGAGAGTCACCTACCCGGGGTGCCGCCTGTCCCAGGTGAGATGTCGTCACAGGATGGCGCAGGTGAGGAATGGTGGCAATAGCGACCTTCTGATTTGCCAGGGACCCGGGCTCTTCCCAGGACAGGAGACGTTCAGAGCTACAGCCGAGACAGCCCCCGTCCATGGGATCAGCTGACCACCCTGGAAGACCAGACAGGAAGGCTGAATTCCCACCCAAGGTCGCACAGCACGTTAGGGCCAGACCTGGGTCAGCACCCAGAGCTGCCAGTCACAAGTCCTGGGCCTGTCCAACCGAATCGCGGCGACCGCCAGATTCCGAAACCCAGAATCCGACCCATCCCAGGCCCCGGTGCGGTCCAGGCAAAGGGAAGGCACACCGGCGACCACCCCCAGCCGTCTGCTCACTCCGCCTCCACGTTCTGACTCACCGTGATCACAGCACCCTCACCATCCACCGCGGCAGGTGGCCCGTCGGGATCTGCCCCGCCTGGGCTGCCCCGAAGGTGGACACCACAGACCCACGCCAGTCCACACACAAAAGATCCTGCAATGGCAACATTTATCTTGTTGTACACGTTCCATTTATCTTTGGCAAAACGCTTCAGGCCCAAACGATCTTAAGTGATCTCAGCAAGACAGGGATAAGTACCTTCCCCGTCATTACCGCTCCGCTTCCCCGCGGCAGCGGCGGCAGTAATGGTGGCCGCAACCCCATCAAGGCCACTTAACGTGGTCATTTCCCTGAGCCTCTGGATGCCTTGTGACAGGCTGGCCGGGCGCCATGGAAAGACCACTTAACCCCGACGACCTGAGGAAGACTCTGAGTGGGAAGACAGCCCCACAGTCAGAGGCGAGATGGAGGAAGGAGGGCAGGGAAGGGAGGCCATTGATTTTATGACAAGGGGCAGAGCCGCTGTCAAAACTGAGCCGGGCAGACGGAGGGAATGTCTCAATTAGCCGTTTGCGAGCGGGAGTTCGACACGTGGAGATGCCCTGCCTTCTGGCCGCCGTGGGCCACGCTCATTCCCTGGTTTTTAAATACGTGCGTTTACCCACGGAATCTGAAACCAGAGTCTCTGTGAGCAATTAGGATGATTAAAGGAGGCTCATCATGCTTCCTGTAAGAGGGTGTTTTATGATGCCACGGTGACCGGGAGATGCCACCAGGCTGGAGGGCTGAGCGGGGCCTGTGACCACCTGTCACTCACAGGGCAGACGTGAGCCGCCTGGCTCCGCCTCCATTCCTGCCCTCCCACAACCTGTCTGCAGCCTGCCCAGCAGGTGTCGAGGCTGTGACCTGGAGGCGGTGGCCGCGCATAAGGCGAGGACAAGACGATGACTCCGGGAAAACCTGTCCCGCTCTCTCATCTGTGCCTCTCGCTTGCTCGGAGCACAGTGGGGGTCGGGCTGCCCAAAAACTCAGACTAAAAGGTGGGACTAGTCCGAGGTGACACTCACGAACGCGGCCGACTCCAGCCGAGTTCCAGGTTCAAAACCCGCTTCCGCCGTTCCCCAGCTGAGTGACTCGGGTTAAGACATCCTCTCTCTGAGCTTCCGTTGCCAGGTAAGCAAGCCGGGTGGACAGCCCCTCTTCCGTAATGTGGCTGCGAGGCGCAGAGGAGGTCATGCATGGGGTGTGTGCGGGACAGCGCCCGGGAAATCCCCACAAAGGTGGTGATGATGATGATGATGATGGCGACTGAGCCACGGGACACACCCGCCGGGCGGGCAAGAGCAGGCTGCCCGTGGTGCGCAGGCAAAGTGACACGATCATTAATTAATAGTAACAATACAAGAATCAATCTGTGTTTCACGCACACACAACCATAAACCTACTTTGGTGTTCTGACGATCGGCCGGAATGATGAATCCTCTCCTTATTCACCTCGAGATAGAAGTCTTGCCGTAAAATGACCGAGAGGCACTGCGGTGTACTCGATTTTGCAGGGAGTCCTTGACCGAGCCTTTGTGGTCAGGCTGTGTTCCCTGCGGTCCTCACAGCCTTGCCACGGCATGACCGCCACTCGCAGCACCGAGCACCGTATTAAGTGGTACTCGGAAGTTCAAGGTTCGAACACGCCGACCCGGGCTTGTACCTACTGCCCGTGTCCCCTAATGAACCACAGGCTCCAAGAAGGCGAGACCCCGGGCTGTCTTTGCTCGCGCCAGCGTCCCCAAGCTCGGTTCCTAGGAGTCTGGAAACGCGGTGAGTACCGAAAACGGACGGTGGCTGTCCAGCAGTCTGGACAAGTGGACACGGCGCCGACTGGCTGTGCGAGCACTTGGTGCTGAAAGAGACGTGACCACAGGACCGACGAGGACTGGTGGGCAGCGCTGAACAGCTGGCCCAGGGGGAAGGGCCGAGAGGAGCAGGCTGGAGCTTCAGGGACAGAGGGATCCCGGGGAGACACACGAGTGAGGCAGCGCGTGGCCACCCTCCAAACGCCCGTGAACTCCCACCACACGGCGCCCCCAACAGACACCAAACCACCGAACGCGCAGGGAGTTGGCAGGGTGGGCGCAGGCGTGGCCTCGGTCGGCGGTGGAGGCCGAGTCTGGGGCAGCGGCAGGAATTCCTGCGGACGAAGGCTGAGCCAGCTGAAGTTCAAAGTGACGGTCACTGAGACCCTCGCAAGCCCTGGGTGGGGGGCTCCACTTTCCTCAGACGCCCTCCGGCCCCTCGCTGACCGGTGGGCGACGACGCTGGGTCTCACGTACCCTGAAGCAGCCGCCGGCCGTCTTCAGGGGGACTCGTCTCCCAGCCTCCCCGACGGCTCGGCCTTGCCGGTGCCCCTGGCACAGGAACGCGGGCGCCCCACGCCACACTGCCGGAGCAGCTGGGCTCGCGGGCGCTGGGAAGGCGCCCGAGGAGAGGCCGTAACTGCGCATCGGGGCGGCACGCCCTGGCTGCCGCCTGGCTCTGTAAGTGACAGCGCGGCTGGAGCGCGGCCGCTCTCGCCGGCGCCCGTATTGCCGTGGCCGCTCTCGCAACGCAAGGGCAGATTTGAGTTGCTGTCGCTGAAACCATATGGCTCGCAAATGCTGAAATAATTACGATCTGGCTCTTGGCAGAAGAAGGCTGCCAACCCCATGCTAGGGGATGCGTGGCCATCGCCCAGGACGCAGGGAACGCTGTGTCCCCAGCAGGGCCCGTGCGGCCGAGCCTGAGAGGTCCCCCCAGCCCACCCCGCAATTTCCCGGGCGTGTGTTCCTGACCCTGCGCTCGGGGGTCCGGGTCCTGGTCCTCACGGCGGCAGACATTTTCGAGGGGCCACAGAGTCCCCCTGAACGACAAGTCACTGTGCGGAAAGGTACGTCCGGGTGGGAGGAAATCGAATGGTAGAAAGAGAGGAGCAATCTAAGTTACTCGGCAGAGAAGGACCCACTGCCCCCAGAAGGAATGCCGTCCACGGCTCCTTCTGCTTCTGCCCCCGTTGTAGAAAGCGGGGCTCCCTCAAGGTCACGACCTTCACGAGCAGCCCACACCCGGTGCCAGACCAGAGCCCTAGAGGGCCACGCTGGTGCCGGGCTGGCGTCGGCTGGGACCAGTCCACAGGGGCAGGGTGCGTTTCTGCCCCGCTCCCCGCGGCGCGACCTCAGGTATTAGAATTTCCAGGACGGAACCCCACAAACACTGCAAACCAGGGCTTTCTTCCGGGGCGCTCACGGGGAACCCACTGCCGGCGGGCGGGGGGGCGGCTGGCCTGGCCTGCCACTGCGTCCTCCTGTCTCCACAGGTGTCCGTGCCCAGTAACCACGCGGAACTCCTCCCCCTGTCTGGGCCCAGATTCTGTGTCCCGCCCACGACCTGGATTCGTGATCTCAGCTGTCGGCCTCAGTGAGCATTCCGCACTCGAGGTGGAAAAGCTCCGTCCACATTTTAAACAGCGTGACGGACAGCGGCGCTTTGACCCAGGTGTTCGGACGCCTCCGTGGCAGAATTTTAACCCTCGACACCGTGAGAAAATCAAACAGAAAGCAAAGAGCAGCTCGGGGCAAGAGAGCAGCTCGGGCACTGCTTCGGAAGGCCACACCCACGTGGAGTTCGGGCGCTGGCCCAGGACCCCCGGGGCCACAGGTGCGGGACCACTGAGACCCACAACGCTTTCATCGGGTGGGGGCCCTCCTGCAATCAGTCCGTGGCCCCCACACATTAAGATAGCTTTGTGGGTCCGGAATCCTGAAACGTGACTCGATCACTTGCTCGTGGGACCCACACCACCCCCAGTAACACCTCCTGGGCGGGAAGCGCCCACTGCCCCTGACCCTGAACGGTTCCTCTTCCCTGGGCGGGGTCAGGCATTCTCGGGGACCGGGTGGGGTGACCGCAGACACGGCCGTGCACAGGGGAGCCAGTCCCCTTGTAGAAGCGACCAAGGCTCGTGGTCCAGAATCTGCCACAGGTGCGTCCTAAGTCCTAGAGTAACGCCCTCCAGGGCAGCACACACGCACACACACACAGAACGCTGCTTGCACACACGCGTTCCACACCGTGCACTATTACAGCACAAGTGTCGTCTGTGGCTTTCCGTCTCAGGAACGTTATCCCAGCTCCGCATCCGTCGGCTTGAACGTGAACGTCCGACTTCTCCCTAAGCTGCCCCTGCCCCACGGCCGGTCCCAGAACCCGTGTCTGCCCCGCGCTCGCCCAGGAGTCGGACCTGCGCTCTGGCCGGCAGACACAGCAGGCCTGCTTGTGGCGCCCACTCCCAGCTTCGCTCCTGAGTCCACAGTCTGGCGTCCGTCCGGGCCTCCCACACCCTCCTCGCTGTCCCAGCGCCCCGGAGAGCGGGGACCAGACTGTCGCCAACTCCTGACGGCGTCGGGGACAGCAGGCGACTCCGCTCCAGGAAGAAGCGAGCATGTTCCATTTTAATCGCACTGTGGAGCCGCACCCACCGGGGCCACGAGGCGGCTGACGGGGCACTGCCTGCGGCGAGCTCGGTCTCCCCGCTCTGTCCCTCCCGTCGCCTCCTGTTCTCAGTTCCCTCTTCTACCTTCCTCGGCCACGCCACCTCGGTGACTTGAGCTGACCCCGGAAACAAGCCCGCCCCAGGACCTGCTGTGTCTCCCCCACGGCCTTTTCCTCCCCAAGCGCGGCCTGTCCAATAGCCTCAGCTGCTGGGGGAAAATGCTTCCTGCCTGCGACACCTGCACTTCCTCTCAGCAGCCTCTCCTCCATCCTGTGTGGGGGCACAGGCTGTGCACCCTGCTCGCGGGAGACGCCCTGTCTTCGCGCAGGGACCTTGTCTGCAGAGTGTCTGGGCGTCCTGGAGCGGCTCGTCCGAGCTGCTGTCTCCCCTCTCGCCCAGACGGACGCCCCTGAGCGACACCCGCTTTCCCATGCGCCTTCCACAAGCCCCCGCATCACTGCGGCGCATCGCACCTCCCCACCAGAGGTGGGGGTGGCTGACGGCGGTGCATGGAGAGCAGCAAGCCACGCGGGGCCACGGTGCAGCCGGAGCCCCGGCCGCCGCGGGCAGACCCGTCTGGGTGCCGATCTCTCTCACACGCACACTCGTCACCTGCTCGGGCTGCTGCAGCAGACACTCCAGGCCGGCCGCGGCAGACACTCCAGGCCGGCCGCGGCAGACACCCCAGGCCGGCCACTCGCTAAGGGCAGACGGCCTTTTCCCGCAGCTCTGGAGGCGGAGGTCCCAGGCCAAGGCCATGGCGGACCCAGTGTTAGGTGAGCGCTCGCTGCCCGGCTCACGCATGGCCGTGCTGCCGGTGTCCTCCCGTGGTGGGAGGGCGAGGGGCTCTCGGAACCTCTAACAGGAGCTCTGGTCTCATTCTCCGGCCCTAACCTCTCCCGGAGGCCCCGCCCTGGCCCCGCCCCGGCCCCGGCCCCGCCCACCTGCCCCGCCCCCCGCGGGGTAGGATTCCAGCACGTGAATGCGGCGGGGAGACGAGGAGTCTACAGCACCGGTCGTGACTACGCGTGACCATGCCTCGCGCCTCCTACGCCGATTCCCAGTGTTTCGGACGACAGGCACAGCAGCGGTCCGCTCTCACTGTGGCTCACCGTCCGTCTGCCGCAGCCTGCTTTACGGGAGAGTCAGCGAAAGACGCCTTTCCCCATCAGCAGGGGCAATTCGGAATATTCTTCTCCGGCGCCGAACGAGCCCATGTGGGAACTCATACTCACGGGCAGTCTTTTCTACTACTTTATATTGCGCTTCTGTTCTTCTTCTCAGGTTCGGGCCTTGGAGCGTGTGCCCCGTGGGTGGGGGGAGCTGCTACACCTCACGTCTCGTCCCTCGTCCAACTCTGCAGAAAGCTGCGGTTACCGTTCGGGGCCGTTCTGGGAGCCTCCCGACCCGACGAACTGCATTCGCCGCCGAGTCCGACGTGGGCACCAGGGCCTCCCCCAGGCCCAGCCAAGCGGAGCTTCAGGAGAGCGCCTCCCGCGGTGCGCATTTTTGAACGGTCCCCAGGGTGAGCCCGGTCGTCGGCAGGTGTCCGGCTGTCCCTCGCCACACCTGCCGAAGCCCGAGACAGCCTTGCCCGACTGCGGCACCCTGGGGGAGTCGGCTGCCCGGGGACCTGGTTAAATAGGATGATTTACAGCGGGAACAGGTCGGTAAAGGACAGGAGATGCGGGTGGAGCTGTGACAATTAACGCAGACGCACACACCTGCAGTGCCTGCCTCGGGCGGCGAGCGCCGTTAGTAAAACGTACAAATATTTACGGAAGGGCGTGAACAGCTGAACGGTGGGCACACTTGTCATTTGATAAGTGAGCCTGTTAAGACTGGGTTTTCAGGTCGCTTTTTCTTTTTTTTCTTTTTGTCCCTCTTTTGCCATTTTCTAGGAATTGCGCCCCCCGTTTGGTGGCCACACAGCGTGGCTGCTGGGAAAGGCATTTGCATGCGGCTGCCGTCCCAGCCCCGGTTCTCTCTGCTCCTCCCCGGCCTCCCTCGCCCCCGCCCCCACCACCCCCACTCAGAGCGCTGATGAGATGTGACAACGGGAAACACAGGGGCATTTCCTGGCGATTTACCCACATCCAGGAGCAAAGCTCGGAGGGAAGGAACAATAGAAAGGGGACCCGCGAAGGGAAGAAAGCCCCTCAGCCTATCATTTGCAAATGTCAGCTCCACTCTCGGGGGGCCCCAGGGACTGTTCAGCAAACTGGTTTCTAATGAACACGAGGAGGGCGCTGTGAATCCTCCAGCCTGAGCTGGTCACATCTGACAGCCCGCCCCCTCTCTCCCGCCAGCCTCCCGGTGCCGGGCCAGCCGCGGCGTGAGGTGGCCGGGCCTACGGGCACCAGTGCGGTTCCACAGGCCCACGGTGCCAGACCGTTCACCTCTCCCCCTTAGGGCTGTGTAACCCATGTAGCCCGTGCTGGGGCGCCACGTGACTGCTGTGCGCCCCACGACGTGTACTGCGCCATCGCAGGACCGCCGCTGCGTGCGCTGTGACGTGGCTGGAACGTGACTGCACCGACCTCCCCCGGGTCCGAGTTCACGTGCACTCCCCCCGTGTACTCCCCCCGTGCAGCGGCTGGTCCCGCCGTGCGCTCCCCCAGATGCAGAGGGAGTCCCCAGGACCAAACGCCCGGGCGGAACGGACGACTCCCACGGGAACGAGGGACGTGGGCTGAGGAAGGGTCTGCGCCCTGTTTCTCCCGCGAAGTTACTGGCGTGCGTCGAGGATAACACACGCGTGTGCCATGCAGTCATCAGGCCACCGGCTCGCCAGGGACAGCGCCGTGCTGCTCCCCCCACTGCCTGCACGCCAGGGGCCCCAGAGACACCCCCACCCCCTCGGCGTTCCCTTAGGAGCCACGCGACTTCCACGCTCCTGACGCCCGTGTACCACCGAGTAGAATCTGATGGGGTGACGTCCTCGCCCTGGCTGCTCGCACAGGAGAAACTCGTTAGGAGTGGAGAGCGAGGAGCGGTGACGAGATGCGAGAGGAGAAGGAAAAGACCGAAAAGGAGAGGAATAGGAGAAGCAGGATGAGGGAGAGAGGAAGACGCTCTCGAGGCCAAGGAGATCTGTCCTGGGTTGTACGTAGCGGTTTCTTTACACAGGAGTGCTCACTCCAGCGCACGTGGGATGCGGCGAGATTTCCTTTTCCTTCCTCAGCTCCCATCGGCACCGCCTGGTGCAGGGTGAACTGAGCCAGAGGCTGCAGACTCAGCAGCGGGCAGCGGGGATGCGGGAAGGGGCGTTTCAGAGGGCGGATGCCGAGGCCTAGTGAGAATGAACTCCAGCAGTGCCTTAGGCTGAGATAGCGTTTGTATCTATCTGTGAGTGCGTCTCCGAGTTCCCCGTTACAGGCTGAAGAAGGTCAGCAGAGCTGTGCCGGATGTTCCCCTTGAGACGTGGCTGGTGCCCCTTCCTGACCGTGCCCCAGGGATGCTCGTCCAAACGTCTTTCCACACAGGCCAAGTTCACCTTCGCTCAGACCGGCTCTTGCACAAGACGCTCCGAACGGGCTGGAGGCCTGTGCTGGGGCGTGCAGACAGCGAAGGGCCCGCATGCGGTCAGAGGTGCTGACGGGGTGCAGCACATACGTGACGCACGGCTGGGTGCTGGTGCGCAGCAGGGGGCGGAATCCCAGAGGACGCCTCGCGCACGGTCCAGCCGGCTGGCGAGCAGGCACCCCCACCGACGGAGCCCCGGGCCACAGCGGCTGCCCCTGCCACAGCCCAGCCCTGGGCGTCCCCAGACAAAGGGGAGCGGGAACAAGAGCCTGGCCTGGGCAGACGGGAGAGTGGCAGAGACCGTGAAGTCTGTTCAGTGACAAGGTTCGCAGGGTTGGGGTGCAAACCCAGTGCCATCAGAGCAGGGGGGCGGGCTTGGCTTAAAGTCCCTGGATGTGGGACAAGACCTGCATCCCTCCCTCGCTCGGAGACGGAGGGCCCACCAGACACCGGGAGAAGGCAAGTTTACAGAGAAGATCCCCGGGGCCATCCAGGGTCACGGGCTCAAGGTCCCCCAAGCACCTGGTTCTTCCCATTGAATTAGAATGTCTGACTTTGAGGTAGGATTTCCGTGTTGGAACTGGCTGAAAGGTTTGCAAGACACTGCACAGGCCGAGTGCGTCCCCCCACTTCCGCGGCCGTCAGCTTTAAATCCCTGTCACCCACCGTGGGGTTCAGGGCTCATTTACCTGTGGTCCTGCGAAGCTTTTCTACTTTTCTTTGCCTTTAAGTTTGAGGCCAGACCCGCCATCTCGTTCTGGTTGCGGTTTTGGCAGCGGCCAACTCTGTGCCCGATAAACCCCAGAGCGCTGGTCAGCCGCTCGTATGGACACACGGAACGAGGGTCAAAACACAGAGGGAGCTGTGGGCGTGGACGAAGGCGGGAAACCGGCTTTGCCCGGACATCCTCGCTTAGAAACCGAGGAAACATAACAGCGGGACGGCGTCTCTGAGTCCAAAAACTCGGGAGTGTGGCAATTCATCGCTTCAGGGGAAGGAGGCATGTCGGGAAAAAATCTGGGGGAAGAAAGACCACCACACGTAACTCCACTGCTGCACTGGAGAAACACGTGTGGATGACTCATTCTTCTGCTAACTGAGAACCGGAGCAGGGAGAGAGACAGGGAGAGAGGGGGAGAGAGGGGGAGAGAGACAGGGAGAGAGGGGGAGAGAGACAGGGAGA
>CM052551.1:44141633-44260717 GCA_028533065.1 Trachops cirrhosus | reverse complement strand
AAGGGGAAGGGCAGAAGAGGACAGGATGTTGGGGCAGAGGTCGAAAAGACAAAGGAAAGGCGTGGGGGGGGTTCCAGTCCACCTGACGGGTCCGGCGAGGAGAGGCAGGTGACTCGGTGGAGCCCGCAGGTTCTGGCCGCAGAGAGCGGCGGCTCCCTTTCCCTCCAGCTCCCTGCTCCTGGGTACCCCTCCGGTGGCCGGAACCCAGCGACACGGACACTGTGAGACCCAGGGGATCCTACGAGCAACAGCTTCTTCCCCTCCCACCCCGGCACCTCCCCTGCGGGCCGTGGGCCTTCAGCGGCCCATCCGTGCATCCTGGACGCAACTCCCCGCTGTTCAGAGATTACTGATGGAAAGGTAGGGGTGCCGACGGCCAGCAGGCAGAGTGGAGCCAGCGGGTGCAGCCTGCTCCGGGCTCTGGGCTCAGCCTGTCACCCACAGGTGCTCTCCTGCTGACACACAGGCGCTGGCTCTGTCCGCCAGCCTCAGGCAGCAGGAGCCGAGACAGGACAGGACTCTGTCCCCTGGCCCCCTGGGCAGTTACGGGACCTCCCCGACCCACCCAGCCCCACTTGTCACCGCACGGTCGCCAGGGGGACGAAGACAGAGGCCCGGGGCTGACGCCTGAGGGCAGAGCCTCTCTTTGGAAACTCCCACTGGCCTCCGAAAGGCTGTCTTTCCTTCAGCTGGGATCAGCGCAGAAGCGGTTCATTAAAGAAACCCAGGCAGGAAAGGTGACCTTTGGTAAGGAGGGTGTATGCTCACACAGAATGCGCCGTGGGACCCCAGGAAAGAGCTGGCTCCTGAGCGCACGCACACCAAGCCTTTCTGCAAGCTCTGCTGTCACCGGGAGCGAGCTGGCATTTGAGCTGAATGGACTGTATTCCTGGCTCTGTCGCAGGAATAGAGTGGTAGTCTTTAACCTGAGGACACATCCATTGGTTCTAGAGAGCGAGGATGGGAGAGACAGACAGACAGACAGAGAAACGCCGACGGGGGAAACGCCGACCAGATCACACCCACAGCTTTGGTGCCCCCGGCCAGGGCAGACGTGAAATCGTGCTCCCGTCTCGTCTGAAACGGTCACTGGGCCCGTTCGCCACAGCCCGGCTTTGGAAAGAAAACACTAGAACTGGGACTCTTCCCACGCGGGGTCGCCGAAAATGCCAGCCGGCAGTGGGATGCAAACCTGCCTGGGTTCTAACTGACCGACGGCTCCTGCTCCTCGCGACACCCAGGGGCGTCGGCAGCTTCATGCCGTCGTTCGAAACCGGAGCAGGCGCCACTACACGGCTGCCCCTCGGCTGCCCCTCTTTCCCTCCGGGGTGGGCGGCACGGGGCAAGAGGGAGAAGGAGAAGGAATTCAGAGCCGACTTCCTCCATGGCAATTCTGTGCAATTTTTCTGATGTTATTTCCCCCCAGAAGGAGACAAACTTTGAGACGTGTTAAGACACCTGTTTTACCACCGTGCACAGAAATTCGGAGAGGTGAAATGGCTTGTCGGAACTCAGAGGTGGCTGCCGGGCGGGGGTTCTGACTTTATCGCCAATGTCCCCAAAACAGCACACATGTATTGCACAGAATTAGGAAACAATGGAGATACTTAAAACTTTAATAAAAACGAGGATTTATTGCTCAACGCAGACATACTCATGGTTTATATAAAGTTATTGTCCTTTCGTCCTTTTCATGTTTTAAAGTCTTATTTTCTTTTTGTAGAAAGAATACATTCTCATTAGTGCACAGTGTATCTTTCAACTTCTTGTTTCTTAAATCAGAATTATACTGTACTGCACAGAACTCTGTCCCAATTAAACAGATGGCGAGTGCTTTGTACAGCACGTCCTGATTTTCCATTGTACGGATTCGCCCTGATTTACGTGACTGCTCCTTTCCTATGATAAAGTCCGTCCCTTCTCGGTGGCTCGTTACTGTAAATAATGCCGCAATAAACAGGCCGGCTGAGAACGCGTTAGTCCCGCCCCCAATCATTTTCTCAGCGCACATTTCTCCAAGTGAGTCATTAGGTTAAAGCACCTGAGAATTTTTTTTACAGTTCCTCATGCATTTGGGCCAAACTGCTTTCCAAAGCGGTCGTACCAATTTACGACCCCCCCTGCGGAGCCCGGGCCTGGTGTCGGGCTGTAACAACGTTTTTATGTTGATCGGAATTTGTTCCCTCTCGTTCTTGCTCCCGAGGACTCTGCTCTTGTTAGCACTTAACAAAACGCCTAAGCCTCTTCGCTTCTTTAACCCAAGTCTCCCTCATCAGCTGCGACCCTGGCGAGGACAGGAGCCACGTCTCTGTTCGCCATAAACCACTGGCACTGAAGTTGTGAGGGCCCAGCACGGAGGAAACTGTCACCTGTGTTGGCTACGTGACGGAGAAAGGGGCTCAGGAGAGGGCTATTTTTCTGAATATTTACGTTACGAATGCATCCAAATGAGGTAACTCTGAAATCCGCTTTTTGTTTGTGTTTAATCATCATAACAAAAAAGAGGGGGTTTGCTCTGGAACCCGGCACGCGGTCTGGTTCCAGGCTCTGGAAAGGGGTGACGTCACGGCAGCTCAGCCCCCGTGTCCTGGGGGGGTGGTACCGTGGGGTGGTCTCGTGAGTCACGCGAGGTGTGGTTTTCCACCGGATATGTATTTTAAGTGTGACCCCTAGGGAGCAAAGCCTGTTGGCTCTTTCTGAAGCTTCCTCAGTGTCACTTGGAAAGAACAACATGACGAATGGAGAAACAGTAACGGTGACTTGCGCAACTAAAGCAGAAGACGAGGCGTTCCAGGTGGGCCGGCCCCCCGTGCAGCCGTCCTGCTCCCCGCTCGGTTCCCGTGTCTGCCCTACAGGCCAGGGACACAGTGCTGGGCCCGGGTTTTCCGGTCCCCGGTGCTTTGTGTTGACGGTCACTTCAGCAGAGCATGGTCAGCGTGGCCACTGCGGGTGCTGTGGCCACCTAAATGGCCGAGTCCAGCCCCGACTGGGAAATGAGTCTGCCCAGTCCGACACACCGCACTGTGGGTGCTTCCATCTCCCTGGCTCCGCTGGAGCCACGGGGCCAGGCTGGGGGGGGCGGCATTTGGCCTGTTCTCCGCCCCCCCCACGCCTGCTCCCCCTCCTCAGCGTTGCTCATCACTCTCCAGGGAGAGGGGCCTGCGCCCAGAGCGGGCAAAGCAGGGCAGGGAGTTTGCTCAGCTGGGACTGTGGCTGTGTGGCTGCTGTGAGCCCCCTGGGACAGCCCCCCGCGCCCCTGGACCGTCTGCCCGGGCCCCCTCCTGCCGGGGCCCCCTCGGGGAAGCAGCCCGCTGGGGTGAGCGGCCCCCAGAGCCGGGCCCTGTGTGCGCCCCCTCGTGCTCAGTCCCTTCCCGCCTGCGCCTCTCTCGCCTCCTGGCACAGAGTCAGGGCTGGTGCGTGGCAGGGGTGGGCAGCGTCTCCCGCGGCGCCCCCAACACCGACCCGGCCTGCCTGGATTCCGAGCCCCCCATGGCCCGCACTTCCCACAGGGCGCATTCGGAAGCTCTGAGCACACCGCACGAGTCCATTATGTTATAACTGGTTGCAACATAATTGGAGTTTTATGCTTCAAAGCTCTGTGCACGCACAGATGGGACGCAAACTCCCGGAATTCCCTCAGTGACCGTGATTCAGACTTGGTTGTTCAACACAGAATATTAAATATTAATTGCGTGCCAGACGCCAGCCGCGGAGGGACGGCCCGCCAGGCGCTTGCGTCATGCCGCGCACGCCCGATTTTGAGACGGGGGCCGCCCTAACGTCTGCACAGGCCAGCAGCTCAGAACAACCCCCGGGCCGCATCCTGGGGTTCTGGGGAGCGGACATCAGAAGGCCTCTCAGCAGGCGGACGCCGGGCGCTGGTGGGGCCGGGCTCCCTCTGCCCCCGCATCCTGGCCCTTCGCGGCCTCCAGCGGCGCCGGCGCTCCTGGGTGGCGGCCCCTCCTGTCAGGGCGGGCGACGGTGCGTTCAGGCCTCACAGGGTCGCTGCCACCTCTCGCACTGCTACCTCTCGTCTGAGTTTTCTGCCCCTGCTGCTCCTTCGAAGGACCTTTGAGACGGCATTGGGCCCACTTGGGTCACCCAGGGTTTTATCCACTTATTTTAAGATCAGTTGATTAACAAGTTATCTTTTAATCCTCACCTGAGCACGTGTTTATTGATTTGAGAGAGAACGTGAAAGAGAGAGAGAGAAATATCCATCAGCTGCCTCTCATACACGCCCTGACCAGGGACTGAACCCCCAGCCAAGGCGTGTGCCCTGACTGGGAATCGAACCTGAACATTTTGGGGTGTAAGATGCTCCGACCGACTGAGCCGCCCGGTCAGGGCAGCTGATTCACATACCAACTCCCCGAAGGCACGTGAGGAGACACGTTCAGAGGGTCCAGGCCTTGGAGTGTGGACGCCTTCGGCAACCAGGCTGAGAGGGACAGCGGGTTGTAAGGAGCCCAGGGGAACAGTTCACCGGGGCAGAGACGCCCGCAGACGGGGGGGGGGGCAGAGGAGGGCGGGAAAGCCCCGAGGGTTCCGAGCCCCGCCCTGCCGGCGGGCACCGCGCTGAACTGGGACGCTGTTGGAACTCGGGTCCTTAAACGGGGTGGCTTCTCACTGGGCCAACGAGAGAGCATGGTGTTCGGCCTGAGTGACTCTGAGCGGAGGCAGCAGGAGCCAAAGTGTGCACTCGAGGGGCAGCCGCGGGAGGGCCCGGCAAGCTCACGCAGGCCGCAGGGACACTCGGCACCACTTAGTGGGGGGCAGTGCGCTGAGACGTGAGCCCGAGGGGAAGGCAGGGCCACGCCCACGCCGGGGGAGGGCTCACAGAACCCTCGGGGCACCTGGGACGTGACCTTGAAAATCCTAGCACTCGAGGGGGTTTCAGCGACAGGTCCGTACGCTGAGGTTGGCGTTTGCAGAGCGGTCACTTTAACCAGGCGCGGTGCGGCCGTGGAGGGAAGGATGCGGCCGTCCTTCCACCAGGAAACCAGAGCCTGACGGGACGGAGAAAGGGTTCGGTGGAGACAGGTGGCTGGGGTTGCTACACTGGTGACTGATTGGGCTTAGAGCGTGAGGCAGGGTGGTCCCCAGGGTGACGCGGGGTTGGCTATGAGTGACTGGCGAGACCCGGGGAAGGGGGATCGCAAGAGGAATGAAGGCCACGCGGAGTTCCCTTTGAGGGGTGTTTGATCCCGGGTGCGTGCAGGAAACCCGAGGCCCGTTTCCAGGGGGCGGCCTGTTGCATTGTCCTGGAAACGAGACGAGTGTGGGCTGCAAATGCAGATGTGTGGCGTGGTGACACAGGTGTTCACTGAGGCTGCGGAAATGCTGGCCACACAGTGAGAAGAAAAGCTGGCGAGGACAGAAGCCTGGTGTCCCCAGCCTGTACTGGGCGGGAGAAGCCGCAGGCCGGGCTCCGGGAACTGAGAGCACTGAGGAGCGAGAGGAGGGGCTGTGGGGAGGCCCTGGAGGAGAGGCTGTAAGAAGGGATCGGGGCGGAGTCAAGGACCAGAGGATAGTCAGGGAAGGGGAGGGTGACGAAGGCCACGCTGACCTCTGCTAGCCTCGGAGGAGGGGCTGGGGCGTGACGTGGGGCTCGGCACGCTGGGACTACGCTGTCCAGGCCATCAGTTCTCAAGGAAGAGTCGGCCAAACTCAGAGTCAAAAGAGGTGGTCGGTGGTCTGCTTTGTTTTGCAGATAAAAACTGTATGTATAAGAATTTCAAATCTTCACTCCTCCATGAAATTCTTTGCCACTGCTTCCAAAAGAATCACGTGCTTCCTTCTCTGAGCTCGCATGAAATGGCCGCACCATGGTGACTTTCCCAGCGACCAGGCCACATCGGGCTCCTCTTTGAACCCTGGTGCCCAGCTCCGGGAAGAAGCTCAGTACACATTTGTTCAATGAATGTGGGGCTCAGTGAATGGATGGGCAGATGAATGTGTGAATGAATGCATGTGTGAATGGATGAATGGGTGAATGAATGGGTGGGTGAGTAGGTGACAGGTGAGTGTGTGGCTGAATGCATGTGTGAATGGATGAATGAGTGAAGGAATGGATGGACAGATGAATGAATGGATGGCCGGATGAATGTATGAATGGATGCATGCATGAATAAATGGATGAATGAGTGAACGAATGAATGAATGGACGGACAGATGAATGAATGGATGAATGATGAATGGATGGATGAATGAGTGAATGAATGAGTGAATGGATGGACGGATGAATGGATGGATGGACAGATGAATGGATGGATGGGTAGATGAATGGATGGGCGGATAAGTGAAAACCTGCCCACCAGCTGACCACATTTTGGAACATTCGCTGGTTGAAAACAGATTTCAGTGATGTGGTCTGGTGACCGGACACCAAGACCCACGATGGCCAGGCCGTATTCAATATATTTCTTTACAACCACAGACAATAACTGGTGCGGTGTCTCCCGCCTCGGGGAGTCCATTTTCATTACAACGCTCTCTTTATGGCTCATGCCGCCCCATCTAATAAGTGCGTGAGGCCGGCATCCTGTGGAGAGGGTTCCTAGGAGAGAGTTTCTCTTTGTGGGACGCTGCCCGCCCACCCCCCACCCCCAACTCCCTCCGGCCTCAGGGACACTCGGGCTGCCTCCCCCTGATCACAGGCCGGGCGCTTCTCCCAGGAGGGGCTGTGACCCTGCTTCGCCAGCCGAGCAGGACCACCAGCCACTTCCCAACTCTTCTGCTTGAAATAGTCAACATGCCGAGGTGCCCCATCTGGGGCAGCGTGTCCTGAATCCCGTCACCTTGTAAGGCCACCTGCATGCCCCTCCCTGAGACGCCTCTCGGCCTCCACCAGGGCCGAGGGCTCTGGCGACAGCCTGGCCTCAGATTCCCACCTCAAATACGCAGCCTCCCCAGGCCACACCCTGGAAAGGGAAGCATGGATTCCCCTCCTCCGAAATCCCCCCACCCTCCCCTGGGTTTCTCCTTTCTACCTGCCCCAGCCCAGGGGTGAGTGCTCACAGGGGACATGGCGGGACCCAGAAGACCATCAACGGTCCTCTGCTCGACTCTCCCTCCTCCAGGGACACGGAACTCTCGGCCCTTCCAGGGAGCGTTTCCATCCCCTGCCCTGGGAGGTGGGGCAGGACGCCAGCCCGGAGTCTGCACCTGCTGTGACTCTCGAACCCTGACCCCTGCACCGAAGAGCGCTCTCACCGAGCAACAGTGTCCCCGCAGAACCAACACACCGGAGGATCCTGGGGGCTTCACTCTCTCCACGCTGTCCCCACCCCGAGAAAGGGGACGGAATGGCAGTGCCCAGCCTGCATGGTGGGCAGAGGAAAGGCTGGGGAAGGACCTTCTGTCGGAATCTCAGAACTCTGTTGGAGACGCATCACATGTCCTAGGGGCCCTGACCGCGGTGACCGAGGCCAGTGGGACTCGGGCTTCAAGCTCCCTCTTGGAGTCTTCCGAACGTGGAAAGGCATTTCTGAACCCCACCCCCTCTGCCATGAAGTGGAGACCGGCTGCCTCATCAGAGTCCCAGACTGTCAACAACCGGGAACCGGGACCTCAGGCTTCGGTCGGTGCTGGAGACTGAAGCCCGGCCGTGGGTGTTGGGGTGTCCGGGATGCCCTTCCCATCCCTCCTGCCTGGCCTCCCCATCTGTGAGGGTGACATTCAAGTATTTTAAAATTAAATTAACAAAGTGTTTACATTGCGTGCCCTTCTGAAACAACAATGGCCTCGCAGTTCCGTGCTGAGGTCCTCTCTGCACAAAGACCGGTCCCTCTCCGCGGTCCCCGCTCCCTCTGCCCCATCGAGGTGTCAGGAAAATCCCGGCCTCTCCCCAAGGCACCTCTGAGGCGGTGAACTCCTGACCTAATTGTTCTAATGGCCTTGCCAAGCTCCCGGCTCAAGGCCAGAGAAACTGCAGCCCTCTGGACCCCCGGCCGGTAATTCACGGCCCTCCGTCAAAGTCCCCGCCGGCCCCCCGCTCCCCTCACTCGCTCTCGCCCTCGCCCCGGCCTGAAGCAGCTTGATCACCTGCCAACCCGTATTGATTTTTGCTTCCCAATCTCCAGGCTGGATGGAGGGAAAAGATTAAAAACAGTTTGTCAGTTTGAAGTTGAATAAGAATTCGGCATCAGGGACGTCTCGGAAATGTGAGGAAGTGGCAGGGGAGGTGTGGGGAGTGGGCAGTCAAGGCCAAAGCAACTCTTAGGGGAGTTTAACCCTTCCTGCCAACAGCCCCGGAATGTTCTGGAGGGGGCTGGACGACGGCCCTGCCCGTATGCCATGCTCCATGTACTCGGGGTCTGTCCCGGTGTTCAGAGCCCTTGGCATCTGCACGGGTGTGATGGGGACTGTGCCAGGCCCGCTGCCCGCTGCGGGTCACCTGGCCGTCGCCAGGAGCGGTTGCCGGGTCCTGCAGCTTGTTGCTGGGGTCTGGACCCCGCCCCCTGCACTCTGCCCACACCGCGGTCAGCGTTCACGGAGCAGGGCTGCCGCTGTCCTCGGCAAGACAGAGTGGGGACACCAGAGACATTCGCCCTTCAACAGAATGAGTCCCTGGGCTCCTTCAGGCTTCTCTGTAAGCTACGGAGATGACACGTGATTTACTGGCTTCTGCAGAAACGTGAGGGGCGAGGTGGAGACGGCCCACGCAGGGCTCCAATCCAGGCACCGGGGCTCCACCCCCCGACCCGGCCCCCGTGTGCCAGTCGGCCAGTGGGCTCAGGGCTGGGGCCCAGCTGCAGCAGGAGGTCGCCCTTCCGTCCTGTAAGCCCAGCAGTGGGGACAGGTCAGACCCACCTGTGGCCGCCGGGCAGGGAACAGATACTCCTGCACAATGATGAGGCTGTGCCGGCTGCACAAACATAGCTCACCCACGGGTCCGATTTCCTCTCTCTCCGTTCGTTTCCAGGGGGCCGAGCGCCAGTGGGGTGTGCGGTGTGTGGCCTCACCAGACAGAGGTCAGGCGTGTCACTGCGGGGCCCGGAAGGAGCCCTGTGCTGACGGCCCGGCCCCCTCGGTGCCCTGGTGCTGCCCCGCCGGCTGGGGGCATTCTCCACGGTCCCCGCGGTCTGCGCACGTAAAGTACATTCACAGCCAGCAACGTGAGCAGGTCAGAACCTCCCGGAGGAGACCAGGGAAGTGAAGAACGACCAGGACGGGCCTGCGCGAGGGATCCCACTCCCCGCACGGGGGACAGCCAGGCAGAACAAACGGGAGTGTCCCTGCCCCCTCACGGCCCAGCCTGGTGACAGGAGGCGGGTCCCCCCAGACGCCCTGCTCCATCTCACCCTCACCCCCGCTCTGCCTGACCGCCGCGTTTCCGAGCTCTTTGGTGCGGGGTCTCACGTCTGCACCCGCGCTGCCTGTAATCTCTGCAGCCGGGCTTCTCGGGGGACAATCTCGGGGAGACTGTCTCTCTACGCCACGTTCTTCCAAAGCCACAGCAGCTCTGTGATAACGCCACACCTCCTCCAAGCCCGGTGCTCTGTCCGCCTCTGTCTCGGTAGCGACTCCTCATTTCTGTAATGATCAGCATATTCTATGATGAAGGGAAGGGATTAAACTCTTGTCTGGCAAAAGCAATTCCATTCGCCCCTGGGAATGACCGCCTGCACAGAATCGACCCGAAAATGCTCGCCCCACTGGACAGATGAGTGGGTGCCGTGGGCCCACTGACCCTGCACCCCAAACACTGATTGAGGGCTTCAGCAGAGAGCTAGAAAATGTCTTTTTAAAAATAAAAATTCTAGAATTAGAAAAATTATAGCCCCTATTAAAAACGGTTGGGTTGAGGACACATTAGACCTAGCGAGAGAAAAAATTTTGCGGGATGGAACGTAGGTCAAGAGAAAAAATAATTCTAATTTGTATAAACCTGAAACACTGCATAAAGGTCTGGAGCAAAATTACTCGTATCAGTGGGAGTTTATAGCACGTGTAACTCAGTCATTAGGGAAAAAAAGAAAGAAAGAATCAGTAGAATATCGAACAGTTAATTTTACACTAACAAGGAAAATTTCAATGTCAGCAAGATGCACAACATATAGAACACTAGCAAAATTGCCGTATTTCATCTAGAATACTACAGCTGGTACCTGCAAAGGAAGTGTTTTCTGTAGGAAACCGAAGAGTCACAACAGCGGACCACACGCGGATCACCAAGAAGTCCCCACGACGTCCAAAGATGGAAGTCATGTCAAGTACGCTCCTTACCAAAACGAAATCAACTAGAAACTTCTTAAAAACTAAAAAAAAAATCCAAATATTTGGAAATCAAGAAATTTATTTCAGTATAACCTATGGATCAAGAATTTCACAATAAAATTATAAAATATTTTTAACTGAAGAACAAATTATACACATCAAATCCTTTGGGATGCAACTAAACCATGTTGTAGAAAAATTTTATTCCTGTAAATTTATATTTTAGAAAAAAGATAGGCTGGAAATCAAGAACTTAACATCCATCTCAAGAAATTTGAAACTTAGAAAAATTAAACTCAGAGAAAGAAAAAGGAAGGAGATGAGAGAAACAGAAATAAGCAAAGATCAAATACACAGAATAAGCAAAGCTAAACCTCACTCTTCGAAAAAACTAGTAAAAGTAACAACTCATAGTAAGAGTGGTCAAGGAAACAATGGAGGAGGTATAATTAATAATAAAATATAATTTGTTTAAAAGATAGTATTGGGTTGCCCCAAAATGTTGTTTGGTTTTTCCCATACGATGGGTCTAGTAGTGTTTAGTTGTCTTTAACTTCATTTGAAATGATTTTATTGTGACAGCTGTCATATCAGTGTGCATTTAAAAAAATATCAAAATTGATGAATTTTTGTGCAGCTATTTTAATATTGAAGATGGAAAAATATAAGCAACATTTTTGGCATATTATATGCTTCATTATTTCAAGAAAGGTAAAAACACAACTGAAATGCAAAAAAATATTTGCGAAGTGTATGGAGAAGGTGCTGTGATGGGTCAGACATGTCAAACGTGGTTTGCAGAGTTTCGTGCTGGAGATTTCTCCCTGGACGATGCTCCACAGTGGGGGTAGAACAGTTGAAGTTGACAGCGATCAAATTGAGACATTAATTGAGAACAGTCAACATTCTACCACATGGGAGAGAGCCAACACACTCAGAATATCCACATCAATAAAGTTATTGGTGCAAATGAAAAATGTGTCTTTTATTTTACAGAAAAAAACTAAACAGATTTTTGGCCAACCCAATATGAAATGATGTATGCAAATAAATTTTAAATTTAGATAAATTAAAAATACTTATTCTTTAAAAGTACAACTTACCAAAACCAACAAAAGAAAGAAAATATGAATAATCCTGAAAGCACTAATGAAATTAAATCCATTATGTAAAAAATTCGTCAAAGCAGAGTGTACAGTTCCGAGTGACTTCTCCCACTGGCGCATCCCACAGACATTTGAGGACGGTGTTACACCGCCCGTACTCCAACTCTTCCAGAGGAGGAAAGGAAGGATATTTCTAAATCCACTTGATAAAGTCAGAGTAACTCTGATACCAAAGTGTGAAAGGAACACTACAAGAAAATTATAGACCAAAAGCATTTAAGTAGGCTAAAAATTATAATAAAAATATTAGCAAAAAATTTCTGTGATATATAAGAAGAAAGGATGTTACACAAATTCAGTTTATTTCAGGAATGTGTGGTGGTGAAACACACAGTAAGAAAATTAATAAGATCATTTCAATAAAGAAAAAGTTATTTAATAAAATTCAATATCCAGTCACGGTTTAATAAAATCTAGGAATAGAAGTTCCTTAGTCCAATAAAGTGTATCTTCACGATCACAGACAGCAAGCATCGTATTTAATTATGAAATCCTAAGCTTCCCCTTTGATAGAGATTTAGTCAGGATGCCTTCTAGGCCCACTTCTGTTATTAAATGGGAGGTCTTAGCCAGTTTAGTAAGACAAGAAAAACCAAGATGCAAGTACGGAAAGGAAAGAACCGAAACTCCTCACCGCAGGTTATATAAGTCCATACAGAGAAAACCCAAGGAATCCACAGACAAATAATGACAATCAGTGCGTGTTTAGCAAGGTTGCTGGATACAGAGACAATATACAAAAATTTCTATGTATCAGCACTTCAGAAAAAAAATACCCGATGTCATTTGCAGTTGTATCAAAAAGTATCAAGACCCTACAGACAGTGTGAGATACCCGCGGAGGCAACGGGGAAACTGGAGAGAGAAGCCGCAGAGTTAAGGGAAGGAGGACACAGCAAGCTCACAAATCCAGCGACGCGATGCAGAGCTTTGAAGACACCAGGACGCGACCCATCAGTCCCTAGCTTTTACCAACTACAGCCAAAGTCCCCAAAAGGTGTGTGTGGGTGTGTGTGTCTGGTGAAGGCTGCCAAAACGCTTCTCACACCGATGTGGACGTGCGGCCAGGAGCCGGAGCCGCGGAGGCAGACCGGCTCGGGGGCAAATGCCCACTGCGCCCTCACAGACCGCCTGACCTTGAGCCGGGGATTCGGCCACTGGAGACCGCAGTCTGCCCCGCGGAGGAAGAGGGTTAGTGACAGGGCCTGGCTGGGGAACCACTGTGGGCTTCGGATAGGACGCCCCACGTAAATTACAGCCTCAGCGGGGCGCCGAGCCTGCAGCCTGGGACGCCGTCTGAGACTGGACCAGGGCAGGCCCGGCTGCCTCTGGTCGGAGCGACGGCGCGCAGTAGGTGGGCAACCCCCATGTTGACTTCCTCTCCATTGAATTTAACTGAAAATGTCTCCACTGCTGGAAGGAAGGACCCACAGATGACATTCTGCTCTCACCCTTTCCCGTGACAGCTCAGCACCGTTCTTAGAAGTCACAGGACTTGGCGTGATTGGAAGGAAGGAGGAGGTGAGTCTGCCTCGGGTGGCACTCTGCGGTGGGCGGTATCACAGTCGTCCCCATTGCGTCAGCCAGCACTGACCTCCTCCCGGGGCTGTTTCCATCCCGCCCACACCCAGCCCCCACCCTTCCAACAGGGCCCCCCAGGGTCCAGGGCAGCCCTGGATAAACTGCGTCCCTTACACCCTCACCTGCAGATTCGACGTCGGTGCCGCCCGAAGCCGGCTCACCAGAAACAGGTGTTTACCTCCGGAACCTGCTGAGTGACTCTCCTCGCTGGTCCCCGCTCCCGGTTCCAAAAACCCGTGAAAATCTCACAGCCACCGAAACCGAACTGTACAGGAGACACTGAGTGACGCTCGGCGCAGACGAGGCTGAGTGTGAGCGAGGCCTTCTTTCTGCCCGGGACCTGCCGGGCTCCGCCCTGGACGCCGGTGTGGCCGTGGGCCTGCTGCCTGGGCCGTTCCCAGCCCCGCCCTCGAGATCTGGGGAGGCTGGGACCCGCTCCGGCCTCGGGTGGACGCCAGGCTGCCTGCTCCCTTCACAGCCCCTGCCAGGTGTCACCGAGGCAGCTTGAGCTCTGGATTGTAAAGCTTTCTGGCACTTCGGCGATGCCCAGGGCCACTCGAGGAGCCGCGCTGACACAGGTGTTTGCCGGGCCGCTCACACCTGCTCGGCCGCTCCGGCTGCCACGGCCGCTGTGTCCCGAACCGGGACCGCCGGCTGAGCGGCAGAGCCACTTCCTTCTGACGCGGTGGCACCGGGCAGCGGTGACCTCCTCCACCGCAAGGTCCCCAAATGTCGTCCAACATGGGAGAGGTTAGACAAGAGTGCCAAGCACTCCATAGGCCATTTAAACGGCAGAAGGTCACTCCCACGCCTGCGAGGCTGTGGGGACAGAAATGGGGGCTCGTCCTGTGACTTCCGTGTGAAGCCCACTCAGTGGCTTCAGGATAAAGCGGACATGGCTGATTGGGAATGCAAAACCCTTCCTGACCGAATGCTTGTCTACCCTGGAGCCATACGGGGCCTCCTCCCCCTCCCTCCTGCCCCCCAGGCACCTGCACATGGGCACACGCCCACGCACCCACACGCAGCCACACGCATGTGCACACACTCACTCACGGGACTCGACCCGATGGATGCCGTCCGGGACCCTCCCTAGATTCACGCCCCGTCCCCGAGGCTCAGGGCCCCCAGTCCCGTGCGCCTCGGCCTCCTCACAAAGCTGAGGCTCCAGAAGCTCCGTCCGGCACACACTGTAATTTTCCTGTGGTTTTCAGTACCTGGATGTGCCCCTGAGGGTTCACAGAATCTCTGTTAACCGACCTCTGTTCTAACTGCAGGTAAGGGGTGTCAGCGTGAGGAAATGATGGCTAGTTCCTAAGAAAATCTTAAAAATGGATTCGTCTCAATGATTACACAGGTATATTTTATAGGCCATGTGACGTGTAATTATATATAATTGCAGGATGTGACATGTATAAAAAGTCACACATAACATCTATAATCCATTATTATGCATGTATGTTATTACACATGCATTTTCTGCACTTTAACGTGTAGGTGAATGCGCAGCAAAGATGTCGGACCCGCTCGGACCGCAGCCCCTGGCCGGCGGCGTGCTCGGTACCAGCCGTGAGCAGGTGCACATCCTAACCTCACGGGCCGGCCGGAGCACGCCTGGCCCGCAGGACCGTCCCACCCCAGCGCCGACCTCTCGGGCCCTCGCACTCCCGTGTGGCCCCAGCGATGCCGTCGGGCACGCCGGGCCTTGCACTGCAGTCCCCTCACAGTCCCTCTTGTCTGGGGACAGTGTCGTCGGGGCTGGGAGAGGAGGACCCAGAGGGGAGACTCTGACATTCAGAGGGGGACGGTGCCGTAAAACCTGCCGCGGTGCACCGGGCGGTGGGGAAAGGCTGCTCTCCGCTGGGGGCCCTGAGCTGTCCCCGAGAACACAGGTGCCCGCTTCGTGGGAGGAAGGGGTTCATCTTCTCACGCGCCCAGACAGGGGAGATTCAGAGTCGAAGCTGAAGAGCCGACTTTGGAAAGAAAAGGAAGCGTTCACCCCACCTGGGCAGCGGCCTCTGGGGAGCTGACCTCTTAATCACCAACCCCAGGGGTCCCCGAACTCCCGCAGGCCCGGCCGTCCACCCGCCCCGGGCGCCCTGCGGGGCCTGGAGCAGTACGATCCCCACCTGCCGGTCTGTGCTTTCTGCCTGTGAGGCTAAGGGCTCCCACGGACTCCACCCGAGGTAAACACGGCCCGCACAGACATGTCCGTGTGCATCGAAATTCGGGCCCCGGCCCCGGCCTGGCGGCCCAGCTGCTTGGAGTGTCGTCCCGGAGACGGAAAAGGCGGCGGGTTCAACCCCTGTTCTCGGCGCGCACGGGAGGGAACTGACTGGTGTCTCTCTCACACCCACGTTTCTCTTCCTCTCACCATCACTCAGTCAATAAACACACCCCCTCAGGTGAGGATTTTGTAAAAACCGCGGACCGTCGATGGCGCCTGCGGCTGGAGGCACAGTCCCGCGGTGGCCCGGCTCCCACGGCGCCGTCCGCCTCTCGCTCCTCGCTCGTGCGGACGTATTAATATCCAGGCGGATGGCAGCCGCTGTCCCTTTCCATTTCTTAAAAAAAGAAAATCGATGGCCCGAGTGTCTAAACCCCCCGACTGGCTAGAGATAAGCCCGGCCACCGTTCGAGGCCTCGCGCACGGAGGGAGCGCTTGTGTCCACACAGACAAGCTTTTAGCTTCACTCGCTCCTGCTCTCCACGGACAGCTGCTAATCGGGCCTTTTATTTTCTGAAGGAGGCTCCGTGCCGGAGAGCTTCTGTCTGCTGCGACAAAAAAAAAAGGGCACTTTACAGCTAGTCCTTGAGATTGAAAAACTACACAGAGCTGCGACCGTGTGCCGGGTGGAGACGGAGGACGGAGGCGGCGAAGGGCCTGGCAGGTGTGGCAGCCCCGGTGGGGCGCGCAGTGAGCCCCGAGTGTGGCAGCACCACCTTCGTCCAGTTGCCGTGCCCCACGCAGCAAGCCCCACAATTTACCCCATCGGGGAAGCGACCTTGTGGATTAAGCAAGAGACGCGTGATCTCCATCTTGCCCTTGGGGCGGGGGGCTGAGTCGGTCCTGGTTCACGCTCCGGAGGTGGCGGGAGGCCCGGCCGCCCTGGAGCCCGTCCGCTGTCTGCCCCCAGATCCCTCCCGATTCTCAGCGGCTCCGTCTTGAGGGACTGACCCTCTGAGCAGGACAGGTGTTCCCCGGTGACCACCCCACCCCCGGGCCACCGACCCTTCCGTGTGGACAGACTCACAGCTTCTCTCGCACGCGCCTGGCTCCTCAGACTCGGTGGGACCCTCTGCCAGCCCTCCGTTGCCCGGCGGGGAGCGCGGGGCAGGCGCCCACCTGTAAATCGCAAGGCCTCCGCGCAGGCGGCCGCCGCTGGGCCAGCGCACAAGTGTTGAGCTGTGAGTGATAATTTACACCGTGGCGGGCCTCCAGGCTGCGGCGAGAAAGACGCCGCGGCCCTCCCAGCGCCGGAAGGGGCGGGGAGTCGTATAATTTTATGCCAGCAGCACACGGATCCTACGAGGGGGGAATGTTCTCCCGGTGACCTGGACGTCCTGTGCTGTCATTAAAATGTGTTCAGCCGAGGCCGTGGCCGGGTGTGGGGCCCGCTGGAGGGACGTGTCGGGCTCGGTCTTGGCAGGCCCCGCTGCCAATTTAGAGAGTGTGTGTTACGAGCAGTCCTCGTGGCGGACGTGTGAAATTTACGGCCCGTGGAAAGTCATTTTCTGACTGCACCTTGGCTCACACGTTGCAGCGGCTACAGTGAGAACTCATGGGCCTGTAATATCCTTCCCGATAGAGCCCGGGGTTCAAACTCTCCGTCCAAGCAGAGCCGGGGCTCAGCCACGAGGGAGCCGCGTCCATTGGTGACGTCCCTCCCGACGCCCTCCCCTGCGGACACCCCCCCGAACTGCCCGTCGGTCAGTCCCGACAAGCAAGTCTTCCCAACGGGCTGCTTCGTCCTGTCCTCCGGCTGCCTGTCCCCGAGAGAACGGGGCACGTGGCCTGGGTTCCCCTCCGCCAGACGTGACGTGGGCCAGGCTCTAACCCATGAGCTCCTCTGTCTTCCCTCCTCCCTCACGGCTCCCGAGGGACCAGAACGGCCGGTCAGCAGAGGGACGAGCACCCGGCAGGGCGGAGCGTGGAGGAGAGGCGGCTTCTCCACCCTGACACAGCGCGCAGGCCAGCGCGTTCTGCAGCCTCGAACCGCTTCCTCCTGTGGCCTCGGCTGAGAGTGGGCGCTGGGCGGGAAGGAAGCTGGCCCGCACTCCCTCTCCCGTGAGAAGCAAAGGATGGCCCTCCTGCCTTGTGGCTGGAAGTCACTGCCCCACGCGAATCCACCCGCCTGCAGACAAAGGTGTCCCAAGGTAAAAGGTCACCCTGCGGCCCACTCGGCACCGAGGTGTCCTTCGAGGACAGAGACGTCCCAGGTTTAATCCCAGCTCTGCCCTGGACAGAGCGTGGGCATTTGGGCCGTGACTGGCCCCTGCTCGCCTCAGTTTCCGTGTCCACGAAGTGGGTGTCCCGCTTCGTGGGGACACTATGAACCCTAAAGAGAGGGTGACTGCCAAGCGTCAAGTCACAGTCTTTGGCAAAGCGACCTCCGTTTTGTGTGCTGCCGTTATGACGAAGGGTGGGACGCTGTGGCGCCGATGGCACCGGCCCACCGTGGGGACACACGGCATGAGCTGGCCTCGGGACTGCTCGGCTGTGCGGACGTGCATTTATTAAAAGAGAGAGAGACTTCCACACCACAACCAGCCCACTGCCTCTCTGAAGCAGTAATCAGAGTGTATTTCAGCACCGAAACGCTGCGTTTGATAGAAACAAGGCACGCTCTCTTTTAAGGAACGTAGAATTCGCAGGAAGCATCTTGATTCAGTCCCAGACAGGGGCATGTCACCAACAGCACAAAGCTCCCACAGGAAAGTCCACGTCCGGTCGCCAGGAGACACATACGCCACCGAGCCCCTCGCTGAGACCCCGAGGAGGAGAGGACCCGGAGCCGTGACCGCGGTAACTGTAAAAACACACAGCTAACGCCAACAGCAATGCCACCGAGGACGGACACGGAGCAAGGACGTCACGGGAAGGGAAGGGCAGGGAGGCGAGGCGTGTGGGTGCTCACGTCGTGGCCTGGGTGGCTGGGCTGCACTGCCTGCCACCGAGAGACACGGAGGACGTGGGGGCGTGCGGAAGACAGGGCAGGACGACAAACCCAAGTGACCCTCACGCCACCTTCGGCTAAGGTGCCTCCGACAGTTCTTTCCCTTTACACCCAGATTCCCCCAAACTCGAGACCCCCGTCCGGGCGGGGACGTCCGTAGTGCCGATCAGCGAGCACCCTCTTACCGCTGAGGGAGGCACTGCCGCTTCCGACGCGAAGAACAACCCGCCTGACCTCACGGCGGGGACGCGGGAGCTCAATCTGGCATCGCATCGGTCTGCGCGCTGGGCACGTTTGGGGACACGGATTCCACTCTCCCAAGGTCTCCACAAGGAGAACGCGCCCTTTGGGGGGCTGGGGGTGCAGACCCGACTCTCGGGCACGAGTGGGGGACACGCGGAAAGATCCCCCGACTGCTTTCAAGTCCCACGGAGGTGCCTGCCCCCTAAGGGGGGTCTGACTGCGGACTGCAATACCCACGTCAGCAAACCTGCTTTTGCTGCCTGGCGTTTTTGTTTTTCTTTTGCGTCTTTAAATGTTTATTTATTGATTCTAGAGAGGAAGACGGGAGAGAGAGAACGAGAGGGAAACATCGATTTCTCATTCCACGTACTCACGCGTCCGCCGGCTGAGGCCCGTGCGTGCCCTGACTGGGACCGAGCCCGCAACCCTGGCGCATGGGGATGACGCTGCCACTGCCCGGCCACCAGGAGGGAGAACCGCTCCAGAAGCACCCCCAGCTCTGAGAGCGACGCAGCGTGCAGTTATGGGCGACAGACAAATACTTTTCTAGAAGGAGTAACTGGGGACTAAACACCCCACCAGCTGGCACTGGGCAGCCGAAGATGACAAACCGAAGTCACAGCTCGTGTCCCGGAACAGCCGGGCCCCACGCTCTGCGACCGACTGCTGCCTGAAAAGCTGGTCAGAGAGAACCCACGTCAGCCAAACTCGATCTGTCCCGCCCACGCGGCCTGAAGGCCTCGGAGCCGGAATGGGTTTCTCATTCGCGTGTTGGACAGAACCGCCCTCGGACTGCCGGCCGGACATTTCGTTCAGCAGAAACATGTGGCCGACACTGTTTCGGGCACCGACATGTCCTCGCTGCATTTCTCCATCGCAGGAGGATGGGGGGACTGGGTCCCGACCGGGCCCTTCCATTTCTGACTTGCTCTCACTGCTTTTTCACTGTTGGGTTTTTTTTCCTCCATTTTTAACTGTTCTCTTGCTAACGTTACAGCTCTGCCCGCTAAGGACGGCTCCCTGCCTGCAGTATCTGAGTGTCCACTTCCCCTGCGGCGAAGTCTCGCCCGGGCCCCTCAGGCCCACTGCTTCGCCCCCCGCCCCAGCGTTGTCCTCGAGGCCGGGGCCTGCTCCAGCCTCGGCCCCGGGCCCGTGTGGGTGCCTACACGCGGGATGCTGGTGTCCCTGACAGGATGCCTGAAGGGGGCGCCTAGCAGTGACACCGTATTTCTCACTCATGTGCCGTTTTGTTTTTCTAGAACAGTCCTCATACTTGTTTCCTCCTCACGGTGACCCTGGGAGAGAGGGCAGGTGTGTTTCGTCCCGTTTGGAAGGAAAGGAAGGGCCCTGTGGGTAAGGTGGGCGAGGGGGACATCCTGGGGCCACCCGCCGGGTTAGTTGCCTTGAAAAGGCCACGGGGGCACCGCCTTCACTCCGCAGGATGTCCCTGTTACAGCCTGTGTGTGTGCACACGCGTGTGAACACGGGTTTTCCCATCCAAATAGCCTCAGCGACATTTGCGATTTTACAGTGCTCTAGAAAAGGCGGTCTCCCCCACTTCCAGCTGCAGACGGAAGCGCTTCCTCTGATCCCCGCCTCCCGTCACCGCCTGTGCGTGTCACCTCACCCCGTGCGGTGGCACCGACGGCCGACGCGGGAGGGCCACCTCGCCGCCGTCAGAGACAAGCCACGCGTCTGCCCGGTGCCTCTCCTCACGTGTTTCACTCCGTCTCATACAGCCTGTGCCGTGTAACCTCAGTTTAATTAATCACTGAACCGATGTGATGAATTCGGACATTTGCACGCAAAGCCGGGGTTTAAAACAGCACCCACACGGGTCCCCGCTCACTGGCACGCGCACCAAGCACCTGTGTGTTCATCGGAGACATCCTCTAGCAGGGGGCTCAGAAGGGTGATTCGACACTTGAGGGGGACGAGGAGCAGACACGGAGGTACAGGGGTAACAGACATTCCAGGGCCATTGTCCCGTGATCAGCAGTGACTGACCCATCAGCACAACGCCAGCGCCGACTCTCCCTAACGAGCTCGAAGTGGCTCATAATAAATCCGTGCGTGGAGAGAGCAGCGTGACCGTGTTCCTCGCCATGACGCTCTCTCGAAAATCCCACCTCGATGTTCAGGGAGGTCGATGTGGAAGTCGGTGTCCTGGCACACAAGTGTGCCCAGTAAATATCAGTGTTGTCCCCGTGGGACCAGCATCCCCCGCAGCACAGGGACCTGGACCTGGGAGATCCCGAGTGTCCTTGCCAGGCGGTCCTCGTGTGCCCAGGCGTGTGAGATGGGCAGGCGGCTGGACGCTCACCCAGTATGCACAGTCCAGTCTCAGTAAAACCCAGAGAAGAAAGTTACCTGTGTTGCTGCGGATTGCTTTCCTTGGTGCTTCCCTGTGTCCTTTAAAAGTTGACTGTTTCCGTAAAAGAAACTCTGTGTCCTTTTAAACACTAGCCCAGAGGGTTGCAGTGTCGTCCCCACAGGCCCGGGCTGCGGTGCGATCCCCGGCCACGGCGCGCGCGAACATCAACCAAAGGTGCGTGGGTAAGCGGAGCAACAAAGCGACGCTTCTCTCTCTCAAATCGATCGACAAATTTAAAAATGTAAAAAAAGAACAACCCCACTGGCCCGGCACCCCCCCATTGCCACGTATAACAAACAGCACACCTGCACTGTCACCTCGTCCCCAGCGGCCCTCTCAGCCGCTGCGTGGCACAGGCCGCACCTCAGTCCTGTCCTCGCTGTCCCTTTGCGAGGATCCCGCCGAGCTCAGCACAGGCCGGGGGGCCCACAGCTGCTTGCGCTCGGCCTCCCGTGTCCCGAGGCCGCGCCAGCAGCCTCTGCAAAGCACCGTCCGCCCTGAGCAAGGTCGGCGTGAGAGCGAAGTGGGTCTCGGGTCCCCTGTCCCTGCTCTGTCCCTCGGCCTGTTCTCCAGGCATGACCACGCAGGAGCCGAGTCCACAGACCGCTCGCTGAGCTGGCCTCGTTTTGGGAGTGGCGCCCTGGGACGCACGGCTGCGCAGAGACTTCCTGGCGGTGCAGTTCCAGTCTTCACGTGACGTCTGTGACGATGCAAGAATATGGTCTGTGTAACTTCCTCCTTCATATGACGTTTCCGTGTACCGACCAGGTCGTTGGGAGGCACCCCTGCCAATAACAGTGCTGGCCGGTGCGATGTCCCCAGGCCGTTCATCCGACCCTCGACTTCCTTCCTGCTGGCCTCTGGAAGGGCGGACGGTGACGAGGCGGCAGGCCAGGCCTTGCAGGGGCGGACGGGAGGGCCGTGAAATGAAGGGGGTGCGAATCCAGCCGCTTCCAGCCTCTTCTGCTTCGAGGGGCAGAGATTTCCCATCTCCCTCCTGCGTGATTAATAACGCAGCAGCGGGTCCCCCCTCAGCCAGAGGGTCACTGTCATCCTCGGCCGAGTCTGACATTTCACACTGAGTGAGGCCGCCCTCGGGCACGGAGGTACCCCGAGACAGATCTCCTCATTAAAGCAGGGGTTGCCAAAAGAGCAACCAGCAACAATGCCACTGCCAAGAAGCCACCAGCACCAGGGGGTGGGGGGCCGGGCAGCAGGAATGGGAGGGGGGAGGGGACAGCGAGGGGCTCCGGGTCACGGTGCAGCGTTCTCAGTGTGTCAGACACACCCCGATGGCCATGCCCTCCCTCTGTCACACTCGGAAACGGGGCCCCTACCAAGGGGGCCATTGTGGCCGGGTTGAAAGAGAAATAACAGAGAAAACCGCTCTGGGGTGTGCGGGTTGAGTGTGGGACTTGGACAGAAGAATGACGGCGTGTGGTCAGCTCGGGCTGACCGGTCCACAGGATGCAGCCGCTGGGGGACGGGGGTGGGGAGACCAGGGAGGTGGGGTGACGGGGGACATGGGCAGATGAATGTCTGTCTCTGCTCCTTGAGTGGGGGCGCCCCTGAGCGCAGCGGGGTCTTCCCTTGTGCGTCCCCCGAGCCTGCGGCTGAGAAATAACAGGCACTGAGTCAGGTTTGCCAAGTCAGCGTGGCTGCTTGCCGTGGGGGGCCCAGGGACCCCGAAGGGCCCTGGGAGCCTGAGGGCCCGTGGGGTAGCACCCCCTCCTCGGTCTCCGCTGCTTCTTGGTGGGAAACGGAACTCGGGGGCCACGTCCAGATGGGCCGGACCCTCTGCTTCGGCTCCCGAGCTTCCCTGCAGCTGGAGGGCTGCCCCCCCCGCCGACAGGAGGATCTCATTCCGCTGCTGCGAGGGTCCCTCGCCCAGCAGACTCTGCCCCGCAGGGTCGGTATCGGGAGGATGTGGCCGCACGCATCCCAGCCGGGGGGTGGGGGCAGGCCCCCGAGGACTGCAGCCCGGGTTCGAGGGGCCAACGCCTCTGGCCACGTCCCTGTCCCCTCCGCTGCTGACAAGGCGGTTTGCCGCTTTATGGACTGCGGGCCGCGCACTCCGTGGCGGTTAGCGGTGTCAGCGTTGCGACCGTAAATCTCGGGCGGGAGACGAACTTCGTTAACGAGCCGCACGGCGCGGACAGAGGTCGTTTTTGTTAACGTCGCCATAAAAGCCCAGGTTGGCTGTGACGGGTCTGGAAGGAGGCAGTGGCATTAACATTGGCGTTGCACGGAGGGGCTCGTGCACCCCCCGCTGCGTGGCCGCCCCGTCCGCGTCCCCAGGAACGGGCCCAGCCCGGCATCTGGCCTCGGGCACCTCAGACTTGAGTCCAGTCTCCGAGATGGGGACCTTGGGCAGCCTCCACCTCTTAAAGCCTCGGCGTTTGCATCCGTGTGTCTCCCCTCTTACTAAGTGCGGCAACATGGGGCTGATGCTTGTTTCATACATGTTTACAACTTCCAGTATGACCTCTGCATAAAGAAAAAGCATTTCCGCAAGAAAGCGTTCCTGTGTATTATTTTCTATAGAGGAAAAGAGCATTCGTCTCTGTGGGGAAGAGGGAGTCCACCATCTCCCACTTCCTACCTGCCTCCCAGGGCTGGTGTATGAAGCCAGTAAGAAAAAGAACTTGAAACACTTCACAAATGTGAGCTCACATGGTTTCACACACACACACACACACACACACGCAGGACACACCAGAAGGCTTTTCCTCAGACTCGCACAGCCCTCGGGCGGGGCGTCAGGGAGCGTAGCCAGAGGTGCCGTGCCGGGGCAGAACCGCCCTCATCTGCCATCGGCCCCTAACTCAGGGTGACCTGGAGTGACGGCAAAGGCGTCTTCCCGGGGGACGTGAGGAGAGGCGCAGGACGGGGCAACAGGGTCCCACCTGGCGGTCACCCAGGCAACAAGAGGCGGGGCCCCGGTGACTGGGAGCGGGGTGCGGTGGCTCGGGACTGGTCCCTGGGTCACAGGCTGCGCCCTCGGGCCGCCTCCCCTCCGACAGGAAGGTCACTGCGGGTGTCCATGCAGAGTCAGAGTTCGAAACCTGCACAGGTCTGCGTGCCCACGGAGCGAAGGGAGCGGGAAGCCGGAGTGAGGGCCACCCGCAGAAACTGCCTGTTATCTGTCGTCTCCGGGGCGGCCGGGCACCCGGGATGCTGGCGCCGCACGGGGTTCCCCCTCTTGGCCACCCCAGGGAACGGCACCCCCGGTGCTGTGTCCTGGGTCGTCCCTGCCACCAGAATTAAGGACCTTTCCGGGTTCACTGATGTGGGGGGCACGTCAGCTCCACAGAACCTGCCTCGCCAGCCCTGCGGCCTCCTCGAAGGCCGCTCTGGCTCCTCTGGGTCCCGGGGACGACCCGCCTCCTTCTCCCAGCCCGTCCCCTGAAACCGAGCATAGCACCCTTCCCACCCGCCTCCCGGTGCTTCTCTCTCCCCAGTTACAGCACGACCTCTTCGTGGGCGGAGGTCTGTCTGTCTTCTCTCATTGTCCCATCGGAGCGGCGAGCACAGCTCTGAAAACAGTGCTCAGTAAACTCGTGTTGACCAGTGACTCCCGCCGAGGGGGCGCCTCTGGGGCACCATCCGCACCTCCTCTGCCCTCGGGGGAGGGCAGTGCGTCTGTGGGGGAGACACGCCCACCCGCCAGCTCTCCCTACCGTCTTTTCCTCTTTGTTTAGCCCGTAAAACAGGAACCTAAACAACAAAACAAAGAAACAAGTAAATTATAACAAAGGACACTCAAATGGAGGACGGGATGTCAGTGACCAGAGGGGAGAGGGGAGGGAATTTCAGGGGAGAAGGGAAGGGTTTACAGGAACAAATATAGAGGACACATGGACAAAACTACGGGGCTTGGAAATGGTAGGGAGGTTGGGAGGGATGGGTGAGTGGGCTGGAATGGGAGTAAAAGATTGAAACTGTACTGAATAATCTAAAATAAAAAAAAAAAAAAAAAAAAAAAAACTATACAAAACAAAAAAAAAAAAAAAAAAAAAAAAAAAGCAAGTCTTGCTGAGAAGGGAGGTCTGGAGATGCGGCAACATTGGTGAAGGATGAAGCCCTCTCTCCAAGGCCATGCTGCCCCCTGGGCCCCAGGCACACAGGTGAGTGTAGAGCTACCCGGCAGGCAGGACGCCCAGAGCGCTGCCTGAGGCCGGACCGCAGCACCCGCCTGCGGAGGAAGGGGGAGCTGGCTCCGTGTGAGTCCCCTCCACAGCCTGACGCTGTTCCTGAGACCCCGGGGCCCCACCTTGAACCTGAGGGGAGAGAAGAAAAAAAGGCCCTGGCCTGCGGGTGCTGTGCCCAGGTCCGATCAAGGTCAAGAACTAAGGTGTTCACAGCTAAGGTCAAGAAGCGGGAGCACAGGCAGTGGGCCAGCCGGGAAGCCCAGGAGAGTCCGCAAGGAGAGACGGGGGCCAGCCCCACATCCGCAGTTCCCAGCTGCCCTGGCGAGGAGACCCCGGCAGAGCGAGGCCACCAGCCACAGTGGCGGTGGCTGCGTGACGGGACCCGTGTGCGTCGCTGTGCTTAGAGGCTGACAAGCCGGGCGTCAGCCCGGGAGAGGCTCACAGGGCCTGCACGGAGACGGCGGGGAGGGGCGCTGCGTTTCCCGTTCGGGGCGGGGGCCGCCCTGCAGAACCTCGAGCGTTCGAGCGAAGGGCGGACGCCCCGACACCCTGACAGACGGGCCTCCGGGGTCCACGCTGCTCTTCAGACCGACGTCCTTGGCAGCGTGATCTGGGATGACGGGAAAATAAGTGAGAATGTCGCCTCTCCCTCGAAGGCCTTGGGAGGGGCGATGGCGGGTCAGGGCTCGGAGGCTCCCACCTGTGACCCGCCGCCTCCTCCCTGCACCAGGCTCCCGGGGAGGCGGCAAAGCCAGCGGCACTGCAACTTGGGCTTCCTGAGAAACTCTTCCTCCGAAAAACGGTGCCACAGGTGCCGGGGCGGCGGGAGGCCCCATGCAGGCCGCCCTCCGGTGCGGAGCCCGGGGAGAGGCCGGGGAGAAGCTCGGGGCTCCAGGTTCGGACGGAGGCCAGGTAGCCACGTCGCAGCGCGCACTCTCTCTGCCACGCCCAGGTCCCAGCCCCTTCCTCTGAAGGAGAGAGACCCCTGTCCCACCACCGTCTTCTCTGGTGCTGGGAGCCACCGTGACTCTGACGACAGGACGTCCACGGACACTCGGTCTTTCTAATAACCGGTGTCACTCCCCCGAGAAGAAGGGGCTGCCCGTGCTCAGGGCCTGGCGGGCGTGTGCCACGCACCGGAGCCCCGTCCAGAGCACCCAAAGCAAGATACGGTCACAGCGGCGGGGACGCCACAGAACAGTCCGAGGTGGGGACTCGGGTGTCACTGCAGCAGCCGGGCCACCGCCCAGGGTCAGGTCCTCTGGGGCTCGCGTCAGCAGGAGGAGCGCATGCCAGGAGCACCGAGGAGCCAGGTGGACACGCGCTGGGGGAGGTGGGGGCTCGGGTGGCAGTGATTGATGGCGCCGCCGCACGCAGGCAGGCGCGGGGAGACTCCGTGGAGCATGTAAAACAAGGATCCGGTGGCTTTTACAAACAGGCCTGACAGCGGGGCCGGGACGCGTCACCCTGGCGAGTGGAGGGGACGTATTCAGGACACAAACCGGGGACTCGAACAGCCGACGCCCGGCTGGAGGGCCGCCTGCTCTGTCCCCCAGGAGCCACTTCGTGGAGGCATCAGGTGAAGGGGGCAGGACACGGCTGACTACCTGCCGGACACGGACGGCCACCCAGTTCCCACGCCGTTGACTGACCCACGGAGGCGCCCGAGGACGTGACCCTCCGGAGAGTTCCAGCAGCTCCCCCGGGAGGGACTTCTGGGGAGTGCCGGACCGAAAAGGTCTCCAGGACTCCACGCCTCTCCCCCTGCAGCTTCCCCGAGCTCCTGCCGGTGGTCCCGGCAGCACGCCCTTCGTCCCCAACGGGGGCTTCGCTGGGTGAGGTCGTCCACTCGGGACAAGTGTCCTCGCCAAGCCTGTGACCCCGCACAGCTGCCTCCCAGGGTCGCGCTGGCGGGCTGGTTCCCGTGACAAGTCTAACGTTAGAGCCGGGACGGGGTCCACAGCCCAGCAGCCAGAGTCACGTCGAGTTCAAGTGCAATGTGCCCGTCCCATCCAGGCACAGAGTGTGGTGCGGGTCTCAGCCCCCCGGGGTGGGGAAAGGGACCCCCATCCTCTCATTACTCTCCCCTGCACTCAAGGTCTCCCTCGTCGCCTGCTGCCCTGCGAGCCCCACGCGGTTGCTGGCCGTCTCACCGCCCTGCGAGCCGAGGGCTCCTGGAGGCGGCCACAGTGCCCGGCGCACAGTTTGTGTCGGTCCCGGTTTGGTCGTTTCCTGAGCCTCGGACGGCTGAGCTCGCTTCTCCTGCCTCTCAACCCGGGCCTCCCTCTCGAGCCCCACCGACTCCCTCCGCCTCGGTGGCCTCGTGGCCAGAGCTCGCGAGGAGACATGACGGGGTGGTCCTCTTTCCACAGCCAGGCCCCCAGGAAAGGCGCGGCCCCACCAGGGACCTGGCGGCCCCGGGTCCCGCGCCCTCTCCTGGACCAGCCGGACTGGCCCCGACTTGGAAGAGAGGCACTGCCTCTCCGAGGGGCCTCGGGCCCCCCCCAGCGTGGGGTCTGGGCAGGCCTGCCGCGGAGGCTCCCCCACCGTCCCTCGGTCACGGACGGACTTCCCAGGACTCCCCGGAGCAGACTTCCTACGAAACAGCTCCGCGAGTCCAGAACCAAGGACGGGCCCTCACTCCTTACATCTCCTCCTACTGAAAAAAATAAAGATTAAAAATAAAAGACGGGCCTGCCGTTCCGTCTCACAGTCATTTCTGGGGTGCCCGTGTCTGGGGTCGGCAGACGTGCATGTGACCTGTGGTCGCACCTGTGTCTAAAGTCACTTGGCTTTCTGCTCCCCTTTTACCCTCCGCCACCGGCCCCAATGGCACGCCCCCGAGGCCCCCCGAGGAGGACGGCTGGCAGAACGCCGCACAGCTGCCCATCGCACGGCGCCCCGGGGAGACTCTCGGCACTTTCCCGTCACGACCACAGACAGTCCCTCCTTCCAGCCTCTCGCACCCCTTTTCTTGCCGTCCGAGGAGACTCTGACTGCACCCCATTTTCTTGCCGTCCGAGGAGACTCTGACTGCACCCCATTTTCTTGCCGTCCGAGGAGACTCTGACTGCACCCCATTTTCTTGCTGTCTGAGGAGACTCTGACTGCACCCCATTTTCTTGCCGTCCGAGGAGACTCTGACACCCGCTCCCTGAGGAACGCGGTCTTTTCGCACCGCTCAGTGTTTCCACAGACCCTCCGCCGCACTCCGTGGCCCATTCCACACGCCCCACACCCACGGTGTCCCTGCATCGGCACCGAATCCAAGGGCCCCACCCCACGGTTGAGACCCGGGCCTGGAACCCGCAACCTGCCCGGCGTCAGGGCGCCGAGCGCCGTAAGGGACCGGTCGGAGCAGGACGGGGAGTCTGGGAGGGTGTTTCCCTTTTCCCGAAAAGGGAGAAAACACCTCCACAGAAAGGCTGCTGCAGGAGAGGAAGAAAGGGCGACAAGGAGGGGACTTTGAGATTTGCTCCCGAAGATCCTCCCTAACAGTCCAAGTCCCCTCCGAACTGTCACAGTTTAAAGTCCGCCTCCTCTGCGCCGGCCGGGAGGCTCAGCCGGCCGGAGTGCTGTCCCGTGCACCGAAAGTGTGTGGGTTCGATCCCCCGGTCGGGGCGCGTACGGGAGGCGACTGATCCGCATTTCTCTCTGTCTCTCCCTTCCCCTCTTGCTGAAATCAATAAACATTTCCTCAGGCGAGGATTTCTTTTTTAAAGTCCCTATTGTTTTATAAAAGGTTCACGGGAGAATGTTTAATTTCTCAAGTAGACTCGTACATATCTTAAGGGATTTTCTCTCAAAATGTGGAAGTAGTGAAATACTCAGACTCACTCGGGCTGAAGGAGCCATTGGGGCGGAAGGGTCTCCAGCCCCGGACCCTCTGGAAGGTGCCTCAGGCCCCCCACCCCAGGCTGCTCCAAGGAGCCTGGACTTGAACCTGAGACGTGGGTCAGTTTTCACTGCAGCTTCCCTGGTTGTGCTCCTTCCTTTAATTTTGTTTTGGTTTAATGTGAAGAATTGGCAGGTGATCCTGATAAACTAACATAAAATATAAAATATTTTATTACTTCTCTTGAGAAGAAAAAAATTATCCAGATTAACATCAGCTATTTTGCCTGTTAAAAATACCAAAACTCGCAGGCAATTTTTGAAGCCTCCGCACCGTCTACCCAGTTTGAAACTTCTTGCTTATCATTACTTCATAATTTAATTAATGTTTAGAATGATCTCATTAAGAAATTCCCATATCCTCAGAAATCCAAGAAAGATGTAATTAGGCTCACAGTACTCGTTACACCGAAGCAAAGACACCTTTCATTACTCTGTTATGAGTTTGAGTTTTATGCGCTCACGGGGGACTTGGATTCTCCGTGTTTGATCAGCCAGCTGCCCGTGACGCACGCTGTGTATTCAGTGGGGAAAGTCATCAGCTTTTCAACTCAGCCTCCCATGTTTAGGAGGAGGAAATATTATACATACATATACTGCTGAAGATTTAACACGTTGCCCAGGAGGTGGAAGACTCGGACGCTGCGAACTTGGAAGCTTTGCTGGAGGAAACTGAAGGGAGACCCACATAACATGGGAAGACCCCCCTCCAAGGTCTTGGATAAGAAGACTTGCTATGGCCCAGCTGTTAAAGCCACCGGAACGATTTACTGGTTCCGGGCCATCCCACCGAACTCCAGCGGGCTTCCTGCCGAAACGGAAAAGCTGCTCTTCACGCTCCGCCGGGGTCCTCAGGGTTCACATGCACAACGCCGAAAACCCCAAACAAAGCTGGAGAGCAAATATTCCCCGGTTTCGAAATCTACCGCAGAGCTGCAGTGAATGAGACTATGTGCACAAGTGTGTGTCGGCACAACCGTGTGTGCGTGTGTTGGCACGACTGTGTGTGCAAGTGTGTGTCGGCACGCAGCCCAGGCACAAACCCCAACCCGTGTGTGCACGCCCCCTCGGCGGGGAGGATCGCCCGCCGGGCAGCGCGGGGACCACTGGACCTCCTCATCCCGCAGAACAGAGCCGCAGCCCTGCTTCACACCACACTGGACAAATCAGCACAGGACGGGTCAGCGGCTGGGATACAACCATCTGTCTCTTGGAAAAAATAAAGGGATAAATCCCCGTGACCTTGGATTTGGCACAAATGCGTAGACGTGACCCCTGATGCGTACGCAGCAACAACAACAAAACAGACGGCCTGGACCTCGCCAAACCGGAAACCTCTGTGCCGTGGACAGTGAGGGGACTGCCCAGAGTGGGGGACAAAATCTTTGTGAGTGACCTGCCCGTGGTGGGTGTGGGCGTCCAGGATGCGTCACGGGCTCCTGCGACTTCACAACAGAGAGACGAAGACCGAATTTTAAAACAGGCCAAGGCCTTGAATGGACATCTCTCCAAAGGAAAGATAAAAACGACCCACCAGCCCATGAAATGATGCTCGACGTCACTGGCCAGGAGGGAATGCGAACCAGAACCACAGGGAGACGGTACTTCACACCAGGGATCATCTCGAAACTAAGTGAGCGTTGAGAGGGCATGGGGAACTTGCAACCCCGTCCTGCCACAGGGAGGTAAAGGGGTGCAGCGTCTGTAAAAACCACAAAACGAAACAAGCAGGACGGCCCCTGACAAGGCCAATCACACGATGACCACGTGACCGCAGTCCCGCTCCAGGGCCTCGGTCCAGAGAAAGGAAAGACACCGGGAAGGAGGCAGGCACTCACTGCCCTGCTGCTCCCCGGAGCTGAGAACCGGAAACTGCCCGGGTGTCACATCAAGAGAGGAAAGACACAGAAAGTGTAACGAGACTTCGGGTGGGACACGGCTCGGCCAGGAGAAGGGGTGACGTTCTGCCTCACGCTGTCCCCGGCCGGGATGAGCCCTGCTGACCACAGGCCGAGGGAAGCAAGCACAGAGGAGGAGCCCTCTGCAGCCCCCGGCCGTGAAGTGTGTAAAAGGGGCCGACCCCCAGGGCCGGGAAGGCGGTGAGCGTCCCTGGACCAGGGAGAGAAGGTTGGGGGTGGCTGTTCCCGGTGACAGAGGTCCAGTTTGGGGTCGGGGGGAGGTCCAAGTTTTGGAGACAGGCAGTCACGACCGTTGTTCCGCGTTGTGAGTGTCATTAATACCACCGAGAAAATGAGCTTAAAAATGGTTAAAATGACTAATTTTGTTATATGTATATCACCACAATTTTTAAAAATTTATCAAAAATGTCAGTGTTACTGCAAAGCCAGTTAACCAGGAAACTCACTGCTCAGTGTGACCTGGTCCCTCCCGAGTTCGTCCTCAGCGGGGTCCGCCTGTCCGACCCAACCCGGCTCCACGCAGAAGGCGGGGACTGGGACTTTCGACCACTCGCCAGAATTTCTGCATCGTGTCACACTCCCTCCCCACCCGCTTCTCGGGCTCCAGGCCACACCGCAGCCCCGTCCCCGCCCCAGCAGCACGACCTCCACCTGCAGATGGCTCTGGTTTCCGCAATTACTTGCGGCCGTCGGGATGTGTGTCAGCCACAACGGGTCCCCACGCGCTCAGCGCAGCTAATGAACGCGCGACACCGAGGGGCCCTGCTGACGCTCCGCCCCCGCCCCCGCCGCCGCCTTGCTCTCCGGCCGCCAGACGCAGCAAAAAGGGCAGCCGGAGCCTGAGGTCAGCTCCCTTGTCACGGGGACCCTCGTGATTAACTGCGTGGCGCTCGGGTTCTCTCCTGCTCTGCATCAGGCCGGACGTCTGCAATCCCAGCAGGACCCTGTGGGCCGCCGGATGGGGCTTTAATTTGCTGGTAATTTAAATACATAAATACTCCCTGCCTTCACGCAGAAACACTGTTTCTTGTTAGAGGGCAGGTTGATACAAAGTAACCGACTCTGCTGTAGGTGAAGTGGCATCTAAATACAATGTAGCAAGGACACTTAAGTAACCTTTACTTTCCTTTTTATAAAGGACTTTTTAAATAAATAAAGTAGAAACTATCAGAAAGTATAAAGAAGAAAACCTTCAACAACCTCACCACACAGAAGGCATCACAGCTAATGTTTCGGTAAATTTAATTATAGCTTTTCTGTACACACACATACACAAGTGATTGGACCATAAAGGCTTTTACCACATTATAAAAATATATACCAATAATACAAAATGTGGAAAATATGATAAAATCAAAGGATGCCAGAATTATTTTTATTGTCATCATTGAGATGCAATAATTGTTAGGCATTTCCTAAGTATGCTTCCAAATTTTTTTCTGTCAATTAATAACTTTTTCTGATCATAAGACACAGATGCTAATTATCTAAAGTTGAAAGATATAAAAATTGTTAAGAAATCCTCCCACGGGTGTATGTCCTTCCTGAAATACAGATCCAGCTACAGCGACCAAGTCGCCCGTATTGTGAAGCATTTGTACACAGGTCACTCGGGGACAGGACGAGACTGCGTTCCCATCCCGTCCAGCATTCTGTGGAGGCACCAGTTTTCTTGCACCCTCACCAAAAACAAGAGTTTTCACTGTGTCTTTTAATGTCCCCAAATTTGAACAATAAAAGAGTGTCTTGTGTTATTGTTTGACTTTGCAGGCGATGATCCGCCTGCAGGGACCTCCTTCCTGTGGAATTCTCTAGATCTACACAACAGGGGTTTTGCAGGAAGCCCCCCTCACTCCAGCCAGCAGAGCGCCCTAGTTGACGATGTGTTTGCTGGTTATACATGTGAACACCCAGGACGCGCCTGACCTTGACCGTGACCGACGTGGAGATAAGACGGGACGGAGCGGGAGGCAGGGGTCCTCTTGGGCTCCTTGGGTCCGAGTGTGAGACGCTGGTCAAACCACGGGAACTGTGCCCTAGAGAGACACAGCGTTTTGGGGGGCTGAGTTAGTGGCTGCAAGTTCTCTGACACGCGAAGTGCCCCCTCAGGTCCCCTCGGCGTCTCCGAGGAAGGCTGCTCTTCGGGGCCCCGGCGTCCTTGGCAGAGACCCAGGCTCTGGAGCGCCCCGCTCTAAGTGGGTTAGTCCAACAAGAATGCCTGAGAAGTAGAAACAAACCAGAAAACTTCACGGGGGCCGCTCACGCGCTGCTTTCTTGTTCGTGTAGATGAGTCCTTGCGTTGTCCTTTGACTGTTTTGGGCCACCGCACCCAGAAATGGGCACTTTTTCTGCCGTTCCGCTCAGGCATTAGAAACCCTGTTTAAGCTGCTACCTTTGAATCTATCAACTTTTCCCCCAGTCTTACTATGTGGCAGCTAAGTTTCTGTTAGTTATCTTCCTGAAGGTGAGTTTCTTTGCTATGTGAAGAGTTTATGTATGAAAAATGCACTGCATTTCCAAATGTCCAGGAACATAATAACAGGGGCAATGATGCTGTTGGGAGAAATAATGCTCCCTTGTCTTACAGAACCTGCTAACGACAGTGTGTCCACACCCCCAGCCCCCTTCTCCACCCCCAGCTCCGGGCGGGAAGCCGCCTCACTCCTCCAGAGCCGTGACGTTCTGTCTGGACATGAGGAAGAGGGCCCCCCGCCAGGGTCTGCTCGGACCTACAACAACGGCCCTTTCACTCTTGTGTCCACCTATCAACTCCTTGTTGTACGCGGGCGCTGTGCTGGACACCAGGCTGAGCTCGGAGCCGTGACCTTTCGGAAAGCCTTTAGTTTGGATTCCAGGGTGCGCTAACACTTCCACGAGGGTCTAAGGAGAAATCGGAGAAACAAAAACAGATTTTAACATCTCCTGCAGTCATTCCCAGCCCGTGTTCTCTAGAATCATCTCCAGCATTTGTCACTTGACCTGCTTCTGTTTGTTAAACTTGCAAATGGTGAAAACGCATCTCCTGCTGGATTCGGCGGGTCTCTCTCCCACCGGCGACCTCTGTGGCACTTCCTGCCTCAGCCCTTGTCACCCGCCTCTCGCCACCTCCTGTCCTAACTGATAACGTCCGACTCGGGACCCACGATGCGACATTCTAGGAACAGCCAACCACTCTGCCTCCAACAGCGACACTAACAGAAACGTTCAAGGGCATTGTCCTAAAGGAGGGAAAAGAAAGAAACCTTGTAAAATGGCGAATGTGCGTTGCACATAAAAACTTTTATGTTTGTCATTTAAAATTTTCCATTAAGGAGCAACAATAAGACTAAATGTTGACTTTTATCAATGAACTATGGAAGGCAAAAGAAAATAGCTTGGTGTCTTCAAGTGCTAAAAAATGAAACAGCCAAGGTCATGGGTGTGGTATAAATTGGAATTTCTTATAATAAGAAAAATAAAATTGCATAACCCCATAAAATCAGCAGAAGGAGAAAACAAAAATTCAAACTTCAAGTCACCTTGAAAGATCTAGAAAATAAGCTTCGCTGTATTAAGAGATGACAGGGAAACTTCTGGAAGCGATGACTGGCGAGAATTCAGTGTGGTTAAGTGTAGGTCTAGGATTAAAATGAAGTTGAGGGTCAAGGTGAAGCAGTAACGAGCTATTTCTTACGTGATATATGCTCAATCTTTTGTATTTTATGCTCTGACAAAGCCAAAACCAGCAACTCATAAATAAAGGGACCAAAGACTACTTTCATAATAAAACCATTTTTTAGTGTTTCAACAAACCGAAAAATGGAAATAAGGACAATAAACAGATATAAGTACGAGGTTACAGAACAGAAGCCCACACTTGGCTATGTACCGACACACTTCATAAAGAATGTGTAAAACATCTTATGGAGGGTGGAACGGGAGAAATGTGGTACCCACAGCGGTTATGACAGAGAGCGATGCAGCATAGATGGGAACCGTCTACACTGACCTGTTAAGGGGAAAGGACTTCCTTCCGTTTAGCTGATAAAGACCCAACTGTCAGCCACACACACGAGAGACTCCAACAAAATGACTCAGAGGCTCAGGTTCACGGAAGGAACCAAGGCTCCTCCACCGACAGAACAGCAGGAATGCAAGGACAGCGTCCCTGGCGTCGGACAAAGCAGCATCCCCGTCGGCACCCCTGGGACACACAGGGGTGGCAGGTTTTAATAACGAGGTAAGATTTGCGTGAAGGCAGAGGACTCACGCGTGTCTCCGGCAAGTGCCAGCGGCCACTCCTATGGAGCAAAACGGAGTTCAATCACGTGAACAGAGGAACAAAACACGGATCGAACACGCCCCAGAGGAAACCTGCGGCTACAGCAATCCCACGGCGGGTCGGCGAGCCGATCACGTGGGCGTACACACGCAGGGTGTGCGCTGATGCCCCTCGGACTGTTCGCCTGGCAATGAAGAGCCCACGGCCTTCTAAAGGGGGCGTTCACAGACCGCCCGTCCGGGAGGCCACACAGGAAGCATCACGAAGCCCCGTGGTCCGGAGAGCCCTAGCCGGCACCCGGACCCCGGCGCAGGAAAGCGAGCGACCACCAGCAGCAGCCTCAACTGCCTTTCCGACGGTTCGTGTTCAAACGCCCAGGGCACAGCTCTTGGGAGAAAGTAAAAACACACACCAAAACGAAGAAACATCTGAAAAGCAACGAGGAAGGTGCCACACAGCAGAAATCGTGGCGTCTACGCTAGGCGGGGCTCAGAGAGAAGCCTGTAACCTTCCAGACATTTGTCCACACACGTGGAAGGATACAAATACGTTAATTAAACTGTCAGCTCGAAAAGTCAGAGAAGGAATAGCAAAGTGAATGAAACACACAGAGAGAAATAATAAAGATAAAAAGTGAAATTAACAAGTTATAGTAAAAAAACTAGCAAATGTAACTAAAAATCAAATTCCTGAGGTTTTAGAAGATAACAAAGCTACCTAATTTAATGAAAGAAAAAAAGACAATAAATAATGTAAGAAATAATGAGGGAAATACCAAAGATGGGACAAAAATAAAAAGAAATATAGGAAAAAATTAACCAATTTACAATCATAGTTGGAGATTGAATGTATTTTTTTTAGTAACTGATTTAGAAAGACCAAAAGTCACTAGAGGAATGAAGTGTTTGCAAACACAGCAAACGAACTTCATCTACTGGACGTTAGTAGAACCCTCTACCCAACACCCACACGAAACCCGGTGTTCCGAGTGTGAAGCGGACAGCCACAAACGTGGCCATTTGCTGAGCTGGAAAGCAAGTCTCGAAACATTCTGAAGTGCTGACCTCACACATGGCATGGCGTCTGACCGCAGCGGAATTAAACTAAAAAAAAAAAACCCTGAAAAATCCCCACATGTTTATAAATTAGACAATATATTACTACTTCACCCAGAGGTCAAAATAGAAATCCTAAAGGAAATTAAAAAGTAGTTTGAACTGAATGAAAATAAAAACATAACAAATCAAGTTTTATGGGATGCAGTTCGAACTCACAGGGAAAGTTAGTACGTCCCTTACTGAAATGCGTGCGTGAGGGAAAGCACATGCCTGATCCGGGCATCAGGCTCAAGGAGCTGGAGGAAAAGAGCAGATCAAACAAAGATCCATCAAGGAGAGAGTCCAAGTCAATGAGAGGGAAAACAGGGCGCGCTGGGGGGAATCAAGGGGATCGAAGTTAATTTTTAAATAGTGACGAAATTAATAAAAGAATTATTTTAAAAATCAAACTTTTGATAAAAGAATCAGCATAATCCCACGCATTGCCAGAATAAGAGAGATCACACGAGTTTCTCAGGAGTTGGAGAAGTGCATTTCATAAAATACAGAGTCTACGCGTTGTTACAAAATACAGAACCTCAGCACCTAGCAGGTAACGTCTGAACCAGCGGATACGCACCCAGATCGCATGGCCAGCATCTCCTGAACCCTGGCGGGGAGGAGGCCAGGCACGGCGGACACCCACAGGTCAGAGGCGCTCCCCACCCCTGCGGGTCCGAGAAACGCACACGGACTGGAAGGGCTGCCATCCCCAGCAGGACAGCAGGGGGCGCTGGCCCAGGTGTGGGTGACGCAGCGGTCCTATGCACTCCTGGTGACGTGTGACCTTCCACAGCTCAGCTGCTGTCACTGAAGCGGAGAGCGGGCCCTCCGGGAGCCACAGGGACGTGCTGTTACCGCAGCCACGTGGGAGGATGCTCGAGGCAGGTTCGTGCCCCGAATGGGAAGCAGCCCAGGTGTCGATGAGCCGTGGCAGGTAACCTTACGGTGTGGGACACACGCGTGTGCGAGTGTGTGGATGCTCCTACCGACCCCAGCAGCAGGGACCCCACGGAGCGCACACAGGCACCGAGGCGCCCTTGCAGGAGGCGCTGTGTGCGGTGGAATGCACAGCCCACAAGCCTGTCCGGGCAATCTCGCCCTCGCCCACCACACGTGCTGTGAAACCGCCCCATGCCTCTCTCCCAGTGCTCTTTCCAGCAGTCAGAGGGTTTTAAAGACGCGGTCCCGGCCGCCACCGCCGGCATGGGACCGGGAGATGCAGTGTGCTGCCATCCTGGGTGACGGGGCAAAGGCTGTCACTGCCACGGACTGCAAGCCCTGCAGCCATCGCGGGCTGAGGGGACAGAGCTCTGGGCTGCAGCTCCGGCCGTCGGATCTCCCTGGCAGGCAGGCACCATTTTCGCCAGAAGCCATAGCCACCCGCCAGGCCCCACACACCCGAAGTTCGCCCGGGGCCCCGGCCGGGGCGGCTCTGTGAGAGGTCCTGTTAGAACGGCCTGGGGACACCGGGACCGCTGGAGTGGAGCGTTGACGAAGCGCATCAGGAAACACGGACAGCTTCTTCTCCCGGAAAGGGTGATGGATGAGCATTCCCGCTAGAGGAAAAGGGGGAATTTGGACAGTTGAGCGAGACCCTTGAAGAAAAAAGTTATCGTCTCTACCTTCCAGAATCTGTTCAGGTGCTCTTTTGAATTCACGTAGCACACGCCTCAGAGGCAAGCACTTCCTGAAAGTTCTCGTTTGGCTGACTCAAGTACCTTCACGTTGCAACTTAAACATGTGACTGTGCATCGGAGATTCACCTTGTCTTGTGGTTCTCAGGATAAATCGTTTCCTTATGGAAAATTATTTCCTAAAACAGCCAAAAAAAAACCCCATAAGCGAGTGCTCATATACTTGCTGTGTTTCATACTCACTCGTCTCATATGGATATAAAATGCATTGCTCAGCATTTCGTACAAAGCTTCTTCTGACGGTGCTGCCTTCTCTGACACCTGTTTTCACACTGACGCATCACACAACCGGTGACGACTCAATCACCGCCCCTTTAATAACCGTGTGAGGTTGGGAGACAGCAATTCACCCCACATTCGAAGCAATAAGCCACAGCACCTGCACAAAGTCGTGGGTTTTTGAAATTTGGGGAGGGGGCATATTTTAACCTCTAAGATTCTCTCGGGCACCAGAGCATGGGCGATGAATTTCTTCTAGAACATTCTTGACCATGCTGCCTTCTCCGAGTGCTGACTGAGGGAGGGCCCCTCACCTGGGATTTCGCAAACCCCCAGGACACTGGCTGCTGCTCAGAAGGGACTTGTCAAAACATTTTTAAACGGACAAATTCTTTCAAAACTAAGACATCGGTGGCTTGACGGGAGTGCCTTCCCAGGAACGGAAGGAGGTGGCAGGCCTGGAGGCCGCTTTCGGGACAGGAAGGGGCCCGGCTCAGTGCTGTGGAAACCAGGCCCTTCCCTTCCCATCCCCGACGGGTGGGCGGGCCTCTCCGCGGAGCCTGGGCGTGACTCCACTGAAGCCCGCCCGCACGGCGGCCTGCGTCCTGTGCAGCGCCGCTCCTACCACCCGAAATCTCGTGAGCATGGAGGGAGGCCGGTGTGTGATGGCTCCAGCCGCCCCCAAGGGGTCCTACAAGAGCCCGAGGGGCCGTGGCCACGGGGACCTCGCCAGGCAACAAAGGAGCTCTGAGGCAGTTAGTGAAGAATCGGGGGAAGTGGAGAAACCTCGGTGTGCACTCCGCACGGACTGACTCTCCCAGCGAGAAGGGCTTCTCAAGGGCTGCCCTCTCCGCACCCGACATGGGGGGCGGTGGTGAGACCTGGCTGCGGGGTGGTGGTGAGACCTGGCTGCGGGCGTTGAGCTCAGCCAGGCCAGAGCCCTCCATCTCTGCACTGAATTCTCACCGGGAGGGCTTCATTAGGCCCCCGAGACCGGCATGCCCAGGCAGCTCGGAGTCACGGGGGAGCGGAATCGGGGTCTACTCCTCGGCCACAGCTGGTGCCCGTCTGTGGCTCCGACAGCCCACAGCGCCGGACCGGGGCCGGGATTCCAGCGGGGTGTTTGCTTTAGTCCCTGCACTCGAGCGGCCCCCACGCAGACCGCTCGGGTCTCCTCGAGTTAGCTGAGCAGATTTCCCCGAGCAGGCCTGCTGGCCTGGGGTCCTGCGGGCACCGGGGTCCAGCTCCGGGGCCCGGGGGGCAGGAGGGAGGCTCGTAGGTCACGTGTACGCGGGAGCCCAGCCACGAATCTGCAGCTGAAGCTTCCCCTTCGCCTCGCTCAGCTCGGCACCCAGCACTTTCCACAGCCTCGGTCTCCAGGCAGCGGAGAGCTAAAAATAGATGCAGGAGCTCAGGCTGAGCAGAGAAAATGGGGCTCTTCGGTGTCCTTGCCGGCTGTCCCAGATTAAAGCGATGCGCGCACACCGCCGCCATTCACACACTTAAATCGAGTCGGCGCCTTCGGCCGGGCGCCGTTTTCTGTGTCTCGGTCGAAGGGAGCAGGGTCGGCGGCCCCTGAAGCCCTGTCACCCTGGGCCTCGCCGTGATTCTAGCACGCTTCTCGTCTGATACAGCATCGGACTGTTGTTGTTATTATTATTATTATTTCAATCCTCGCCCAAGCACTTTTTTTTCATTGGGAGAGAGAGGGAGAAAGCAGGGGAAAAGAGAGCCATGACGTGAGAGAGAAACGTCGATGGGCTGCCTCTCGCACGCACCGGGACCGGGACTCGAACCCACGACCCCCCAGCCGCAGGCCACACTCCAACCAGCTGAGCAGCACCGGCCAGGGCGGCACCTCGGTGTTGCCAGACGCAGTTGTCCTGGAGGAACAGCGCGCTGCTCAACAACACTGACTCGGCGAATCGGTACAATTTTCAGTCATGGAAGGCTTTAGGGGAATAATGGAGGCGGCCCAGGTTCCTGGACGTCTGGTTTCCCGATCACGCCCACCGACGGTCCGGGAGTTCAGTGGACTCACGAGCTCTCACGCCTTCCGAATTTCTCGTCGGGGCTGATGCCCAGGCACGTCTGTGCGGGGACAAGCGGTCTGGTCCCGGGGGCCACTGGAAGGTGAGGCTGCGCTGTGAGCACCGGTTCGAGGAGCCTGGGAACGGAGCCCCAGTGCCCAGCGCCCGTTCACGGAGCCGAGGCCCCTGGAGTCTCACGCCCACCAGCCTGCCTTCCTCGGCACCGGCGGGCCTTCAGCCTCGGGAAGGAGCACTGGGGCCTCGTGGGACACCTCACACGTTCAAAGAGCCACCTGAGGTCGTCCCTCACGTCCCCTTTCCATGGCCCAGAGCGTGAAGAGCAGAGGGTGTGCCGCTGGTGCGGTGGCCTTTAGCGAGCAAAGCGACCGGAGCTGCAGAGCCTCTTAGACACCCTCTCGTGTATCTTCCGCACTTGAACGGCTGGGACGCAAAAGCCCAAAGCTGATTAACTGACCGTCCGAGGCCACACTCAGGGGCGTTGTCGGGGCCAGGACCCAGGTCTTCTGCTTTCCCGACCCCCCGGCTCTCACACGGCCACCCCTACTTCTCCCCCACCCCCAACACACACACACACACACACACACACACGCGCGTGTCATTGGGAGAGACACAGCACGGACGACTCTGCCTCTCCTGAGACACGACGTCTTCGCCCTGGTGTCAGCTGCTTCCCATCACTTGCCTCCTCTTCCTCTCACCCAAGGCCGTTTATGCAGCTGGGAGAAAGGGCTGGACGCCCCAAGGAGGCCAGCGCTTCTCGAGACACACAGACCCTCTGATGTTCCGACGGGCGGGGGTTCCACCGTCAGCTTTTCGGGCGCTATTTCTATGGCGAGCAGAAAGCCAGGGCAGGAGACAGTTACCTGGGGCCGTGAGAGCCGCAGGAAAGAGAGAAAGCTCCAGTTTCAGCCCCATTCTGGACGCCACGCCCAGTCTGTGACGGGGAGGCTTTCACTGACCACAGCCAGCCTCGGGCCGGACTTGCGGGGCAAACCGGTCAGCCACAGATACTACCCAGCGTGGCGGGCGGGGAAGCTGTCACCGGGCTGTCACTGTATCTCTTTCCCCCCCATCCCAAGGCAAGTAACACCCCGTGGACTCCTTGCGTGCGACCCACAGGTCTCTGGGTTCTCAGAAGACACTCGTCATTCCATCCACGACTTCAGAGGTGGCCTTCACATCCACCGTTGTGTCCATTAAAATAGTGACCGCACCGGACTGTCCGGGTGTGACCCCGCCGCAAAGACAGGAGGCTGCCACTGATCTGCTGACGAGGGCCCAGCGTGGCTGCACAGCCAGCCTCGGGTCTGCAGGGGGCGTCATCGCCGAGCGGCGGGCGCGGACGGTGCCCAGGGGTGTCCCGCGGTCGGCTCCCAGGGCAGGCCTGGGGGGCCGGGGTGCTGTGGACGGGGCTGAGACGGGGCCGCCCCGTGAGGAGCACTCGCCGAGCCAGAACAAGTGGTAGACGCCACTGTTGGTTCCTAAATCAGAGACTGCGTGAAAGTCACCGAAGAAAAAGGGGGGCCGCCGAGGACGGTGCGGGGCCTCGCTGGTGCAGCTGCCTCCTCGGGGATGTGGAGACATCCACCACGAAGGACTCTGAGTAAATCCCACTTTCCTCGGCCTGGCGGCCGGCACCTCTGCCTGGCGCCCTCCCCTGCCACTCCAGGAGGATGGCCGCCGCGTGCCTTCTCCAACGCCCCCGCGCGGGGGGCGATCGGAGCGTCACCCAGACACAGCTCACATTTTCCCGACGGCAAGTCTCCCCGTCGCCGCCCTCCAGACCCCTCTGCTTCCCGCACCTTCCAGTCCGGCGGGGGCTGCAGCCAGGGCTGAATCCCCGCTTCTCACTCGGTGTTCCTTCGGTGGAGAACCGGACTGTCGAGCCTCCGGGGCTCAGTGTGCGTGTGATCGTCTCTCTGTCCCCACGCCGGCATTTAACACCGCGTTTCTCGGACGCTTTGGCAAAGGAGAGGTGTCCTGTGGTGCTCCGTGCCCCCCGAACCCTGGGTCCAGTGGGGGAGACAGGGCTCCAGGCTCCAGGCTCCGGGCCTCATTCAGACACGGTGCCTCCAGGTTCTCGGACCCACACTGGGTGGTCCCCTGTCCCTGCACCCCCGACCCTGGTTTCTGCCTCAGCCGGACCTGGTGCTGTTTGAGAAAAACGGAGGCGGCCGGGTGCAACTGGACGGAGAGCTGAGTGAGCGTAACAGCACGTGTCCTGGCCCAAGCGCTACCCAAATTGCCCGGGATAGTTCCACGCTGCCACAGACTCCAGCAGCTTAGACTTCGCAGATGGGAACCGAAGCCCCCAGAGACTATGTCCAGGCCTCCACCCTCCCTTCGCCCCCTGCACCCACCTCCCCAGGCCACTCCGACCCTGGGACACAGAAAGTGCCGGTTACCCGTGGAAGGAGTGAATCCTGCTCTCACTGGCAAAGTCACCCAATTGCTAAAAATATGTACGTGATTTCCGACCGTGTTTTGGAGTTCTGGATAACGGTCACAATCACCGACTTCAATAATCCCAGCTACCAGCCAGACCCGGAGGGGGACGCGGAGGACAACGCTTCCAGAGCGCTCACGCACGATTTCTCGCTCGTCACAGCGCGGGACCGCGGAAGGAGGCCCGGCGGCCCCGCCCAGGTGGCGGTGTTCCTCCGCCGGACTGCGCTGCCGGGCTCCCCAGGGCGGAGAAGGGAACACCATTCCGCCCCGCCCCGCGTGCTGCTCATGCTGCCCTGGAAGAAAACGCTGCCACCGTCTCACTGAGCCAGAGACGCTCTCGGGTTCCACCCCCCCCCGCCCCGAAGAGGCTTCACTGTTCACCCCCGCAGGGTGCGCCGGCCGCTCTGAGCCCCGCAACGCGCCTGCCCCGTCGGCGACATTTCTGCACGTCAGAGCCGGGTGTCCTTGCCGTCAGCGCTGGAGGTGAGCAAGGGCAGCGACAGGAAGATTAAAGGGATGAGAAATGCACTCCGCACAGGTTGGGGCGGGGAGGCAGGCGCTGCTTGGTCACTGCTTGGCGCCGGCGGAGGGCTGTGGGGTGGTGCGCTCCCCGTGAGCAGGCACCCCCAACCGGGCGGAGTGTCCAATGGGGGGCTGCCTGCAGGGCGGGTGCCAACGTGCTGACCTCCTGGAAGAGGTGGACCAGTCAGTGGGGACTGCAGAAACTCAGCCCCTGGGTGGGCCGCACCTGTGTGAAGGCAGGACCAGGGGCCCTCGGCCCTGAGGTCACGGCTGTCCTACAAAGCCCACTGTGACTCCCAGGTCCAAGGACCCCCTCCATGTGGGGCATCGACGCGCAGAGGGTGTCGGGAGAGGCATCAGGGAGGACGGGCTTCGGAGCCGAGCCCCGAGCCAGCTAGGACAATGGTGGGGACCCAGGAAAAGGCGATTCTGGACACGTGACACGGAGGCCTGCAGACACCGTGTGAAGGGGGCTCCGAGCAGCAACAGAGCCTCACTCGGGTGACGCAGACCAGGGAGGCTGCGGGTCCAGGGCGAGAACCCCAGCTCTGCCCCTGCGCAGTCCTGAGACCCGGGAGGGGCTGCTGGGCTCCTAACCCTCCGTTTCCTCATCCACGTCGAGAAAAAAGAGAAGATAAAAGTACTGTCACAGAGCTACCGTCGAGAGTTAAATGTGACGGATAGGGAAGACACGGTGCGTGCCTAGCACACAGCAGGTGCCTAATAAATGATGCTGTAACAATAGCAATGGCAGAGTTATTAACATAAAAGGGAAAGTGACTCGATGTGAATGAAAATGCAAAGCACGTAAACAGATGATACGAAGGCCAGTCTCCCGCCGGGCTGGGCCGTCGGGCCCGAAGTCCTGTGCCTTCCCGCCCGGTTCTCCCGTTTCTGAGCCCCACACCAGGCCTGCCCCCACGACCCCAGCCACCGCCTGCCGCTGTTCGCTGCCCCACAGCACCTGGAGGGGCCCCGAGAGCGACTCCCGCTCCCCGAGGGCAGGGCCGAGTCCTGCGGAGCCTGGGCCCGAGCAGGAGCCCGAGAACGTGGGGCGCGTCACCTGCCCCGCCCTCCCTCCTGGTGCAGTACCGGACCAGCCGCCCACACCGTCCGCTGCCCTCCGCAGCAAGAGTGGCCTTGTGCCTGCAGAGCCGCAGGGGACGCTAAGCCTGGAGCTCCGTCCGCTTAGTAAACACGAGGTTACACCTACGAATCTGAAGTGAGCCATACATGGGGTGACCCAGCCCTCTTTTCAGTCCCCCCCAAGCACAAGCTGCCCAGTTCGGGCATCACCTGGGGAACCGTGGCCAACGTCCGCTCCGTGACTCCGAAGACCCCATGCCAGGGTGGGGAGGGCTGTCCTTTCCGAGACCGGAGCCCGCGACATAGTCTCAAGAACCTCACAGAGACGTGGTGGGGGATCTGGGTCGGCCCCGGGCAGTTCTGGGACCGTCCAGACGTCCGGCCCTCGGTGTCCTCACTGAGCAGCGAAATGGGCTGACGGCGCCTCCTCGGACGGCTGTCCTGAGGATGAGCCGCTGCGTGCGCCCGGCGGTTCACTCACTCGCCCGTTCCCTTTCTGCCAGATTCCAGTAGGAAAAGCAGCCGTGTTTCTGGGACGGTCGGCAAGTTGTAAGGGGTAGGAAAGGGTGTCACGCTGCCCTCACATGTCCCCAGAATGCTCCCTTAAAAACGATGGTCACCCATTTTTACCAGCACGGCCTCCACGCAAGGAAGCGGGACCATCTGAGAAAAGCTGATGCGTATCCAGCGAGGAACCAGCCCCCCGACCCACACCGGGTGCAGTTCCCCATCCTCACCCCGTTCAAAGTGAGTCAGATCTCTAGCAAATTCAAGAGTCACTTTATCTGTTATGATCTCTGTATCCTCCTTGGACGCCACGAGTGTTTTTTCCTGCTGTGAGGGACCTCAAAACCTGTGTGGGTATCCCCCATAATCCATAACACCATGTGCTGGAGGGCAGTGATGGAGCTGGTGTGGCTGCTTCTTAGCCACTTGAATATTATCCAGAAATAAAATGGAAGACAGATTGGCCCAGAAAAGTCCATATAGTTTTTTCCCATAAAGTAAAAGACACATTTTTCTTTATCACCAATAACTTTATTGATTTGGATCGTTTGAGTATGTGGTATAACATTGATTGTCCTCAATTAATGTCGCGATTTGATCGCTGTCACCTTCAGCTGGTCTACCTGACCGTGGAGCAGCGTCCAGCGAGAAATCTCCAGCACAAAACTTCGAAAACCGCTTCTGACACATTCAATCCGTCACAGCACCTTCTCCATGCACTGCACAAATCTTTTTCTGTGTTTCAGTTGCGTTCTACCTTTCTTGAAATAACAAAGCATAATATGCCAAAAATGTTGCTTATTTTCTTCCATCTTCAATATTACAATGGCGACACAAAACCTCACCAATTTTGATAAGTGTTTTTTTAAATGCACACGGATAGGACAGCTGTCACAATGCAATCTAACCAAATTGTTTCGAACGAAGTTAATGAAGTTAAAGCGCTACTAGAACCGTCGTACAGAAAAAACCAGGTGGACTTTTTGGCCGGCCCAATATTGTGAGAGGCAGCTATGAAGCAATCAGCAAGAGAAAACAAGGTAAGATTCCAGAGCAGGAACTTCTAAACATTAGACAACACTAGCCAACTCTACTCTCGTGTGATCCGCCCGAGGCCATCGACACACACACACGCACACACAGATTTGTGTGTGTGCACAGAGACGTGTACACCTGCACCCAGAGACACGCATGCACGCACAGACACACACACACACAGGCAGAGGAAGCGCGATGTCACCAAATGGGGAAAGGAGAGACACCGATCCCCCTCTTCCGCTCCTGGCACTGCACCCGGGCACTCGGTCTCCCGTGAATTCGGTTACATGAGGACGGCAATGCCCAGCCTGCCCACCCGGGCAGTTGTGAACATCCACCGAATTAGTGGTGTGTAAAAAGCCCTGGAACATCCACCTCCTTCTCCTTGTGTTCCCACAGCATCACAACAGCTACGGAGATACCAACACCTAGGTTACGGGATGCCGGGCTCTGGAATCACGGAGCGGCCTCGGAATGATGTTTTCTCTCCATGGGGGCCGAGGGGTTCAGGAGGCGCTGGGTAAAGCAGCCACCACGGCCTGGGGGAGAAGTGCGGGAGGCTGGACCTGACCGCCAGACTTCCCCACATCTCCCCAGGGCGACTGTGTTGGGCTTTGTCGTGGGTGGGTTTTCTGTTTCTCCTGGCAAATGACCTGGGATTTCAGCAAAACTGAGCTCTGCTTCGGAGCTGGTGCAGGGTGCTCTCCTCACGTTGCCTTTGTCTTAATTTCCGCACACGAGTAACTGATTTCAAGATCCAGGCCCAGCACGGCGCGCACACCCTCTCATTCTTCCCGAGGCCTGAGCACCGCAGACCGCCGCCACTGGAGAATCCCACCTACAGTTCCCAAACACAAGCTTGGTGCCTTTCCGCCCTGGGTTCTCAGAGACTGTGGAGGGGAGGGGAAGCAGACTCTCCGTGGACACCGGACGCAAAGCCTGGTACCTAAGTGTGTCCCCGCCCCTGTGGGGAAGCGCTGAGGGCTAGCTCCTCGTAGCAGGATGGGGAGGGCCGCAGTGACACCTGTGCCAAACGCAGCCAAGCAGGCTGGGCCCTTGCAAGGAGCACCCCGGGGTATCCAGCTCCGTTTCCTGCAGTGGCTCTGGCGGGTCTCGCCCCTTCCTCCCAGGCTGAGGCAGCGTGGGAGGCCCTTTGCGGTGGGGGCTAGGAATTGGGGTGCCGTGAAGGCAGCCCTCTGACTCGTTTCTCTCCCACTCGGTGGGTCTCGGACTGCAGTGCCGGGACGTTGAAGCGGCCCGCTGCGCTGGGTTCTCCGCCAAATGCGGAAACGAACCCCCTCTGTGGCCCAGAAGCCACCTCTCTCCGCAGGGCTCTGTAACGATCACACCGTTTCCCAGAAAGCACTCCCCCGTCACCGAGGAGGTGCGGCCCGCCGCCCGTGCGCGAGGGGCTGGCTGTGCGTCCCGGCTGCCGGCCATCCTGGATCTCGGCGGAACGTGGACAACAGAGGGGTTTTGTCCGTCTGTGTGTTTGGAAGCGTGGCCTCTGTGTGTGCGTGCGTGTGCATGCGTGTGCGTGAAGAGGAAACGAGGAGGGTCGCTTCTGAAGGGGGCATTACAAAATCGAGACACCCACTCTTCCCTCCAGCCCGGGCGCGAGCGGCTGCCACGACGCCACCAGGGAGGAACAACCGCAGGAGCGAAGAGAACGTCCCACAGCAATTAGTGGCAAATGCCCTCCTTTCTCTGCTTCTCTCCTCCTTCCTTTCTTTCTCTCTTTCTTCCTCTCTCTCTGTCTCTCCCTCTCCCCTCCCTCCCTCCGTTCCTGAAATAGTGCTCTGGCCTTTAATGATACGTAATAGCCTGCAGGTGAACGAAAAGAATAGCAAAAAGCAGGAGCGGGTGACATTTCAGACAGCGGGGAGACGGAAGGGGACGGGATGGAGGGAAGAACCGTGCGCCAGGAACGCAGGGGGAGCAGGGGACGGGCAGGAGGGGCGGGAGCGGGGAAGCGCGGGAGGTGAGCCAGGGCAGGAGCCAGGCGGTCGGGGAAGAGATTGCAGGTAAAAATAAAACAGAACAGCCCAGGTGGGACCGAGGCAAACCGTTCTCATCAACACTGCTACTCCCTCCTGTCACGGGAACTGTCAAACAGGCTCCGCTCGTAATGAAAGGAAAAATATTTTATTCAGATTTATTAATTTGAAAATGAAGCCCGCCTGTCGAGAGGGGGACAGTTCTTCTCAATCTGTCATCGTTGAGCCACACGCTCCTGACACGGGGATTCATTTGTCTTGTCGGCTCTGACAGTTGGACTCTCCCAGAGCTCTTCCTAGTGAACCGCCCTGGGATTTTAAACCGGATGAAACGCATTCCGACAAGGAACAGCCTCTTTATTAATGCAAATTACATGAGGAGGAGAGGAAGAAAGAGGGGCGAGAGGGAGCCAGCCGCGGCTGCGGTGTTCCTATCCCTGTATCAGTCATTCGTTATTTACATTTATACACATTTTTCAGTTTTAATAAAAGGAGACCCGGATTTTCTGTGACATTTATGGACAGTTTGTTTCAAAAAAAATGATGCCATCGCCGTAATTGTATGCAAAACCGCGGCGGTGCGGCCCCTCCGCTGTGCGCGCCCGTCGGGGAGCCGGGCCGCACGTCCTGGGTGCGTGGGCGCAGAGGCCACAGCTCCGGGGAGCGGCGCACGGGGCGGCCTCCGGCACGGCCTCCCCGGCGGGCCCGACGGCCCTCGGCGGGCCCTCCTGTGTCCCAGGTCCGGCACCCAGGGAGGACGCCCCACCAGCGCCGACACCTTTGGGTCCGGCACCTGCACCCCAGGGGTGCGCCTGGCACAGCACCTGCACGAGGACGGACTCTCGGAAAGGTTCTCACCTGAACTGCTTTCAAGGCAGAAGAGATCCGAATGGATGTATTTTCCTGAAGGCAGCCTGGGCTGTGTCTGTCTTTCTGTCCAGTGAGCGGAAAACGCCCCGGTTCGTGTTTCTGATGGAGGGTGGGACTCACCAAGGCCAGAGGCTCCAGACGGCTCGGGGGCCTGGAGCAGCGTAGCCCCCGTGACGCGCCCCCGGGAGCCTGCAATCCTGAGTCCAGCTGCGTTTCTGCAGAGGGGCCGATGACCGGTGCCCTTTTCCGGTGGCTCCAGCACCCCGGGGGCCACCGTGGTCGGCTCATCGACCACACGAGGGGCAGACGGAGCCCCGCCCTGGCATTCTGTCTCGCCCCGGCCGTGCCCCGGCCATCCAAAGCATGGTCACCACCAGGCGAGCGGGCAGCAGGCCCGGAGGAGGCCGACGGGCTGTCTACTGGGCCACTCACAGTTCCCAGAGTCCTCCCTGGGACCATGGACCCAGTGGGTGGCCTCCGGACACTGTCCCCAGTGCAGTGGGAAAAGCAGGGCCAGGCCCTGGTCCCTGGGCCTTTAGTGAACGGGGAACCCTGGGCGAATTCTGGTCATGTGCTGGCGTCTCCGTCTCCCCATCCACAGAATGTGAGGTCAGATTCTCAAAGTGTGGCCCCGAGTCAGAGCCCCAGCGTCACCGGGGAGCTCCTCAGAAGGGCACCCAGGCCTGCTGCGTCAGCCTGGCGGGGGCTGGGACGCCGCGTGTGAGCGGGGATGTCCCGAGGGCCCTGGGGTCACGGAAGCCCTGGACCGACGCCCCATGGGACCTCCATGGCTCCGCGACCCTGATTCCAAAGACGGTGACGCCGTCCCTCCCGACTCACAGCAGGTCACGCGTGCCCACACGTTAAGGCCAGACTACACGAAGGCGCTTTTCTGGGTCTATGGATTAGAATGTCTTCCTCCCCAACACGGAGGATGTTTATTTCAAGGGTCTCCAAGGAGAGGTGGGAGGGAGAGGAGCAGTAACTGGCCCCAGGTGGCCCCGGGCCGCATCTCCCTAAATGCCGAGTGCCCGGCACCAGCTCCCTGATTCTGGGGGGACACGGTCTGAACACGAGGTGTTTCCCCCCGGGCCTGAGGGCCTTAACCCAGGAAGCTCCCTTCATTCTGCCTGAAGTTGTCTCTCCAATTAAGTGAAAGGAAAGGACAAGACAAATAACCAAAAGGTACCGAGGATTTGGGACAAGTGTGAGGACACCGTTAACGGAAGCGGGGACTCGCCCGCTGCTCAAAGGCCGCGCCCCGCCCGCCGCCGCGCACAGCACACGCCCGGGCCGGTGCACATTCAGCATCAGGGTACATATGTTTCTGTAATGATGTCTCCACGGTCTGCAGAATTAATATTTAATAGCACTTGTCAGCAAGATTCCATGCAGGGGTTGGTTCTGCCTCCTTTTAATGCTTGTTAGTGGTTGTGTCTTCCTGGTTGGTCTTTCACGAGAGGATCACTCTGCCTTCGCAGCGGCGTCTGCCTTTCTACTTGCAACTGCGCATTATTCGGGGAGGCGGCGGGGGGAGAGGCGTGGGGGGGAGGGAGGCAGCGGAACTCAGGAGGCTTCCGTGAGGGCCCTTCGCTCCTCAGAGTCCTGAGACAGGGAGCAACCAGGCCTGCGGGTTTGCCGCTGTCCTGGCCGGGAGCAAGGTCCCCTGGTGCAGGGCACGCCCCGCACTGTGGTTCCACTGCCGCTGCCGTCACCGTGGACACCGGTCGAAGCACTGGGCCTGGGAGAGTGACAGGCGGCCCAGCTGCACAGGGACAGAAGTGTGGTTCTAGAGGAAACACTGTAGGGGGTGGAAGAGACCCCCAGTGTGAACCCCCAGTCGGGCGGGCGGGGGTACTCAGGGAGAGTCCGGATTCTCTGGGATGGCCCCGGGGTGGGGGAGAGGGGGGTCAGAGACTCTGGGACTGTAACAGGCGGCCTGGCCTCCTCTCGTCCTGCGTCTCTGTCCTCGTGGGATATTTTACCCGCGGAAGTGACGGGTGCCGCCGCATGCCGCTCCCCGTGGGCTTCCCGGACGGGCTGTCTGCCCGTCTCCTGGCCCACTGCATCCACGCGCCGTGGGGGCAGGGACCTCGCCGTGCCGCTCGCCAGCCCTCCAAGCCCATCTCTGCCTCTCCGCGCACTGAGCGTGTTGTCAGGGGCTCGGCAGCCCCTGAGTGACGGCAGATGGGTGCCCAGACGGCCGGGGTGGGGGGGGACACAGGGAAGAGCGAGCGCGGTGGCCCTGGGCCCGCCCCCCGGAACAGGCCGTGTGGCCGCAGGCAGGACAACACGCTGCTGTGTGGGCTGCAGACGGGCCCAGAGGGCCCATCCCCGTGCCGGGCCCCGGGCAGGTGCCCGCAAACGCGCGATTACTTCCTCCGTTGCCGTCTCAAATAAGCTGCGCCCCGACAGCGCCGGTCGGGACGTGCCCACGTCGGGGCTCCCGGAGCCCCTGGGACGGTGAAGGACAAGCACTGAGCGCAGAGCAAGCACGGGCTGCGCGGCCTCGAACATTCGCGCTGTAGCCACGACAGGAAACGTGTGGCCCACACACCACCCAACCCACAGGCGCTGACCAGCAGCGACGAGGGGCCAGGGGCTGCACATGTGACAGTCAGCCGGACCTCAGCCAGGAATTAGACCGAACCCCCAGCCGGTGCGGCTCAGTGGACTGAGCGCCGGCCTGCGAACCGAAAGGTTGCCGGTTCGATTCCCCATCAGGGCACGTGCCTGGGTTGCGGGCCAAGTCCCCGGTAGGGGGCGCGTGAGAGGCAATCGATCAATGTTTCTCTCTCTTTCTCCCTCCCTTCCCCTCTCTCTAAAAATAAATAAATAAAATATTTTAAAAGAAATTAGACAAAAGAAACTTGGAACACTAATTTCAGAGAATACATGCACCCCTGTGTTCACTGCAGCGTTGTTTACAACCACCAAGACGAGGAAGCAGCCCTGTGTCCATCAGCGGGTGAGCGGGTAAAACAGCTATGGGGCATTTACACAACGGAATCCCACTTGGTTGGAAAAAAGAAGGAAATCTTACCCTTTGCGACAGCATGGATGGACCTGGAGAGCGTTCTGCTGAATGAAATAAACCAGCCAGAGAAAGACAAATGCCTTGTGGTTTCAGTCACGCGTGGAACCGAATGCGACTGAACACTCTCAGAAACAAAAACCCTGCCTGTCGAGGCCACCCTAGCGGGGCCCCCGAGGGCACCCGGTTCCCGTGACCCGAGTCCAGGCCACGGTCCGGCCCTCAGCACCACGCCGCCGTCTTCGCAACTGTGGGGCGGCCACCGCGTCCCGCTCCACCGCCCGCCCCGTCCCCTGCGAGTCGGACCGCGCCCCTGCTCCAGGCTCTGCCTCTGCTGGGTCTTCTCCTCGGTCCCTTCCTCCCCACCCTGGACCGCGCCACCCTTTGCAGACTTAACTGGGGTCTGTTTTAAGGAAAGAAAATAAATTTGTTTCCCAGGAAATCCACACGAGCGTTTGCTCCCACTGGGCACAGCACAGGCCTGGGCCGCGGTTTTGTTAAGTAGTAATAATAACTTAAGGCGTGATGACAGCCTCGGATGCTCACTGCTGGGTGGAGGCCCCACTTGCTGCGTTGCCTGGCAACCGTGGGCGACTCTCCTCCCACACGAAGGGACCCAGTGAGAAGGGGGCCGTGGCCCCAGAGTCAAGGGGACTGGGGTCGCCGAGGACCCAGAAAAGCCCCCGCTGGCCTCGCTTTCTTTCAGGATCTGACAAAACTGGGGAATCCGTGAACAGAAATGTGTGCAAACCGAACCAAGACTTTCTTGCGTTTGGTTTCCTGTTATCCTTAAAGAGAAGTGACGGAAATCGAGGTGCACACTTTTCTAAGTGCCCTTCTGACCTTTCAACGTTCAGCTTCAGGTTTAAGACCCATCGGCACTTTCAGAAATAGAGACTCGTGAGGACCGGGCAGGAGGAAATAAATGAAGGGTTTAGACGCGACAAAGGAGGAACAATCTCCCCCCAATAAACGAACGCCCCCCCACGCGGGGCGCGAACTGCCCAGCAGCCAGGCGGCACCGGCTGGCCCGTCTCACGTGGCGGAGCCCGCGGGCTCACGCGTGTGCGGCACTACCCTTCCGCCGGCGTCCCGCAGGTGGTGCGGGCCACACCGAGTCTCACGTCCGAGACGGAAGGACGCGCGCGGGGTCGGCACGACCCGCCCTCCAAGGGCCCGCCGCCCCGGGGGAAGGTGTGTGTCGGCGTCCGTGACCCTGTGCCGAAGCGAAGGGCCGCGCCCCCGGGGCCTGTTCAGCCGACGGACACGGACCCCGACCTGCGGGGTCTTCCTTTTGCAACGTCGGCCCCTCAGCCACTGGGCCCCAGGCCCCCGACGGACCCTCGGCCCGCTCTCCTGGTGCCGCCCGCCCCGTCTCTGGCGCGGACGTGAGGACGGCTTCCCGACGGTCCGGTCTCTGCTCTCAGGCCTTCCTGCCCCCGGCAACCACCCGGCCTGGGGGCCGTGTCAGCCCTGACTCCCCGGCTGTGGCGTTAGGTGGCTGACGTCTCTGGGCCGTGCTTTGTCGTCTTTAATGAAGACGCTGACAGTGCTGTTCACGGTTTGTTTTGAAGACGGCGCCGCCCAGGAACCACAGGGCGCAGTCAGCACTGCACAAAAAGCAGCAACGTCACTCCCGTCTGTCTGTCTGTCCTTTAAATAGCGGCCACTGCGCTGGGAGTCTCTTCCCACCCACGAAGCCACACCAGGTCCCGGGACCCGTGACGGGGCCGCCCAGCCCGGGTCTGCGCCTCGGCCGCGCGGGTCTGCTTCCCGCCCCACTCGGGCCGCGGGCACGCTTCTCTGCTTCCCTGGGAGTCCGCACGGCTGGCTGCAGCCGGGCTCCTGGTCCGGGCCAGCCTCCCGTCCACCATCAGCCCCGCCCCGGGAGTCCGCCCTGACCTCCGCGTGTCCCTCCCAGCACGTGCGACGATACCGTTCAACTCCTCTGCAGCACAGCGATCGGCAGCTTCCCTAGGACGGGCACAGAGTCCCGGTCAAAACCAGCCGCTCGGCCTCGGCGGCACAGAGTCCGCTGTTACCAACAGCGGCCCGAGTCAGCACGCCTGTTTCCACGGAAACTAACTTACAGACACTGGAGTTCTACGCAATCTTCTCGCATCGTGAATTATATTCTTCAGATTTTTTTCAACCATTAAAAATGTGAAAACCGCCCTGACCTGCGTGGCTCAGGGGGCTGGGCATCATCCTGCAACGTGAAGGGTTGCCGGTTCGATCCCCAGTCAGGGCACATGCCTGTTTTGTGGGCCGGGTGCCTGGTCAGGGGGTACGGGGGCCAACCAATCGATGTTTCTCTCTCACACCAGTGTCTCTCTCCCTCTCTTTCTCCCTCTCTCTATAAATAAATACATAAATAAATAAGTAAAAATTTTCAAAAATACAACAACCACGCTCAGCACGCAGGCCACACAGAACCAGCGGGCTCTGGTCCCACACCGGGTGTACGTGGCGTGAGGGAAGAGCCACACGGGCCCCATCGTTGCCTTGGTCCAGGGCTCGCTGTAGACGGCACCTGTTAATTACTTTTTTTATCAGACTCATTGGGGTGACATTGGTTAATAGGAGTTAATTACTTTTTTAATGAATGAATAAATCTGGAGGGAGGTTGTCATAGTCACACCCAGATCGATGAAACGTCAAGCAAAATGGAAATCTGAACAGAAACCAACGAAAGTTAATTTTTATCCAATGCTTTACGGCTCGGAAGTACCGTAGACAGGACCTTGGTTGCTGCGCCCCCCAATCTCTGAGATACAAATGTGAGTTTCAGAGACACCGCGTGAACGGTTCAGGGCAAAACGGCTCATTAGTGATGGGTCGGAACAAGAACCCAGAACCGGCTCCTCCGGCCAGTGGCTCCCAGAGCCAGGCCTTGGGTCCAGCTGGCCCGGCGCACTCCCCGCGCCCACGAGAAGCGAACCCTCTTGGCGCACCCCACACCCTCTGGGCAGGCAGCTCAAGTGCGGGCCGCAGGCTCCACTCTCCCGAGCCCCCAGGGAACGTGGATACAGCCAGTGCTGGAGACCCACCTCTGGTGGCGGGGACTCCCACGGGCTACACCCCGGGACCTCCTGGGAGGTACAGAAACAGTGTCTGGGAGCCCCCTGCCCCGTCCCCGCCGGGAGAATCAGACCGACTTCTCCGGGGGCTGGTGCAGCCCCAGGGGACAGCGGGCCCCCGAGTCGAGGACCACCACCGTGACGGCCCCGCCACCTCTCCGACGGGAAAGAAATGTGGCCCAAATTAGTTAGGATCACCTGCCACGGATCCCAGCACTCTGAGGCCCTGAACTCACTCTCTAATGGGACACGGAAAGATGGATTTCCTGCTGCCTCGGAGGACTTAATAGCCTCCGCGGACGCCGCGGCCGGCGCAGGAAGACCGGCCCGTAATGCCTCCCGTTCGATTTCTCCCGGGACTCTATTTCCACGGCCACGCCTCCCCCCGTCCGCCCAGCACGCGGATCCCATTAGGACGAGGGCAGGTGCGGCCTGGAATGAAGCGAGGACTCATCTGCGCCTCTCGTCCTCACTCCTGATGTTTGCTAGTCCGTATGATTAATTTGATCAATTTCCTGACCTGCTCTGCCACGGAAATAAATACGGCAGCTGCGGGGCTGCTCCGCCCCTCCTCTTGCCGAGCGCGGGGGAGACGTGCCTCCTGGCCGGTCGCAGACTCGGGTAAACAGACGGGCGGCCTTCGCCCTGGTCACACGGAGAGAGCGGGGGTGGGACCCGATACGCGGGCGTGCACGGGGCACAGGACGCAGACGGGCGATTCCCCGCTTTCCTGGGGAGCCCTTCGGGAGGCCGGCGCCGTGCCCCGACCTTCCCAGGTCCAATTTTCCTTCTTTCAGACCCAGCGAAACCCCCGTCTCTGACCACCTCACATCTGTATCTGTCCAGAAGGCGCGAGGGGGCCCTAAAGAACGTGGGGATGCATTTCGCAAACTGTGACCTGTCCCAGAATGCCCGCTGTCATTATTCAAGGACGGGCAGCCGTGCCTCGTCTAGAAGAAGAGAGAGCACATGTACTGAGTGCCCGCCGTCGGCCAGGAGCTGACGTGCGGCCCGCCACCCCGGATCTTCAGGAAGGTATGTTCTCCCCCACCTCACAGAGAAAGTCGCAGCTCAAAGGGTTGATGCCCGTCCTGAGTCTCGATGTCCCAGTGGGAGCTGAAGACCCACCTGCAGCCCCTCCCTGCCTCACCCCACCCCTCTGCTCGGCGGTGAACGGACAGACGCAGAACCGCCGGACCCCCGTGTCCACCCAGCATGCAGACCAGGTTCAGCCGACGTGGGGCTGGGTGTGGCCTCGTGGGAAAGTGAAGCAGGCCTGCCCGCATTGGGTTTGAGACAACACCCAAAGGCACCTGCACCCAAAGTCTACGGCTTTGAGCGAGTTGCGCTTTCTCTACGGCCCAGTTTCCTGATGTACAAAGTACTCGGAACAAGGAGCCTGAGTTTCCACTCCGAGGGCGACATCAGCCTAAGATGGCCCGCCATTCGCTCCTCACTGGGGGGGAGGGGAGGGCGGAAGGGGACGCAGCTTCCCCTGTGGTGCTGGGGCTGGGAGGTGCGCGTGGGCGTGGCAGGTGCGCAGCCACTCCTGCCCGGCCCGTTCCTGGAGACAAAGGCGATGTTGCTGTCCTTGGCATTGCTCCTGCGGAGTCCCTCCTGCATCGTCGCAGGGAGGGTTTGGGGCGGGGGGCTCGGCCGGCTCAGGCACCTGCCCTCAGAGCGGAAGGCCCCCGGCTCGTGACGTGATGTCTCCTTTGCAGCGTCCCCGTGGCCCTGCAGACCTCCTCCCCCAGAACCCAGCTTTCTCTAAACGCGGGGAGCAGGGAGGGGGTCTCCTGCCGGCAGAGTGCTGAAAGCAGGGTCCGAGACACAGGCCTGGGACGGCGGCTCCGCCAGGAAGGCCCGAGCTCCGGTGTTCGGTGCGCCAGGCGGGTCTCCTGGCCACGGCCTTGGGCGCCAGGCAACTCTAAGTGCTAATTAGAGGCGCTGATTACCCAGGGCACCGGCAGGGGCTCACCTGCAGCCCGAGAGCCGAGCCACAGATCGAGGAAAGATGGCCACAAATAGCTGGGCATCAGCAGGACGACACTCAGACGCAGGCTGGGAGTCCGGCTCCGGGGGGACGGAAGCCCCGGCTGGCCCACGGCTGCCACGCCGTCCACAACCTGCAGCTCCGGTCCAGGGGCAGGCACCGCCCTCGTCACGGGAGGACCCTCCGTGAAGGGGGCGGCATAGCTTGCCTCCGCCTCCCCGTCGGCCGTGTTCCGTCTGCGGCCTGCGCGGGCGCGTGCTGGGGGCCACGCTTCTCCCAGGGAAGGGGTCCGGGTCCTCGGTTCACTCTCGCTTCACATCCGTTTCCTTGGGCCTCTCGGCCGTGCGGGAAGGAGACGAAGAACGAGACACGGGCGCCATTGGGAGCTGCGGGCAGGCAGGGGAGCCCCGAGGCCGCGGGCTGGGAACTCGGCCGAGGGCCGACCCCGGCACCCCTCACGTCGGCTGCCTCTGCCCCACTTTCCCGTCTGGGAGACGGGGACGATGGCCGTGTCCCCCCGGACGGTCACCAAGGACCGAGCGGGGGGGCGCTCCAAACTCCCAGCCCTGCATCCAGCACTTTGTTGCTCTCGCTCAAGTCTCAGCCCTTTCAGTCCTATAACCAGAATACACAGATGACAATTCCTACCTTTAAAACTGCTCCAAGGACTGAATGGGGTGGGGGACACTGCATGGGGACCGTCACGTGTTCGCAGCGACGCCTGTTACGAACACAGACTGTCCCCACGCAGCAGGTCCCACTGAGGCCCAACCACGACCTTCTCCCTTGAGCCTCTGCCATGCTGTGTGGCCTCGGGACGTGGCCTCGGGACGTGGCCTCAGGACGTGGCCATCCCTTCTGCATTGAAAGCTGATTTTAAAGACTTGTCCGAATTCAAACGAGGTGACGCCAGGCGTCACTCTTCGTCACCTGACCAGCCCTCACATGCTCACCTGCTCACACCGCAGCAGGCTTTTTGGTCCGGCAGACACGGTGCAAGTCCCGCCCACAGCTCACGGCCCCTCACCCCGGGGCTCCTTACCTCCTCCTGGTTCTACAACGGGGCACCAGTGCCCACCCCAAGGTCATGTGTAAAACGCCGACAGCAGACCTGGGGCAGGGACGATAGTAATTGTCTGTCTGCCCCACACTCGCCCAGTGGTGACCCTGCCTAAAATCGCGGGGATGCCTCATCCCTCTGCGAGGGGAGAAAGGTAACCCACCAGGTGTTAGTGTGCCCCTACACCTGTGTGTGGGGGTGTTCAGGGAGGGGCGCGCGAGAGTGCCAAAGAGGCGGGAGAAGTCACCTCCAGCCTGGAGGGCAGGGCGCCGCCCACGGCTCTGTCCCCGACGGGAGAGACGCAGGAGGGAGCCGGCAGGGGCGGTGGGCAGCGGCGCAGGCGGTCGCTCTTCCTGCACAGACGTTCCCGGTGCCTCCACCCCGGCTCCCCCGGCTGGCATTCCTCACCACCGGCCACCCGCACACTGAAGTCACTCCGCTCTGCGGGGACGCGTGAATCTGGCTCTCAGAGTGCACGGCGCCCTCGCCGGCACCTCCTCAGACGCAAAGGAGAAGACCGAGGTCGGCTGCAGAGTCCCCCCACTCGCGCCCACGCAGGGGGCGAGCATCGTCCCAGGCGCTCTCCCGAAGGCTGGCCCCTCCCGCAGAGGCCACTCTTTGGGCAGGAACGCTCCCCGTCGGCCGGAAGTTGGCCTGCCCGCGACCGGCCACGGCGGGGCGGGCTATTGGAGCGGGGTCCGGGGGAAGCGCATTCCACACGCAAGTCCGGTTCTGCAGGTCGGGGCTGGGACAGAGACGACCTCTAACGGGGCCGTCCCCCCACAGGCCGACCCAGGGAACCGGAACCAAGTCCCACAGAGCCTCACCCATGTCACAACAGAACAAGACTCGGGGACCTGCCGGGTCTTCGTTAGTGCTTCACCAGCTGATTTGACCAGGAAACCCCCTTTCTAAAGGACATCTGTGGCACTGACCGGTGTGGCTCAGTGGGCTGGGCATCGTCCCGCAAAGCGAAAGGCCGCCAGTTCGATTCCCGGTCAGGGTGCGTGTGGGAGGTGGACAATCCATGTTTCTCTCCCTCCCTTCCCCTCTCTCCAAAAATAAATAAATGGAATCTTGAAGAAAATAAGAGCATCTGTAAAACTCTGTGAAACTGGTTCAGGGACAGCGCGTTGGGCAAACCTGCAGAGGCGGAAACCGTTTCCTCCTGCGTGTCTGAAATTCTGTTTTCGGTCTTAGAGGCGGTTAGGTGAGTATTTGCTAAATGAACGGATCCCACAAGTGATTCGCCATTTGGCGGACGAGGGACGATCCGTCCGTGGTGGCTAACGTGACACCTGTGTCGTCAGCTAACCGGTCCCCCGACCTCGGGGTTTACCCCGAGCAGGCCCCCCTCGCCGTGAGGTGGGGGACAATCTGCCACCGTGGCACGAACCACCCGGCTCCGGCCTCGGCGCGGACTGGGTGCCATCCGGAGGCCCCGTCCGGCCGTTTCCGGGTCAGCCTCCGCCCAGCCCACAGGACAACACCACTGTCCCCGAGACGTCTTCTGGAACCGTCCTGATTCTCGGCATTCTCCCGAATTTGTCTTACAGAGCACCGGGGTGTGCACAGACGCACAGACATTGTGCCCCGCTGGGAGTCCCGGTTCCTCCTTCCACCTGTGTGAGCACAGCTCTCCCGTCTCCTGTCGCGACGGGAAATCCATCAAGTACGGCCCCAGTCTTCGCAGGTGACCCAGCGGGGACCGTCCACCCCAGGTGAGGCGAGGGAAACCTGGTCTCTGTCCCCAAGGGCGATGACAGGGATACAGCATTTCCTGTCGTTTTGTCCTACCTGTTTCACCGTTCACGCTGTATGAAATGTCACTTCGTGGCTATCATGTGTATGTCTCCGCGTGCGAGTGTGTGCCCTGGAGGAGAGGACGGGGTCCCCGTGTGATGTGAACACCCAAGGCCTGCGGGCCCGCGCCGGCGGTGGCCGCGATTTCCATCCCCAGGAAGGGTTAACCTCATCTCCCGGCCACGGCTGCCTCGGGACAGCCTGTCAGCCCCCGCGCACATCCCATAATGGATTTGAAGTGGATTGTGCGGCCCCGCGCAAGGTGGATGCTGTATTTATTGAATAGACATTAAAACGAACATTTCTCAATTTCTCAGCACTGAACTCGGGGTCAATGGATCTTCTCGGCACTGCCGTGCTGAGTCAACTCCACGCTCGAAGCTGTTCCAGGGGCCGGGGTTAGAGGGAGGGATGGGACTCGGGCCCGAACGTCTCCCTGGCCAGGTCGCTGGGTCTTAAATCTTTCACGTGGCTTTCCAGCGGGTTAGCTGGCCTCCCACTGCTGGTTCGGAAAGCCACACACACAAACAGACACACAGTACAGAGTCACACAGAGAAACAACACACAGACACACACAGACACACACAAACACACACAGCACAGAGTCACTCGGAGAAACAACACACAGAGACAACACACGGAAACAACACACAGACACAGCACAGGGACACAACACACAGAAACAATACACGGACACACACAGACACAACACATGGATACAACACACAGACACAGCACATAGACGCAGCACACACAAAGTCACACAGAGAAACAACACACGGACACAACACACAGAAACAACACACAGAAATAACACACACACACACACGCCACAGCAGAACAGCCCTCCGTGGCAGCTCTGACCGGGATTCTTGCCTTGGAGAGAAAACGCCCGCAGACCCACCATCGCGGTGACCTGCTGAGCTGCCGCAATGGGGACGTGTGAGCCGGCCGTGCCCGGGGACACGCCCAAGGGCACCAAGCCTGCGGGAGCTGCGCCCTCATTCCCATCGCACAGCCACCCCTCGGGTTGACCCCCTTGACTGGGTGACTTCCTACAAGGCCACCAGGCTCCTCCTGACCTTCCACAGGCACCGTCCCTCCTCGGTCTGCACCCAACGCCCACCGTGCGGCGGTCCTTGTCACCTGTCACCCCGCTGGACGTCTGTGTCCACGCCGCGCATGCGGTCCCTGGTGGCTTCTCACCAAAGGGAACAAGCCTGGATTCCCTCGCACGCTCTGCGCGTGCACACTCAGCACGGCCCGACGAAGCGCAGGGGTCCCTCACCCCGCTTCACACGTCCCCGTGTGGAACGAGCGCCCTCACGTCCAGTGTGTGTGTTGCGCACACGGGCCAGCCTGAAGTGGGGGGGCCGCGTGGGGGCCTCAGGGGCTTGGGAAAGGCCACCGGGTGTGCATCCAGCCCGGCACTTGTCACCATGCTCACCGCACGGCAAGGGCCCAGACGCTCCTCTGCGCTGTGACAGTGCAGAGATCCTTAAAATCTCTCCAGAGCCGGAACGGCAGTCTGCTCAGAGCCTAGAACCTTCTTACCGCTTCTAATTCACCGCTGACGTCAAGACGGAGAGAAGGACCACAGAGGAGCAACCGCAGGAGAGAAGGGTGACAGTGACGTCAGGACCGTCCCTTAGACTCCGCGCGGGCCCCACAGCTTCCTCTCGGCTTCGCCCTCAGCGCCCCCACCGGAACCTTCCACGCCGCCCGAGCTGGCTCCTCAGGGACGTGCGTGCGCCTGCTGTCTCTCTTCTGACGCCCTCCCCACCCCCAGGGCCCTCTCCTTCTCCCTGTCGGCTCGCACTGGGTCCAGTGTCGGGGGTCCCTCTCCGGGGGCGGCTCCCCGGCCACCAGAGCCCCGGCGGACGGGGCTCCCTGCTCCACGGCCATGTCGAAACCACCTCCTCCTCCAGGAGGGCGAGGAGCGGGGGACGGCCACAGCCACGTCGTGCGCGTTGTGTTTGGGTGCCACCTCTCACCTCTCAGGCAGGCGCACACACATGCACACACACGCGCGTGCGCACACACACGCACCTTTTCAGTGCTGACCGGTGCTTTATTTAGGGTGGGGCCCCCGCGGCCACTTGTTCCCTGTTTCACTGCGGTTCCCGGATACGCTGCCTGGACCGCCGGGCTCCCCTCTCCCCGCCCCTGGCTGGGGCTTCCCACCTCCGGTCTCAGCCCACCCGCCCGGGCCCTGGAACCCACTGTATCCTAGCGGAGGGTCTCCTGAACAGTAGCAGGGTCCCCTGTGTGCACCTGAAGTCATCGCCCAGGGTCTGGGACCTAAGCTCCTGCCTTACTGGGCTGGCCAGAAAGTTGGCTTGTTTTTCTCTGTGCGATGGCTCTAGTAGTGCTCAGTTGTCTTTAACTTCGTTCAAAACAATTCTGTTAGACTGTGTTGTGACAGCTGTCCTATCGGCATGCATTTTTAAAAAACAACAAAATTGGTTAATTTCTGTGTAGCCATTTTAATAAGAAAATAAGCGACGTTTTCAGGATATTATGCTTTATTATTTCAAGAAGGGTAAAAATGCAACTGAAATGCACAGAAAGACGAAAGCTCTGTGCGGTGCATGGAGAAGGCGCTGTGACTGGTCGAACGTGTCAGAAGGGTTTGCGAGGCTTTGTGCTGGAGGCTTCTCGCTGGGCGATGCTCCGCGGTCGGGTGGACCAGCTGAAGTTGATAGCGATCAAATTGATACATTAATTGAGAACAATCAACATTCTACCACGTGGGAGACAGCTGACAACTCAAAATATCCAAATCAATAAAGTTATTGGTGAAAATGAAAAATGTGTCTTTTATTTTATGGCAGAAATTAAATGGACGTTTTGGCCAAGCCAACACTTCCGGGAATAAGGCCGCACCTCCTACCCCATTCTGCACACCCCACGGTGCCGAAGACGGACCCCCGAGTGCCCCTCCTCGTTTACTCCGAGAGAGACCACACGGAACTCCGGGCAATTCTCCCCGAACACCGGAGCGGCCCGTCCCGGAGCTGAGGCGTGAGTGCCTCACTGTGCTCAGCAACCCTCCCCCTCCGACTCCCACGTGGCAGAGCCAGCCTCCACTGCACCCGAGGGTCCCGGGCCTCGGGGAGCCAAACCGACCGAAGTTCCTCCGGCCGGCCCCAGCCTGCCCCCCTGCCCCGCCCTGGCTCTGAGCTCCTTCCGCCTGCTCCCTGCCGAGTTCTCCTCCGGCCTCCAAGCCGCCGGCCTTCCCCACGTCCCCAGCACCCACCCGTCTCCTGGCCTCAGGCAGTGACATCCCCACCCCATGCAGACCACACCAGGGTCCCCTGCACTCCCGCGAGGAGGGGCAGGCTCACAGATGGCCCTCCACCACACCTTCCTGACATCGGGGTGGACCTGCCTGGCGGTGTCACCTGTCCTCCGCAGGGGGGTCCACTCGGAGTGCCCGCCCGCGTGTCTGGTCCCCGCCCAGGAGCTCCCCGCCCGGTTCTGACGTCAGCCCCGGCGTCGGACAGGGGGCCAGGTGGGGGTGCCACGCCGACTTGCGCTCAGTGTTGTTTATTGCGGGGACGAGTCTGTGGATGCCGACTGCGTGTCCCCATTTTCGTGGCGTGTCACATCTCCCCTGGTGTCGCAGACGAGAGGTGCCAACGAGCAACTTCAGCCGCGTCAAGAAGCAAGTGCTCACCAGTGCGCACAGTAGGACCGCCCCACTGCCGCCCCCGGGGTCACAGGGCGCCGCACCCTCGGGGCGCACACCTGACGCCCCCCCCCACAGCCACCGGACGGGGAACACCCCCAGGGACAGTCCGGAGAACCATCCCGGCTGCGTCAGCGACTCTCACAGAACACGTGGAAGCAAAGTTTGTGACTGCGGAACCAAAGTCCAACCGATTCTTCGATTAATGGCTCATCCAGCTGAACGAGTGTGAGTTTTTAAGGAATCAGTGGGCACTTCACGAGCACAAAGTCATCATTTTTAATAGGTCCATTAACATTTTTGGGTTTTTTCTCACAAAATGGCGGTAACGGAACCCACACCGTGTACGAGTGAGCCTGCCGGGTCTCCCGTGACTGCGGTGTGGCGCAGTCGGAGGGCTACCTGGCCCGCCGTGTGCGGGGCGATGCCGCCGCACACCTGCACGCATTCCTGCCCTCCATGTGTGTGTGTGAGTGCGTGTGTGTGTGTGCGCACGTGTGTGCAGTTAACACTCCCTGCAAGCATTTCTGCCCCAGTGAGCCGGATCAATTTATTCATACCACTGGGGCTGACAAACTATACGTTACTTTTTCACACTTAATGTTAAAAACATCTGCCTTTTAACACATCAACTGTGATTTCATCCTTTTGATCTCTCTTCCGGTCACCCCAATTGATTCCTTTAAAGATGTATAACCAAATAAAAGCCATTTTTTTGTAAGCAACTCGTTACTGGATGCGGGGGGCACGGAGACGGTTTGCTTATGGAAACAGCACAGACAGAGAAGGACGGACACCTCAGCTGTGAGCCTGGGGAGTTCCCGACGGGTCTCCGGGGCCGGAGCCAGAGGCCGCCGCAGCCCGGGAGGCCTGACACGGCAGACACAGGTCTCGTCGCCCCGGCCTTGGGCTGGAAGTCCGAGCTCTCTGAAGGTGCTGGGGGAGACGGCTCCTGGCCCCTCCCAGCTCCTGGTGGTTGCCATCCGCCCTGGACGTCCCTCGGCTGCGGCTGCATCACCCCAGTCTTGACCTCCGTCCTCACGGGGACTTCTCCCCTGTGACTCTGGTGAATCTGTGCCTGAATTTCCCACTTCTTAGGAACACAGCAGCCGTCGGACTCAGGGGTCCCATAATCCAATAGGACCTAAGCTTAATTCGATTCTACCCACAAAGAAGCTGTCTCCTAATAAGGTGGTATTCACAGGTGTACGGAACCAGGGGAGGGGCACCGTACAGGGCCACAGGCATGAACACAGAAACTCGTCCCCGAGGACAGTGTCCCCACCGCCCAGGCTCGCCCAGCTTCAGGCAGCCGGTGGCTGGCCTCCCCGCACGCCTCCACCCTCCGTGCACGCCAACGGCAGCGGTGACCCGCTCCAGCACCCCGGCTCTCGGGTCAGGACTCGGGCCCCGTCGACCCTCTCCAAGTGGCCCTTTTACTGCAGAGAGTCCTCTCCGTCACTGCTCCCACACATCTCGTTGTTTGGCTTAGGACAGCACATGCCATTATCCCTCGTCCCCTCACTCGCCTCTGGCCACTCTGGAAGGGCTGCCGATCCTTCGGCTGTGCCGCCGTTGGGGCCGGGGGACCTGGTGTCGAGCCCTAGATCTGTCAGTCACTGGGTCTGGAGCACTAGCCTTTCCTGGCTCAAACAGCTCGTGCCTGGAAAGCAGACCCTATCCTCCACCTCACAGGTGAGTGCAAGACAGGTGAGGTGTAAGACAGGATCTGTGAAGTGCTGGGCACAGCCCTTGGCACCCAGGGAGCGTCCCCGGCGTTAGGCTTGTCACTGTGCCAAGTGCCACAGAAAACCTCGGCCATCGTGGGGGCTTCTAGAGGAGCCATTTTGTCCAGCCCTCTTCTCCCTTCCTTCTGCTGGAATGCTGACTTGATGGCTGGAGCTGTGGCAGCCACGTTGGACAATGGAGCCACACAGAGGAGAGAAGTCCTGCATTAAGGATAGTGGAGCCAGAGCAAGCAAAGTCCCTGGGCCCCGGGCGACAGAGGGACTGCCACGCCATTCTGAAACGACAACTCCAGGTCTCTTTCAGTTCAGCAAGTGCTAAATCTCTAGTCTTCGTAACCAAGTTATTCAGCTTTCTCTCTTACAAAGCAAAACCTAGTCCGCACTGGCAAGCAGGCGAAACCGAGATCCCGTTTCTCTAAACTGAGGAGACAGCAGACAGGCCTGTTCTCCAGGGGGGTGAGGTGGCTGTGTTCCAAAGTCTGTGGTTCTGATTACAAAAACAAGGGGGCATCAGAGAAGCCAAAAATCTCTGAAGGTCTCCAGCAGAGTTTAAACCAGAACTAGGTCTTAGAAGAGACAAGCAAAGACGGACCTCTCAGCATGTCAACCAAGCAAAGGGTAAAGAAAAGACTCGGAAGGAAAGAATTTACAAAGCAAATTCAGGCGTGAAGGCCGGAGCCATCTTTCTGGGGAGAAAAAGCTGTGGTTTTCAGCCGGGGGCTGGTGCCTGCCCCCCGCCCACCGTGCACACGATGAGAAGGACAAGAGGAAACTCGTGGGTCTTTTAGGAAACATCAGTCTGGTCACAGCGGTGGGACTGGTTGGCCTTCCACACACTCGAATCCCTAATCATCAGTAACCTGTCACGAGGGGAGAAGAATGCCATGGAAAAAAGTGCGGCCGAGTCTCAAAATCATGGGCCAAGTAAGCATCGGAGAACGGAGCACAGGCACGGGAGTTTCATGGACGTGTGAAAAATGTGTTCGCGTGAAAGGAGTCCGTTGCGGCCACGAGGGGTTCTCTTTCCCTTTCTGTTTTAATTTTTGCCCTTCCGGCCTTTTAGCGGCTCCTCCCAATGCAGGCAGAGGCCGACTGTGGAAAAATGATTCTTCACTGGGACCGACTCACAGAGGACGCGATTTCAGTTAACTCGCCTCGAAAAATGTCAAGTGTAGAGAAATTACATGTGCATCGACGAACAGCTTTTCTAGTTGTAGTAAAAGCCGAGTCGAGTTAGCCGGAGCAGGAAGGTGAACTGTCTAAATGCATTCAGCTCAGTCGTGCAGTTTACGGGAAGAGTTAGAGCAGGGCTCGGGGGAGGCGCTGGGATGAGGCTGACAGCGATCAGGACGCGGCCTCCTCTGGGCTTCTGTCTGCTCCTGGGCTCCTGCTGTCTCCTCGGGGACACCGGCTCCTCCTTCCTCATCTCCCTGCCGCCACCGGCTCCGCAGTGAATGCCCCTCCCCCTCAACAGGCCGCGCCAAGCGGAACTCCTTCTGCCGCTCCCTTCCCCAGCTCCCCGAGGACCAGGGCAGGGGCGACCCCACCGCAGGGCCCTGCAGCCCGTGGCCCTCCCCGGGTTCCAGGAGCCCCTGGCACGTGGGTGCTCTGCGGTCCCCAGGAAATCGGAGCTGTTCCCCACCCCTGCCCCCGAGGGAAGGGCTCTTACTGTTTCCTTGAGGAGAACTCAAACAATTCTTCCTCCAGACGTGGGCATAGCTGGCTCGTTCTCGTCACTTCTCTCCTTAGACGTCACTCCTCCGAAGGCCAGCCTTGAACTCCGACCACGAGGGGAATCCCCGTCATCACCGGCCCTTGTGAGTTTCCCTTTCAGTGCTCACCTAAGTCCCATCACCGTCTTCCCGTGGGGCCCACACTCGTGCAATGCCCGCCTCCCCTCGCTGCCCACCAGGGACACACCGTCGGCAGCGGGGCTTGCCTACCCGACCCCCGTTTTCCCCAACGGGGTTGCCAACAGCTCCCCGATTCCCCTCAGGTCCCCAGTCCGCCCCTGCGGAGCCTCGGGCCTCAGCAGCCCCTCAGGCCCCATCTGCTGCGAGAGCCCAAGATGGCCAGCCTCTCCGACACCCATTTCCAACGAGAGAGAAAACTTGTGGACGAAAAGGAAAGGGAGGCCTCCCGGACCCTGCAGAAGGCGTGAAGTCTTTGCTGGATGGGAGCAGCGCCCATGGGTGCAGAGAGGAGAGTCCACGCACACGGACGGGAGCTGGGAGGACACAGGCGCCAAGCGGGGGTCACGGGGGCTCGAGGGGTCTCTCCCACGCGCCCCAGCTTCCCGCAGGAGGAGGAAGATGGCCGAGGAGGAGGCGGGAGGGGTGACGGAGGAGCGAGGAGAGCAGGAGGCAGGCGACTGGCCCAGGGCGGAGGGAGAGTGAGCGTCCCGGCCGGCCCGAGCCGCGCCCAGTGATCGGCGGTCCGCACGCCGCACTTGCCCCGCAGGGCCGGCTGTGGGTGCGGCAGAGCAGCTGCAGGGGGGGTTTCACCGGACATGCTTGCCCCTGCCAATCACTGTCGCGCTCCTTTGCGCCCATAAAAGCCATCACCTTGCAGGATGCCAGCGACGCCCACCGGGACCAAACCCCCCCGGGGAAGTCTGGCCGTGCGCAGATGAGACCCCTGCGTTCGGTCACTGCACCTCGCAGCCACGTCTGCGGGTCTGCAGGAGCCGTGGGCCTGACATCCAGGACACGAGGGGCACCTTCTGGGCACCAAACGTCGGCCGTAGGAGGGGCTGTGCGTTTCCCGGCTGAGCCGTGGCTCCAGCAGAGGGTTCACCGGCCCCTCTGGCCACAGGAAGCAGCTCCAGGGACAACCGTGGCCGGCTTCCTCACCGTGCAGCCAGCCCCAGGACCCCAGCGTCACATGAAATGTAGGCAAGGCTGCCCCGGCTCGACACGAACTTCGTAACTGGACACGGGGGAACCCGGGATTAGAGCCGCACTGTGGATCTGACGGCGCCCGGGGCCCAACCGAACGAGCCCACGTGACTGTTTATGGCTCATGAAATGACCCCATCAGGGCCCTGACCGGGCAGCCCAGCTGGTCAGAGAGTCATCCTGATACGCTGAGGTTGTGGGTTCGATCCCCCGCCAGGACACGTACAAGAATCCACCAGTGAATGCATCAGTAAGTGGAACAACAAATTGACACCCCTCTCTCCCTTCCCCTCTCCCTCTAAAATTCAATAAGCAAAAATAATGTTTAAAAAAACGGTCACCCCATTGAGGCTGACCGTACCGGGTCGCCAGCCCTCCGGGAGTCTGGGACCCCGTGGTCACCACACGAGGGTCTGACCGGGGGTGGGTGCTGACGTCACTGCCTAGGTCTCCATGCTGATCACCTGGGACGTCCTGTGGCCGTGCTGCGGCTTGGTCCCTGGACGCCTCCTTTTCTCCCCTGTCAGCGCACTGCTGTTGGTTCAGCTGTCCATCCCCCCACTGCCGCCAGAAGACCACTGCTTTTTGTCACCAGAAACGCTGTCTCCCCTACAAGGGTCTTCCTCCACGTCAGCACAGTCCCTAGCATGCAGTGAGGGAGTGGTCGACAGACGTGAAATAAAGGCAGTAATATCTGAGCTGCACCATGGTACGTGAGCAGATACGTACCAGGTGGGCAGGCGGAATGCAGGGAGGGGCCGCACGCGCCCAGAGGGAGTGGGGTGGGAGGGAGCTGGAAGGACTGACACGGAGCCTTCCAACCCTTCTCACCTCAGGGCACGCGCGCTAGTTACTAAACTTCCGCAGCGCCCAAAAATGTGTTCTCCTAATCTGATCAAAAAACAGGGCCCTGGCTGGTGTGGCTCAGTGGGTTGAGTGCTGGCCTGTGAACCAAAGGGTCACCGGTTCGAGTCCCCATCAGGGCACATGTCTGGGTTGGGGGCCAGGTCCCCAGTGGGGGGCACACAAGAGGCAACCACACATGGATGTTTCTCTCCCTCTCTTCCTCCCTCCCTTCCTCCCTCTCTCTCTAAAAACAAATAAATAAAATATTTTATTAAAAATAGGGATAACTTTGACTCATTCACACCAGACGGCTATGGTTGTGTTGGCTGTTGTCATTTTTTCATTTGACAGTCCAAGGGAAGAGAGGCCCGTGCCCCTGGCCAAACGGTCGGGGGTTGTGTGGCGCACGGGGTGGCAACCGCCTCAGGACCCGCACGCCCACAGCACGGGACGGCTGTGTCACGGTCGGGGTGCAGACAGGGCTCCGGCACCAGGCCTGGGCTCGAACTGCAGCTCTGGTTCTCACCAGCTACGTGGTCTCGGGCTGCAGTTCGGAAGAGAGAGGAAGAGAGTACCGGAGCCTCATTGTTCTCTGTCAGCTCGAGAGAGACAAGGGACCCAGTGTCTCTGTCCCACCCAGCTGATGCTCTCCAGCCCCCATGAGACAGAGGCAGCTGACGGCTTCACTTTCTGTGGGTGTTTCTTTCCTAAATCCACCCATTGGCGCTTAGTGTGGGACCCCACTAGCTGGGCAGAGACAGGCAGACGCCAGAGTCACCTCGCGTCATACCACGAGCGTCGGGAGAGCCTAATCGAAGTGTCCAGAATCCGTGACATGGAGCGCAGCGCTTTCGTGAGGCAGCCTCACGTACAGAAAGGGGCTTCGTAGGCTGCCACCTGCTCTGCGGAAGGTGGAGACCGAGGGCAGGTGGCAGCGTGTGGCCATCAGCAGGTCCCACAGACTCCGTGGACCTCAGTTTATCACGGTGGTGACGGGCACCTCATGGGCTCTGGGTGCCCATCGGCAGAGTTGATGAGCGTGGGCGTGTTCTGTTATCACCAGTGTGACAACATCGGCGAGTGTTCTGTCGCAGAGGGACAGTGTGCTGCGTCCCTGACAGAAGGGTAGTGAGGACACGGTGACAGAGTCTGGAAAGCTGGCACGAAGGTCTGCGGTGGAGAGTCTGCGTGCCCCGAGGCCACCCTCCGGCCCGACCCGGACTCTGCCGTGCACGGCGCTGTGTGGCTCCGGAGTGAGTCTCCCCACCGCACTGGGCGGCCACCGGACCCTGGCCTTCCGACCAGGAGGGAGAAAGTCCACCTTGCAGGGCTTTGTGAGAAGGGCCGCGGGGCCGGTGTAAAGTATCTGGAATGAGCGAGGCTTTCTGCCAGAAGGGCGGCCGTCCTCACCATCCTCGTCACCACCACCGCCACCGTCACCGCCGTGGGACTCTGCCCTGCGGCGGGTCTCGCCCAGCGCAGTGGGGGAAGGGCCTGGTCCCACCTGCGCGGGCGAGGACAGGGCTGCTCACCAGCCCCCGGGCGGCTGGGACGGCCAGCGGCCCCACGCCGGGGCGCTATCATTTGCCAGTGTCTGCTTCACTCCGGGGCCAAAATCCTCCCCGAGTCTGTACGTCCCACGTCTTCGTATTAAAAACACAGGACGACAAAAATCAGAGTTTTGCTGACGCCAAAGCGACCTGGATTCCATCCGAGAAGCAGGGTGACGTGGTCAAGGCGAAGCCTCTCTCGGAGGCCTCGGGGTCAAGGTTTATTGCTGCACAGTGTTCTCGGTGTGATTTGCGTGTGTGGGGCCGCTGCAGAGGATGCTAAATAAATAGGGGCTGTCGCGCGGCTGCCTTAATGGCTGCTTCCTGAGCGTGCGAACGCCGAGCGGCTCCGAGTGAGCAGTTTAATAACCAGCAATGGCTCATGCAAGGGCAATTGCCCCATTTTGGTTTAATTTTTAATGTTTTTTTTATATTCCCAACCATAGTGAGCCATCTTCTTGTGATGAAAAAGAAAATGCAAAGGGTTACATGTGAGGACGGAGAATGATCATTTTATCAATATTGATATTAGGGAACGAACGCCCAGGAATGTTCAGCCCACAGCATCTCTCCATCGTGAAAGTCTCTGCATCCAGAGGGAATGGCGGAGTTGGAAGGCGGGCCCACCCAGACGGAGTTCTGGGTGACACAGGGGCCCTGGCGGCTCCATGACCACACAGATTTCTTTCTGAGACCCAGGCTGGGTTTGAAGCCCCCCAGCAAAGGGCCTCTGTGCGAGGGAGAGATGGGGCTGCGTTGCGCAGGCGGAGCCCGAAGAGGCACCACGGAGGGAGACTGGAAGCACTGATGTCTCGGGTTGAACGCGAGGTGGGACAGAGAACCTCACACACCAGTCAGTTCTGCCTTCGCAATGGGATCGAGTGACATGTCCTTCACAGTGGACCAGGGTCCAGGACAGCGGAGGGCCTCGGCCCCAGACGTGATGCCGGCTCAGGGCAGGGCTCCGGTGTGGAGCGGGTCCCCACTGCGACCCCCCCCCCCGCCCAGCCCCCACTCCCCATGCCCTCGGCCGGGACCACAGTCCCAGCATCTCCCCGAGTCCAAACTCCGCCTGCATACACGCACAGGGTCGGACCATCTCGGTGTCCGGTGGGTGACCCTAGCGTCTCAACCCTGGACACCCGGGCCCTGGAGCGCTTCACGGCAGACAGCCGGCTCGTGCCGACGCGGAGGAACAACCAGCCCCGCCATCTCAGCCCCAGCTGACGGGGCAGGCTGACTCCGGACCCGTGTGAATCCTCAGTGGTGGGGAGCCGCGGCTCCGCCCACGTGTCTGCAGCCCAGTCGCAAGGGGCGGCCCCTGCGGGGACCGGCTGGGGCTGTGGCAGAACAGCAGTGACAACGCCAGGGCAACAACACACCAGCAATCACACAACCCAGCGACGACGACAACACCACCACCTGATGGCCGCTGAAGCCGCTGCCCCGTAAAGACTCAGGTCACTTCCCCTCCCATCTGCTCCACCAAAGCCGGTCACGCGGCCGAGCGGACTCGGGAAGGCAAGGGACCGTGTCCCTGCCCCAGGACGGCAGGACACGGGAGGACGCGGGCACGAGGAGAAACCCGCAGACGGGGGAGGGGCGCGTCACACGACTAGAAACGTCAGCATCGTTTGCCACGCCACGCCTCCCCGCGGCCGCGCGCGCGCGCTCTCGGCAGCAGAGCTTGTGCTGGCCGCCCGCTGGCCGCTGCGCTCCAGCCTCCGCGCCGACTGCCCCCTGGCCTCCGTCAGGCCACGTGGACCTGCCCGACGTGCCTTCCCACCTCACCCCCCAGGTCCCCTGCGCCCCACCAGGCCCCGGAGGCCCCTCTCCAGCGCCTCCGTCCCTGTTACCACGTGCGCCACGGGTTTCCTGGCGCCCTGCGATCCCCGCTCCCAGGACGGCCGCCACGCCGAGCCCTCCCGAGACGCGCACGCCCGTTTGGTGCGGCGCCGGCCACACAGTCAGCGCGCGGCAAACACGACACCCGTCGAGCCCGCGCATGAATCTGCCCTCGCATTGCGCGTGTCGTCCGCGTCCCTCTCCTCGAGTTTAACCCCGAGGCCCTGTCACTGCCGCACGATCGGAGGTTCCAGGGAGACAAGGCCCGGTCGGCCGACGAACGGTCCACGCGGGTTCTCTTCCCCGCGTTCCCGCGCCGTCCTAGGATGCTCGCTTTCGGGACACAGCACAAACAGGAAAGCGCGGCGTGCGAAGGGCCGTTCTCAGTGAAGCGGAAGGACAGACGCTAGAACTGGGTGGGGGAGAGCTGAAGTTGCCACCCGAGCCCTCGAGAGAGGAAGCCTCAGAGAGACAGAGACAGAGGCTCGGAGACCTCCTTAAACTCACCGAGTCGCCAGCTGAGCCTCAGGTGTCGTATCCTGGGCGAAACCCATGAAATGAGGCTGCAACAAGCTCACGGCAGGGTGGAACCGGCTGTTCGTAACTCACGCGAGGCCAGGAGAGGCTGCCGCCGGGCGGACAGCGGGCTGGCTTCCCTGGGCCCCTGAAATGTCCGGAAAACACAGGTGGAGCAGCGCACCCGCGTTTCAGGTCTAAACTCACTCTCCGTGGAGGCCGCTCAGGCCGCACCGCTGTTCTCCGGTCCGCCTTCTGGGCCGGGGAGACCCACCACGCAGCGTGGCAGCTGTGGGCCTGCAATCTCTCCCTGTTCCCCTTTAGCTACGAGTGGACCCCCGTCTCTTCCAGAATCTGCCCTAAATCACACTAAACTCTCCTCCCCGCAGCTCTGCCCCTGCCGCAGGCAGCTCGGTCTGGATTCTCCCATGTCGCCGGGGGTGGGGGTGGGGGTCTCCCACTTTTCCCTCTATCTCTGCACTCATCCCTGTTCTTACCTCTGATCCTGTCTTCTCTCCGCCCACTCAGAAGGTTCCAGAGAGAGTTTGGGGCACGTCCCCGGCCGTCCAGAGAAAGAAATACTTAGTGAGCACCTCCCTGCCTCACTCCCTACCTGCCCGCAACAGGACACTCGGCGCGGCGAGGCCGGTGAGTGCGAGCGTTCAAGAGCCGAAACACAGAAACGCAAAAATGTAAAACCGGCTCTATTTACCCCCGCTTGCTGTTTACCCCGCGAAACCGCCTGGCCTCCGGTACAGCGAGCTTTTCCCTGCTCCTGCCCCTCAGCGGTGGGCGCTGGAGGGCGGGGCCTCCCACCGGGGCGAGGCCAGCTCACCTCCAGGCTCCCGGCCTCCGACTGGGGTGCGGCGTTGGTTTCCGAGCGAGACTCGGGAGCTTCCGCCGCGCTCACCCACCCAGCCTCGCCAATTAAAAAGCTAATATCGCCGTCTCTACTTGGCTTCCAGTCCGTTCTTAATTGCTTGGAAGCCAAAACAGAGGCTGGTGAGTGATTAACGTCCCCCAAACACCACACTTCCTCCTGTTTTCCTCTCTCTTTGCCCGTTGGTCTTAATTAACCCCGTGCAGAACTCTCTGTCCGGAGCTTCTCCGCCTGAAAGAAGCTACCAAAGCTGAATCGCGGACGCGACGGAGAGTGCAAGGCAACCCTACAAACCCCGTCTGCCCCTTTTCCTGTCGCTACGTGAAACGGACCGAGAGCGTGTTGTGGGCCCAGCCTGCCACCTGGCACACCGCGAGGGCTAAGGAATTATTTGTGGAAAGAATACCAACCACAGCAATAATTTTTAGCAACACGGCCAAGGACTTACAGACAGGCATGAGGTTATTTATGGGTTTCCACCTGTAAGTACCCTATTTCCTGACTCTAAAAAATAAGGTTTAGATATTCGTAAGTATTGACCATACGAATCTTACTGTTGAATTTTATTCAAAAATCTGCGTTTGGACTGTGAGATCAGGGTCCTGATGTCACATTCAGCCACACCGATGCAACGCCTTGCGCACTGGGGAGAAATCTTCCTGGCTCTGCGTGCTGCCCGAGCCTTTATTGAATTTCTGCTACAATGAAGACACTGCGCCCGGAAATAACCAGGAGAGTGAGACATTTTCTGCCCTCAGGAGCTTGCAATCTACTGGCCGAAATAATTCACATGTACGGTGGTTTTCCCGTAAGGGACGGTTTCGTGATCCAGGAGAGGGACTTGAAGAGAGCAGAAAGGTGGATGCCCGGGGGTGGGGAAGCTCCTGGCGGACAGAGTTGTAGGGTAACTCTCTGGGAGGAGCTCAAGAGCAGAAGGACAGACACGGGAGGTGGGAGCTCAAGAAGACAGAGCAGCATCCGTAGAAATAGGCGGGGACGCGGACAGAAGCACCGCCCACTGCAGCCGAAGCACCGCCCACTGCAGCCAAGCCCCCAGGCAGCCCGGCACCTGCCATCAGAGGAGTGGGCAGGCTGCGAACGTTTGCGAGGACACGGCGCCGCTGGGAAGTGGATGAGCCGCCGCCACGCGGACGAGCCTCAGGTGCAGGATTCCGAGCCAAAGACCCAACGCCACAGAGTAGGAACTCTGCACGGTCCCACTCACAGCCCCCCGTGGGCGAAACCTGAGGTGCTGGGGCAAACACAGGGGCTGTGGCTACCTTTGGGGAGCAGAGGGCGTGGCTGGGAGGGGCGGGGGGCGCCACCTGCTGGTCCGGTCGGTGCCCACCTGGGCGTAGGCGCGCTGGGCAACCTCAGCACGCTGCGGGCTCACCAGCTGTGTGTTTCTGTGGATGGAGGTCCCCCTGTCGCAGCGCAAAGCGGGGAGCACGGGCAGAGATGAAGGACTCAAGGCACACAAGGAGGCTGCCCCCCACCCCCTGCCTGAGAGTTTAAGGAAAATGTGGGGGAAGCCCCTGGTGGGGACCAAGCATCTTGGCGGTAAAATGAGTGGGGAACAGCCCTTATGCACTGGCCCCCGCTTCCCCCCTCAGCCCACCCCCACTCCCAAGTGTCGGCTGGGCTTTTCTGAGTCTGTGAGTTTAGGGCAAGGCATCTGGGCCACGCCACTGAGGAGAGGCAGGCAGTGACCAAGGTGGCTTCATTCTCTGCGACAGAGTGGCTGGAATCCAGCTGGGTTTGCCCTAGCGAGGGACACTCCCCTCCTGTCCATCACAGAGCAAACTGCAGCCAGTGTTTTATAAAGCGGGACCGAAGACTGGGAGGTGGGAGGTTTGTTCCGTGGTCCTGAGGCTTGCCAACGCTAAAACAGGGGGAGAAAAGTGGAAGGAGAAGCAGCCCACTCATGTCCATCAGTGTCTTCTCCGCGACCAGCCCCTTCTCGAGCCCTACTACGTGCCGGGCCCTGGGCTGTGTTCTGGCAATACCAGATGCGTTCAACCCAGCCAGCCTAGCCCACAATGGTGGGATGGGTCGCTGGGAAGACAGACACTTCTCTGGGGCCACCGGAGCCCAGTGGGGTCTGGGAGCGCCCTCCCGGTCCGTCACTGACACGCTGCTTTGGATGACAGAGTATCCCATAACTGGTGTTCGTGGGGTTTTCTGTGTGGCAGTGCAGGGGGGGTTGCCAAGCAGGTCGCTGGTGGGAGCAAGGGAAGTGTTAGCCTAGGTAAGGGTGAGGAGCCTTAGAGAGAGCACCTGCCGTCAGACAAAGACTATGCTGAGTATAACGGACTCTCCTCCCCTTGTCAGAGCAGTTACCAGAGTCCCCAGCCTCGATATTTCTGCTCCCACTCTCCCTGTTAACGGCGTTGCTGTACGGACCTCGGATGAGGACGATCAGATGTATACCTATCTCCCCTCTTCAGCTCCGCTTTCGGCCTCTCTCCCAGAATTCTGGATTCGAAACCACACGGACTTCCCGCAGGGACCTGTCGGCTCCCCTCTAGCATCTGCTCCCACTCTGGCGCTGCCCGTCCCACTTACCGGCCACGTGGTCCCCCAATCAGAGGCCCATCTGTCTTCGAAGACGCTTCACCCTCCCTCACCCCACGCAACCCGCCGACTGAGCCTGCCTTGTCCCACCTTCCAGCCCACTCAGGAATGAGCTCCCGCTCTCCGCCCCCTGTGCGCACACTCGGCCCTGAGCGCGTGCCGCCGCTGCTTCCGCGTGGACTGATCCTCTTCCACGGTCCTTACCTGCTGCCTCTCCTGGCCTCTGCTGAAGGCAACTTCCTAAAATGCAGACGGGATCACATCAGCAGCCCTTCTAAGACTGTCCCAGGGGAAGGAGAATAAAATTCAAATCGAGCCCTGGCCAGGAAGCTCAGTGGGTGGGAGCGTCATCCTGACATGCCAAGGTCGTGGGTTCAATCCCCGGTCCGGGCACACACGAGAGGCAACCAGTGAATGCAGCCATAAGGGGAACAACACATCGATGTTTCTCTCTCCTCCCCACTGAAACCAATCAACAAATTAAAGTGTTCTAGATTAAAATCAAAACACTTAACAATAAAAAGGTGGGCACAGGACATGACAGATATTTCTCAGGAAAGGAAAGGCCAACGTTTCTCACACCTTCCCATGAGAGGGGTGCCTAGCACAGCATCAGGCGTTCACCTGGCAGGCTGACGGCGGCGCGTCAAACCAGCTTCGCAGCCGGTGCGCCGGGCAGTCACGAGGCACCGGCACCGCCACGCGCTGCCAGGGGAGCGTACATTGGAAGAGTTCTCAGAGAGCGTGTGCAACATCCTTCCCAGTCGCAGACGCACGCACCTGCAGTCCCATTGCGAGCAACGTCTCCGGCAGAGACACACTCACGCCGGAGGAATCGTTCAGGTACCGAGTTATCGGTTCCCGCAGAAGACTGGAGACAGACAGCCTGTGATGGGAGGCTGATTAAATAAAGTATCACACGCCCTGGTAATGAAACCCCAGGTGACTGTGCCAGGGAGACGGGAGGGAAGGACGGAGAGGAGACGCTAGACGGGGTTTGCGTGCGTCTGTCTGGGAAGAGCGCCGTCGCACGTGGGAAAAGGCGGGTGCTGAGCAGCACAAACCCACTCGTGTTAAAAAGGGGACACGCAGACCCCCCCACACCTTCGATACGGTGCACTTTGCAAGGCTGCATAAGGAAGGAACAGAGAGGTCACCTCTGTGCTGTGTACCTCTCACTGCATCTCTCTCTACACTTTTTGGTGGCTGAAACACGTGAATGCATTTCAACACGTAACCCGATAATCAAGTTTAGGTTCCACAGCCTGCACTGGCATAAACACGTCTCCTCCTCGTTTACACCCTGCCTACTCTGTCCTCGGGCCGCCCGCACAAAGCCTCTTACCGGTATCTCCTTCTCTGCTCTCGTCTGCTGCCCTCTCTCTCGGTTCCGCCTGCCTGGCCTCCCCCGGACTCTGCCAGCAGAGCGCGGGGACCGGCAGGCCTGCCGACGCCACATCCCTCGAATCTGCTCTGGAACCGCCCTCCTCCCATGTGTCACCTCGATGAGCCCGCCGACCGCTGACGACGGGTCGGGGGCCGCTGCTAGCGATGCTCACCTGCCCTTCCCTAAGGAAGGCCCCGTCGCCCCTTCCCGTGAATCCCTCCGCGCGGTAGCACGGAATCGCGTCCTTCTCTAACTCGGCGCTGCCCGGTTTCTCCCGTGAGAAGTCGCTAAGGGAAGCACTGCTCTCTCGGCGGTAGCGACGTTTATTTAGCACTTCCTGTGTGACCGCGCCACCCAAGGGGGCTTCCTTTGGTGGTGGGAACATTCTGTGTCTATACACGAAGACACCAGCCACGCGTGACTCTGGAGCTGGTGTGACCGAGCCATTGCATTGTTAATGTCATGGAACTTCAGTCAGCTGAGCCACACGGTGTCTGCGGCACTGGGCGGGCGGCTCCCGCACTGTGGGAAACGCCTCACACGTCACCTCCTCTCGCCCTCACAGGAGCCCTGCAGGTGGGCGACACCATCTCCACGTCACAGGTGAGACGGGAGCCTCACGGAGGGTACCCCACCTCCCCGCCATCACCCAGGGTTCAGACTCGCGCGCTCCGGTGCCCGGGTCTGTGCTGTGAAACTCTGCCACGGAGGAGGGACACGGCAGAAAATGCCCTCCTTGTACGCGAGAGTGCAAAACAAAACGCAGAGCCCTCATTATTTTTTAAGTTGGGGCGCAGTTACACGTTCTCCAGTGCCCCGCTCACAAGTGTGCGGCTCCCCGAGTCCCGAGCACTGACCTGTGCGCAGCGTCCAGGTCAGCGCTGCCCCCGCCCCACCCCGTCACCCTGCTCCATCCTCACAAAGCCCCGTCCCCAGAGGGCAGCTCACTGTGCTGGTCTGTAGTCTGAGCCTCGCCAGGGAGTGCCCGCACGCCGGTGCCGGTGTCTCCTCGTGGCTGGGACCCGCGTTTCCCACACGGCGAAAATCGTGGCATTTCTCCGCTTGGCTGTGGGACTTGTGGGGCTTCCTCTGGGGCGCGTCTGTTTACGCCTTTTATTCATTTTTCATTGTTTTGTTTTCTGCTGTTTCCCTGTTGACTCCTTTCACTTGTATTGGGTTGTATTGTACTCATTCACTCATTTGTACGGTGTTTTCTCTTGAGAAGTTTGAATGGTGATGGTTTCTCGTTTTTCTGTTTTTTCCTCTCCGGTCCTTACTTCTGGGTCCTGTCGGACATCTGCCTGCCCCAGTGCCACCAAGGCGTTCTCCTGCGTCCTCCTCTGCAAGTCGTAAGGCCTCGGCGGCTGGCCGTGCAGAAGGCCTATGTCCCCATCCCAGGACACTGTGTGATCGACGCACTGCAGACGTTCAGGAGCGCCCGGGGCGGTTCTGGCGCTGATCAGTTGACCCGGGGGGCACCCACCTCAGTGCCCGCTTCTCTGCAGGGTTGTCAGCTGGAATCGGCCCACAGCAGAGTGGCCTGCGTTTGGGGCGGTGGGAGAGCCCCAGACATGATTCATGGACGCTCTCTCTGCTGCAACGCGGCAAGAGGCGGGGCAGAGGTGCAGACCGGCTGCACCCCTCCCTCTCTCCCCTCCCACAGCCAACTCTCCTTCCTAACAGCTTGTCCTGGAAGCCAACAGCCCCTCCAGGCCCACCAGCAACCGGGGTATGAGTTCACAGAGGCGGGAGCCACGAGGAAGGACAGCCTGCAGACACGTCTGGACCGCCCCTCCCGTGTCCGCCGGGCACGAGCTGGCCTGGCTTCAGGGTGCCCCTCGAGCTCTGACCTGCTCGGGCCCTTTCTGACATGGCGGGGAGGAAGTGGCTTCGAAAGTGGAAAGCAGAGGGCGGGCAGGCCTGGGACGCTCAGTGCCACAGGGCCCACGGGAAGCCGCCAGCAGCTCGGGGGAGCTGGAACACCGCCGCGGAGCATGGCCCTCCCGGGCGAAGGAAGAGCGCCCGCTTCGTTCCCGCGCCTGCCACTGGCTGTGCGCCTCGGACAAGTCCTCTGAGCACTGACCTTCCGCCCAGCGCTTCTCCACCTGCTTGCTCTCTGGCTTCACAAGCTTGCTTCCAGGACACCCCAGGATGCAGCGTCTGTGCCTCTTCAGCTGAAACATGCACTTGAACTTGCAAGCAGACTCTCCTCGTCACTGGCACCATCATTCCCACAACTGCCTGCCTGCACCTTGCGCAGGTCCGACAAGGCTGCGGCCACCGTGGAGAAGACCCGGCGGCCAGGGGTGCCTGCCTGCCCGCCCTGCCGTTCTGGGTTCTCTGGGCGTTTCTGTGCTTTCTCGTACCCCAGTCCCCAGTGACCACGGCGACGGCAGCTGGCGGAGCCACTCCTGCCCGTGGGAGCCCGGATGCACATTCAGGTGAAGAAGTCACACCTGGGCTCCCACGGCGTCCTGGCCAGAGCTCTACGCCCAGCCCCTCCGCACACAGGGCGTCCCGCCCACTGGGGACCACGGCACGAGGAAGCACAACCAGGACGGCACTTCCGAGGGCAGCGTCTCGCCCCGTGGGCCTGTGCCTCTCAGACTCACCGATGCCACCGTCCGCCCTCTCTCCTCGCCTCCCTAAAGGCAGGCGGGAGTTGGGGTCGGGGGTGCTCACAGGAGCAACGGCGAGGGGAAAACACGGTGTAGCGGGAAAAGCTCCGGGCACTCGGGAGACCGAGCTCCGGTCTCGTCTCAGAGATAAATGTGAGGGACGCCGGAGAACTCTGGCTTTCTCTGGGAAACCAGAAGGTGACCTGGCTGAGCTGTTCCCAAACTGCTGTCCACTGAGACACGAGGCTGTGCTGGGGGACAGGGACAGGGGTGAGGTGCAGCGTGGAGTGGCGGGGTTGGGATGCTGGGCTACGCGTCCCACTCTGTCCCGATTGTTTTCTTAATCGTCACCTGAGAACATGCTATTGACTTTAGAGAGAGACGAAGAGAGTGGGGAGGGAGAGAGAAATATCGTGAGAAACACCCATCAGTTGCCACCTGTATGCGCCTGACTGGGGACCCAACCCGCAACCTTTTGGTGCGTAGGCGACGCTCCAACCCACTGAGCCACCAGGCCAGGGCCCGCCCAGGTCAGTGCTACGTCCCTCTCCCTCATACTTTATGAAGCCAAAGTAATATTGTGTTAAAGTCAGAATTCCTTTGCTTAAAGACAAAAAAAACAAGCTTAAAAGGTCTTTGTCTTTGGTGGATGTTTTCAGAGATTATCTGCAGCTCTAAAGGCCCTGAAATGTTAGTGACTGACGCCCAGTTCTGCCCTGACCGGAGCTGCGCTGCGGCTTCAATCCCGTAAACCTGTATTTATTTATTTATTCATTCGCAGCACAATTAATTAATCCCACAGAAACTGATTGGACGCCAGATATAGAATTTGGGGCTGAAGGAAGAAAAATGAATTTAAAACCTCCCTTTCCTGTCGTCTCTGGCAGGCCTAGAGGGGTCAGACGGGCAAATGAAACGCTATAATACAACGTGATAAATGTTACATGGAAGCTGGTAAAACTGCTGGAGGTGGAGTGAGGAGCCCATCCATCCTGCCAGAGGCCTTTGAAATGTGCCGCGTGGCCGTTTTGCATTCCTGCCACGCGTTGACCTGCGGACTCGCATTTTGTTGGGGCTCATATTCAAATGGTTGCTTCATTTTCTGAGCCAGGAGGAAGCATCCCAAGGTACGCCGGGTGACAGGCTGAGGCCATCGGAGTTACAAAAGGTGCCGCAGAGGAGTCTCGCGTGGGAAAGCCCAGGAACGGGCCATTCGGAGACGGCCGTACAGCGCTTGGCTGTCAAGGCGAAGAGAGTCGTATGGGGACCGTCAGGTGTATCCTCCCAAGCACACAATCAGTGCGTTACTTTATATGAAAGATAAGTACGACGGGAAAGACCCCTGTTTCCCAGGTGCCCACGTCACTGCGTCGTGGTCTTTTCCAGCCACGAAAACGGTCCGCGTTCATTCTCCAGACACGTATTCCGTTGGCTTGTTGGCAGTTCACGGACAGCGAGAAGATCTCCCTCTCCTGTCTGACCGCGCGCACCAAGACGTGCGAGCCATCCAGTTAGAACTTCGGCAGGGCGGTGTCCCTGCCCCGTCGGTTTCGGACTCGGTCTGGGCATCGGCGCCGGAAGTCACACCCTCCCCATCCACCGCTCGCCTGTCCCGGGTGGCAGCCTGCAGCCCGTCTGCAAATCCGTAAATTTCCAGCGTCGCCATCTTTTCTGCGATGTCTGAAAGTCCGAATCTTTTTAATGCAAAGCATGTACACGCACGGAAACTTTCGCTTCCTCGTCTGCATTTGACAGTGTGACGGAAGTCGTAAATCGTGGGGGTGCGGGTTCTTTTTCCAAACCAGCTGTATGAAATTCAAACTCTGTGCATCTGTAAGACACTCCCAATTTCCTTATTAATAATGACAGTGACGCCAACAGGGCCCTCGGAATACGGAACCACAGACACAGCCCGAATGCTGTGCAAAGCGCTTCATCCGTTTCCCCTGCGCATCCATTAGCAACGCCTCCTGAGTTTCCAGCTCCAGGTGGAATTTCAGTGAAATTAGAACTGGGCACCTCAGACGTACATAGTTCGCTCCACGTAGCGCCCACCATCGGAGTTCTGGGATCGAGCTGATCTCCGGCCCACCCGTGAAGAGGCATCGTGACTGCCCCTCCTCCGAGGGCTGGTCCTCCTCTCCCCGCACACGGACTCTCTTCTCTGAAACAAGACCCCTCAGTTTATGTGCCTCGAGTTTTACGTTTAGAGACCACCACGTCGTGGAGGAAAATAGTGCAAATGGTCTTGCGTGTGGCCTCTTCTTTCCGCAGAGGAGCCTCTTTCCCGGGCACAGAGTCTCGCCTCGTGTCCTCCTGCTCTTTGCGGGCCCCGGGCAGCGGCCACCTGCCATTCGTCCCGTGGTGCTCGAGCCACGGATGCCTAATGAGTCGCCGGCAAACCTCAGAAGCTGTGCTGGGCGCCAGGATGACACATCCGTGTCCCCAAGCTCTAGTAGTGCAGTTTGGTGGGGACACAGATTACCCTGGGGAAGACTCCCAGGGAGGAAGGCCGGGGACGTGACGGAGGAAAAGGAAGACGCCGAACAAACCCGGGGACGACTCAGAAAGCACGGCCCTGGACGGCGCACGGCCCAGAGGTGTCTGAAAACCGTTCGTTAGTTGAAACGAAATGAACAGACAAGGGAGGGAAAAAAGAGAAAACAAGAGGAAGCATCTAAATAAAAGAAATGTCACGTTTTTCCATTTTCAACAGAAAATATTCAGAAGTACGTGCAATCTCAGCTGGCTGTTGGAAGTCTTCCACTGAAAAGCGCACCAGAAACTACGCGGATAAACAAAGGGCTAAATATTGGCTTCACTTTTAAGAAGAGTGAATAGAAGTCTCATTGGAAGGAAAGAGGCCCAGGTACCCGGGGCAACGAGCCTCACCCAGGGAGCCAGCGTCTTCATTGCCAGGGTGAGCGTATTCCACTCATTAGGGTAAGACCCGGTTACGCCCTTCCTTTCTCATCCCCGGGGCCGCCCCGGGTAATTCGATGAGGGCGACATTCTTCCGGAGCTAAATGCGTTGGGGGGACAGGAGGTGTCAAGTGAGACAGTAAGACGACACTTAATTGAATCATTGCATTTATTGTATGGGGTCAGAGGTTCTCAGCAACAGGATTTTCTAAAATAAACCCACCGAATAAATAGGAAGTGGTATTCCCTTGCCGTAACTCGGATCTGTGAGGAGGCAGTAGTAAGATCTACCAGTTACTCGGAATTGATTTTGCACCTGAAGACATGCTTGGGATTCTCTCTATCCTTTTATCGCTCAAGTTAGGTGTTACTACTTGTATTAGAAAGCACTCAGTACACACTTGTTAAAGGAGCGAGTAGAAGCCCCACCTAGCACATACTCCAGAAGCGATTCATTCACCCACCGGGCAACACAAGTTGGGGGAACGCCGTGCGTCACATGCCCAGCGAACCCGAGTCCTCCTGGGAACCTGAACCCAGCTGGCCCTTACAGAAAACCAGACAGCCACGCAGCCCGTGGAACTTGGCGCATTTCAATATTTCCCCAGTGAGTGCGTGGATGCATGAGTGAGTGTGTACGAGAAAAGCAACAGTTTTCCAAAGCCAGTGTATTGAGGAACCTCTTAAAACACCAGAGAGAGAACCTGTGTCGCTTTGCTCTGAAACGGACGATCAAAGTAAGCCTTCGCCCTCCTGTGGGGGTGTAACTTCCACCACCACTCCCGCCTCCCTCGCACCCCGTACAATACCCTGGGGCCCGGCAGGAAGAAGAAGGCATCGGGGAGAGAGAAGTTCAAGGTCCCCAGAGCTGGCCCTAAGAGAAACAGAGTTGGGACAAATCCGGTGGATTTGATCAATGGATCTAACAAAATAATCTGAGACTTTATGGCTTATCGATCAAGGGACCATGCCTGAGAGGGGCCCATCCATCACCTTTGAGGCCAGAGAACTCCCAGGGAAAGCACCACTCCGGCCGCAAATCACAGTCACCCCCCCGACTCCGAAAGCTCGGTGGCTCTGTCTCCCAGAAAAGCCTCGGCTGGCGGAAGGGGACGCTGCTGTCTCGGCAGGAGCAGGGAGCGAAGGGTGAGCAGGCGCGGCCAGCCAGACCCGGAGCGCACCTTCCGGGGGCAGCCCCGCCACGGCCTTGTCGGTGAGTGGGGGACCCCGCGTCAACAGGAACACGAGGGCCGAAGCAGGCAGGCGACCCGGCGGAGACACTCGGCCCGTGAGTGCGCTTGTACCCACACTGCCCACTCCCCCCACTCCCCTGCTCCAGTCCACTCCCCCCACCCTGCGGGGATGGGTCTCCTGCGGGGGTCCTAAGTCACCACGGCTCTACACTGAGAATTACAACAACCAGATGAACGTAGTTTAGTTTAACCCTTCTGGAACTCATTTTTCAAGGAAAAGAATGTTGAGCGGCTCCAAGGTGCCAACATTCTTCTACACACAGGGACACGGCCGTGAACAGAGGCAGACAGAGACCTTGACCTCAAGGTCTACCTGCCAGCACCAGAACTGCAGCCAGCCCGCGGAGCCTCCCTCTCTCCTTCACTACAGTGAGTCCCTCCCACAGTCCAGGGGGAGGGACGCAGAGCCCCACCCCCCAGCGTGGGGTGTCGAGGCCACACTGCAAGGAGAACATGTGACGTCAGAGACGTGGCCGTCGCCGACTTTGGAAGACGCCACCTGCCCCGTGACACCCAGAGGGGAAGAGAGCATTGTCGGAAAAATCAAGAGTAGAAGGAGAAGGGCAGACACGAGACAGAGAAAAATACTTTTGACAATCAGAGATATTTAGTGGTAAATCAAAAACTATTGGGGATAGGGCCAAAGGCTTGTTTTGTGTAACACTGGGGACAAAAGTGACACCTGCATGTAGTAGATGGCACACTCACACAGATCCGCACACACACACACACACACACACACACCCGCCGCCTCCAGACAGCGGCCACCACTCCAGCCACCCTCATGGCTGGAGGGGAGGGGGTGTCACCTACCGAGACCCTGTGTCCCTGCCACACTGTGGAAAGGACTTCTGCTCTGCCCCTCGGAGCTAAGGAAAGGAGGCCGGGCCAGCGAGGCTAATGGACAGGCCCACGTTCCCGTGGCCGCCACGGTGAACGTTGCGTCAGGGCCCTGAACAGGAACCCTTGCTTACTGTCCTTGCAAACGCCACCTTCGGAAACTTACCTGGAAGAAGCAGGTGAGGGGCAGCCCCACGGAGCCGGGCTCCATCTGCCCGCGTGCTTCCTCGACCCCCTGCCCCTTCCCTCCTCAGAACCGTACCAGGCGAGGGAGGATTGCCTCCCTGGAGACAGCCGTCCTGGACCGGAGGCAAACTCTTCCCTTCCCCTAGCAAATCCTGGGGGTGTGGTCAGGGCCCCTCAGTGGGCCCAGGAGGGCGGGCAGCAGCTCCAAGGCCCCCACCAAGCAGCTGGGACGGTGACGGAGCCACGTAACCTCTGGACTCGCTTTCTGTGTTTCTGCCCAGAAAGCAGGGGTCTGACTGAAGTGTGTGCTGAGTCCTGTGTGGGCTGACCCAGCACTGTGGGTGAGCTCCCCGCAGGCAGACGCGGTGGGGCGCGGCACTGCGAGGCAGAATCGCCCACACCCGCGCCAGGGGGAGGGGCTGGGGGCTCTCAGCCTCCGCGGGAGAAGTGGACGGAGCACTCCTTGTAGACGGTGGGGACAGCAGTGCCGTGTGCCGTGGCCGCGAAGGCCAGCGACACGATGAGGGGACTGCGAAGCACAAAGCAGGACACGCCGGGGCTCACCCAGCACACAGCCGGCGCGTCCCCCTGAAGTGCCGGCCTCCTCCAGTGGCCGCCCCCCGAAACTGACGGAGAGCTGGGACCGGTCGGGAACGGGGCCGTGTTCCTGGCTCCGAGGGGACAGTGGCACCCGCTGAGGGACGGGCTGGAAGGACTGAAATTACACTCGGACGATGGCAAAGCAATCACCTGCCGTAAGTGTCCCATACAATATTTAATGTCTCCTAATTTAGTCGTGCATGCATATTTAAAGCCTCGGGTTAAAGCAAAATGTTATCTTAGAAATAATGCTGCTTCCAACTCTCACATCCCGTGAAACGGTCAGACTCAAACCCTTCGTGTGCGTGAGTCCTTCACCCAATCGGTTTAATGAAAAAAAAGAACACCTAAAAGGTAAGAAATTTTTTTAACGTAAACACAACATTATTTTCTCACCTAAAAACAGCCAACAAGAATTTCTCTGCCAGTGTGCCATCAGTGTTTAAATCCCCCCTCCCGGGTCAGGAAGGATTTCATCCTCCTTTGAAAGTTTCTGCTCACCTGCTACATTTGGCCGACGCGGCTGAACCCTCTTCTGTTCTGTGACTGTCCCGCCCCGATCGCCTTCCTGCTGTGCAGGTCCTGAAGGACCTTTGTCCTGCTGTCCCCGAGTCCGGGATTCTGCCGATGCTGCTTCTGTGAAGCTCACGGGCTTTTCCGCCTGTATTTTTTATCCAGCCGGTTCTTGGAAATAAAGATGTGCCCGTATTCAGGTTTGGTTTTTTTTTCTTTTTTGCTTAAATACGTCTGGCGCCTCCTCTTCTGATGTTGAGACTGAGCAGGGGGCTCAGCTCGGAGGCCTCACCGTCCGATTTTGAAGCCACAGGCAGCCGTCGCCCGGTTTGTGACTTCCTTAGGGACTGCAAGAGGCGGATAGCGACCGGACTCAGCCCTGTCACTTTCCTGTGTGGGGAGCTTCCCCTTGTCAGCTGCGCGGTGGTGGTGACGCACACTTTGCACACTTATAAGGAAAGGTCAGAAACACTCAGTCCTTTTCCCTCTACCACTTTGAAGAATAATGCACGATTTCTCTAACATCTTCCGTAGCTGGCCAGGGGTATTTTTATTTGTAATATAACGAACTCACAGCTTTTTAACATCTTTGGTGTACTCTAAACCTCTGGGTTTTTTTGCAGTGTCTGAATTATCCCGACCTGGGCCAGGTGAACGTCTGGGGCTGTCTGTCACGGTGCGGCAGTGGCCTTGGAAAACGTGCTGCTTTCGGGTCCCATGGGGGGGTCCGGGCTCCTTTGTCACTCTGCTGCCGCAGGCCCGGGCTCGGCCACTCTTCAGGGAGCCCCGGCTCCCGCTGGGGGTGCGGCGGGAGGGGACCGTGGTGGCGTGGGGAGCAGGGCCCCTCCCTGCAGGTCACAGTCTCTGGGCCTTGCCCGCGGATGCAGCTAGAAAACAGCTTTTCTTACCTTCTTTGATTTTACACGTGTGCTTTTTTCCTTTCTCTTACGTTGAAAATCTTGGCTGTGTGCTTTAAAATTATTTTCCGATAGCGATGCCATCATTATTGCTAGTAATGTGGTTGTTTACAGTTTAAGGTGTGTTTACAGTTCTTTTGTCCTGAGAGTGCGTCCCACCGGAGGGCAGGGGACCTGCCGTGGCCGCTGCGGCTCTGAGGTGACAGCGAGCGTGGTTCCGGGTGTGGGGCAGCTCCTCTCGGCTGCTCCGTGGGCCGGCGGGGACTTGGGGCCATTCACCTGGGGTCCCCGGGTACCCACGTCTGAGTGTCCTTTCTCCAGAGACAAATCTTCATTCTACTGTGAGGGAGGGCGTTCGAGGCTCCTCACCTTCTCGCATGTGACCTGAGGGCGGGGACGCATCCCGTGCTGTGCCGCGTGGTCTCCCGTGATCCCCCGCCCGGCGCGCCCCGGAGCCCAGTCCAGGTCACTGCAGGGAGGACGGAGGACACCCCTCCCCCCGGCTCCGTGGGCAGGGAAGGAGCCTGTGAGTCCAGCTCCTCTGGACAGAGACTTTCTGTCAGGGCCACCGTCAGCCCCGGGTCTGGTCCCTGTCCCCACGCATGCCAAGAAGCTCGCGGCCCCCGGGGTCCGCAGACGGAACCCGCCCATTCCCCATCCGCACCCACGCCTACCGACGACGAGTCGCAGCCTCGTCCCCTGCTCTGAGACGCGCGGCCTGGTCCCTGTCCTCTCCCCAGCAGGGGTTCAGTCTCCCACCCACCGCCACCTCCGTTTCTGGGTCCTGTCCTGGAGGGTTCATCCCTTTTTTACTTTTACTGTTTTTTATTAAAACGCCATTTCTATGTGCTTGATTTGTTTTGTTTGTATAACTAGTTGATTGATTCTAGCCCACTTTAAATCCTTTCCGCCAAAAAGTTCTGGGCCAGAGCAGATGCTCAAGTGTGATAACAACCCTATTTTCTCGGCAACGGTTATGTGGACAGAGAAAGAGAGAGAAAAGGGAGGGAGCGGGGAAAGGGGACTTTTCACTTCCTCACTTAAGTGTGAGAAAGGGCACGATTTAGAGAGACGACGTGACCCAGACGTCCAGTGAGGGACACCTTGCCAGGCCGTCGCAGTCTCTGGCATCGCCGCCTGGCCCCCAGCACGCCCCCCGGCGGAAAGTGCGGGCTGTTCCCGCTGCCATCCATCCTCCCTCCACCGGGCATTTTCCTGGGTGCAGAGAAGAATTTAGGGGGGCAGCAGGGACGCGCCCAGCTCCCCCGTGAGCTGTGCTTCCCAGCCGCAGAGGGGACGTCGCCCACAGAAACCCCCAACCCTGCCACCCTGGACGCAGAGCTGGACGCCGTCCCTAGCCCGGCGACCTTTCGGAAGAGACGCGCTCCCACCCCGCCCGCAGGCCCCACCGGGCGGCTGAAAGGAGCCTCTGCCGGGTTGCCCAGGCTGCTGCAGACACGCCGGAGGAAGGTCCCGGGCGGTTCGTGCCGGGACGGCCATAAATTAACCAGGGCCCCGGACCGCCTGTCTGCTCAGAACGGCGATTGTCTCCCCCTCCGAAACACCAGAGGCGTCGGCCTCGGCTGCCTTTGCTTTCCCCGAGCCGTTGCCCTGGAAATTTCCAAAGAACACGTCCTGTTTCCATCCGAGAATCACCGTCTGGTAAACAGAGCATTTCTAATCGTTGAGAAATGTTTCTGCTTTGGGCGTGCCATCCTCTTTGAAATTCGAGTGTCCGGTGATCGCGGTGTCTCCAATGTGTCTCTTCCCCAGCGGACTTGGCGCGGTTCTCGCTCGGCGCAGGGCGGCGCCGCCCGTCTGCCTGCCGCGTTACCCTGCCCCTCGACCCAGACCGGGTCTGTCTCCAGACTCGGGGCTTCGGCTGTGTCCGGGGCTCAGCCTGCCCTGGGGAGCGGGCGGAGGACGGCCTCGGCGGAGGCCGGGTGTGGCCGTGCGTTCTCTCTCAAGGCCCCGCTCCTCCTCCTCTGTGGTTCTCGCTGTCGCCGACCCGTGGTGTTCACGCGTGTGCGCTGAGACTAGTCCAGCGTCCGGGAGGTCGTAAGTGTGCACTTGTTAGAGATGTGAACCGGTCACTCACAGAGGCGTGCGGTTCCCCTGCACAGCCGGGGTCCGGGTGTGCAGGGGCAGACCTGCCAGTCACGGGCGGCTGGACAATGAGAGTCTGTTAGCGCGGGGCCGGGGGCAAGGGGGTGCTGGGCGGGTCATGGCCGGGTACTGGCTGCAGAGTGTGGGCAGACCGGTGTGGCGTGTGACCTAGTGCTGGTTGGAGAAGGAGGGAAGGCCTGGTGTGACCCACAGATGTGAAGAAAGCCGAGCAATTTGGGGAAACAGGCCGTGAAATCTGCCAGTGGGTGCCGTGGGAGCGAGACGAGAACCGTGGGCGGGAGAGAAGCCACGGTCCCAGCTGCGGAGTGCGAGGGCAGGAGGTGGGGAAGGCGGGCGCGGTGCAGGGAGCGAGACGCCCCGGCGGGGGCTGCGGGCACCTGTCAGGCACCGGGATTACAGGGCCGCGGCGCCGGAGCCTAGGCGTCCAAGCTGGCAGGCACGTGCCGGCCCTTTGGTGAAGCAGCTGGGGCTGTCGCCAGATGGCACACACCCTGAGCTAACAGGCTTTCCCGGGAAGGAGCGGGAGTCGGGGCTGATCCCCCGTGACTCGCGGGAGCCTGGGCTGAGTGCCGGCAGCGGGAGCGGGCCACAGGAGGGGAGCAGAGATGCGGAGGGCAGGCGTGTCCGAAAGCTGTTTCAGCGCCGTGGCGGGGCCCGAAGGAAGCTTTGGGAGCGTCTGGAGAGCTGGGAGGGGCCCCTGTCGGGCCGGCAGCTGCGGCCTGCTGGTTTCCGCCCGCTCCTCCCGACGACCGTGCACACGGAGCTGGGCTCTGGGGCACGGCCTCGGGTGCCGGCCAGTGCGCCCCCGCAGCCTGCATGGAGGGGCGTGGGGAGGCTCCCTGTCTGCCTCTGGTCAGGCTGCAACGCCTCCAGGGGCTCAGCTGTGGATTCCGAAGGTCATATTAATGTGATTTCTGCAAAGCATGAGTCACACCGTAACCTCTCCCCTGGAGAGGACGCGCAGCGTGGGAGAAGCCAGGGCGCTGAGCAGGGACAGATGAGGTCCCAGGGTGCCCTGTGGGAGACGGAGAAGTTGGCCGAGCTCTGGAGAGAGTGCAGAGCGGGGTGGGCAGAGGACGTCGGGGACGGCCCCCGCGTGTCCACGCCCCGCTGCAGATGGGAAACCCCGCGTCTTCCCTGACGACCGCGTGCCACTCACTGGACCAGCCGCAAACAGGAACCAGAACCCACAACACGCCAGGAGAAAACGCCGGGGAAGGCGCAGGAGGCACCTGGTCGCTGCAGAGCTCGGGGCAGAGCTCAGCTGGTCCTGGGTCCTGGGCCACGCCCCCAGCGGCCACCTTGCCGCTTTGCTGGGGACGGTGGTGAGTGGGCTGTTCTCACACCCACCCACAACCCTCCGGTCTCTCCAGTCACTCGAGTATGTGCCATTTCGGTCCTTCTCTAACTTCTGACACTAGTCATCATCATCATCTCCCTCCCCTTCCTCCTCCTCCTTTCTCTCTCTCTCTATAAAATTTTTAAAACGTTGTTAAGGTAGGATTTACATACAAAAATACACGCTTTTTAGGTGTCCATTTCAGTGAACCTTTCATTGAAATTTTATGTACTGATTGATTGCTTTTAGACCGAGAGCATTGACTTGCTCTTCCACTTACTGATGCATCATTGGTTGATTCTTGTCTGTGCCCTGACCGGGGATTGAACCCACAACTTTGGCGTATTGGGACGATGCTCCAACCAACTGCGCTGCCCAGCCGGGGCACATTTTGATGATCTTCACAAACTTACACACTTGCGTAACCACCCCCACAATAATACTGTGATCCCCTTTCCGGGCAGCGCCCCCACCTCTCACGCAAGGTCAGCGCCGACACGGTGTCACCAGGGAGTGGATGAGCCTTGTCCAGCCTTCCCGGCAAACAGGATGAGACGGCCCGTCCCGCCTGAGCCAGCAACGTCGCGCTCACAGTGAACTCGGATCCCTACATGTGGTCACACAGAACAAGTTCGGTGCCTTCTTACAGAGTGGTGTCATTGTGTCCATGCCTGGGTCATGTGGCCAGGGCACGTTTCGAGGAAACCCCCGAACCATCTGTAAAGATCACACCCCTCTCTGGCCCCACTGGCAGTGCCCTGAGTTCCGTTTGCCTCCAGTCCCCGGCCTTCCTCGCTCACCTGTCCCCTCACCTGAGCCACGGACGTCCGCAGGCTGCCTCTCCCTGTCGCTCCCACCCGGACTTCCCGGGGGGCGGGCCACGTGGCACGTACTTCCGTGCACTCACTGAGCACTCGTTTCTCCCCTGGTGCGCAGCAGCTCTCCCAGTTAAATCATTTACCCGTCTTTATTCACTCATCTGTGTTTTCACTGAGTTTTGTGTGTTTCTCGAATACAAGTCAGATACTTTGTCAGATGAAAATATCAGTGGTCAAACATTTGGTTTTAACTAGAATAGCAAACTTTCAAAAAGTGGCATCATTGGTCATAGAATTCTAAAAACATAAAATATATGTCAACAAACGTTGGCTTCGAGAAACCTCTAGCATCCAGGGGTGTCCAGCCCGCAGCCCGTGGGTGGCACGCAGCCCAGCACGGCTATGGATGTGGCCCAACACAAAATCGTAAATGCACTTAAAACACGATGAGATTTTTTTTATTCTGTGTGGCAGTGTGTTTAACGTGGGGCCCAAGACAACAAACTCTCTTCTCCCAGTGAGGCCCAGGGACCCAAAAGGCCGGACGCCCCCGCTCAGTTAGCTTCAGGACGGAAGTCCCGTATGCTTCTCTTACACTCCCTCTGGGCGGTTAAATACACGCTTGGGTAAAAAACACCTTTACTCTCGAGAATTTGGCCTTGAAATGCTGCAGTAATGAAACGTGGTTTTACATTTCAGTTATCCTGTAGGACAGTGGCCCACACGGCAGTCGCTTCGGTTCCCCGTGGCAAAGGGTTGATGAGATGTTAGAGGACCCTCGAGCCGACATCTGGGCTGCGGAGCGTCCGAGGTCCCGCCGTGGGCGCTGTCCTCTGCCCTCTGTCCTCTGCCCTCTGCCCTCTGCCGCAGGGGCGCGTCATCAGGGCCAGCACGTGGGTAGCAGACGCCCCTGTGACCAAGAAAACCTCTCCACAAAAGCCCTGGGAGCTGGCTTTGCCTGCCCGACCCGCGCTGCGGTGTACACTCACACACACCACGATGGTGGAAAGAAGGGGAAAGTTCCGCTTTTTTGTGAATTACATCCCTCGTGACTGTCTCTGCGCCACTGAAAATTGGCCAGACTCTACTCCACTGAGGCAAGATTTCAGGTTCCACCCCAGTGTCAGCCACTTAAACGTACAGAGAAAGCAGTTCCGTGGCGAGGTCACAGCCGTGGTCTTAACTCGGATCGGCAGCCACAGAAACCTGTGCCCGGCACCCGGCACCCGGCACCCCGGAGGAAAGTGGGCGGAGCCGTTCAGACCCGGCACCCCCACCGGAAAAGCCGGCAGAAGAGGCGTGTGTGTCTGAAGAACAGCTCCGTTCGGAAGCGGTGGAAGTGCGGATCGACAGGAGACGCGTGTGCTGTTCCGATGCGCCTGCACGTTCCTTCCGAGAGGCGCTGCCGGCCGGTCTGCGTTCTCCAACACCTGCCAGCACGGGCCCGGGGACAGTGCTCGGCCCGGGCACCACCCACGGGGCGCCTCACGCAGAGTCCCGCTACTTCATGCATTCCACTGCCACTCCTGCGGTCACCTGGCCACCAGCCGGGCCTTGTCCTGGGGCGCACGGGTGGGGCGCACAGGGAGAGAGCACTGAGGTCAGAGCCCCCTGCGGCCGCCCCGGGGAGCTCCTCCTCTGGGGTACAAGACCGTGGGCGGCGTTCCTCCCGGTCCGCGTCGACCTCCCTCGCACGGCCGGTGCCCGTCCTCCCTCCTCAGACTGAGCATGTACCACGTGCCAGCAGCGGTGCTCACAGATTTTTAAGGGAGCTTCGCAGCACAGAAGCTTAGCCAGTGTCACTCAGCTTCCAGTGAGGGCTCCCAGCAGGGATGCGCCAGCCCGCAGCCACGGGGTCGGAGCGGAAGCGTCCCTCAGTGGGGCGGGGTCCCGGGACTGCAGGAGGTTGTGGTCTCGGAGACAGACAAGGTGCACGCAGAGCCTAAAGCGACAAAGTCGCAGACGCCGAGACCATGAGGCACGGGGACCAGCGGGGACCACGGGGCCGGACCAGAGGGACCGGGGAGAAGGCTCTGCCTGCTCGTTTCTCTTTACACCAGCGTCGCCCCGGGCCCCCGTACCCGGGGGCAGCGCTTGAGCGGGCGCAGAAGGAAGGTGGGAATGGAAGACACCTGGAAGGAGGGAGCAGAGGGGATGGGCTGTGGCGGTCACGGCGGGAGCTTGGGCTGAAGCAGGCCTTCCGTGGTCTTGACCTTGGGGCCCTTGTCCCTCTCCCCTGTCCTACAGGGGCCCGTTCTACAGAAAGAACATCAGCTACGGCAGTGAGTGGGGAGGCTGCCCGCCCGCAGGTCTCACCAGTGCTGGTGGGACCGTCTGGAGCGTGGGGCGGAGGCTGGGCCACCAGACTGCGGAGACCCTGGGCCCGAGGGCCGGACCCCCGGGCCCCTCCAGCCTCTCCCCTCCAGCCCCTTCGGGAGCCGCCTCGGGAAGTCGGCGGTGGCACCGCCTGTCAGACGCTGCACGCGTGTCACCGAAATGTTTTGGCAGAAGCTCATCTTCAGGTTTTGACATAATCCCGAAGAGACACTTTTTCAATTATTACTAATGGAGCACTCCGCTCCTCTTCGGGAACTTCTGCATGAATAAAAGGGTCATTAACGGCGTCTCCTCCCAGCCCGAAACCCTGAGTCAGCGCTCGGCGCGCGCGCCGATGCCGGTGCCTGGTGCCCTCCCGCCCCAGCCGGCGCTCCGGCTCCGCCAGCCCGTCGCTGAGGGGCCGGGACGGAGTCGGGGTGTGGGTCCCCGCAGGCGGAGGCTGTCGTCACGTGACAGGCCAGAGTGCGGTCACACTCCCGCAGCACGTGCACCCCGAGGCGCCGCCAGCTCGGCGGGACTCTCCGACGCCCGGCAGCGGGGGCCTCGGGGGGGGCAGCACCCGAGTTCACGTCCCCGGGCGGACGGGGCGGGCCGTGGCAGCGGCGTCGTCGGAGCGCGCGCCTGTCCAGCTGTGCTGTGGGACAGGGCGTAGGCAGCGCTGGGCCTGCCGCACGGCCGCTCCGCACCCACGCCCAGGCAAGGCCAAGGGCAGCGGTTCCTCAGGTGGCAGGAATTACCCACTGAGTGGCTCCCGCCATTGAGCTGACCGCAGCGCACACCTCTGGGGGTGTACCGGTGTTAGACCAGCTGTCATGTGCCTCCGCTCGGCTCACAGGGACGGCCGTGGTCACCTGGCCACAGGGACAGCCGTGGTCGCACGGTCACAGGGACGGCCGTGGTCACCTGGCCACAGGGACAGCCATGGTCACCTGACCACAGGGACAGCCGTGGTCGCATGGTCACAGGGACAGCCGTGGGTGCACGGTCACAGGGACAGCCGTGGTCACCTGACCACAGGGACAGCCGTGGTCGCACGGTCACAGGGACGGCCGTGGGTGCCCGGTCAGACCAGTGGCTCTGTCCCTCTTCCCTAACACTCCACAGAGGCGGGGCGGGGGAAGCGGGCCACGGGCTGTGTTTCCTAGTACTCACACCCGCCCCTTCCTCCCCGACTCGGGGGGACGTGGGGACGCCGGCGGGCAGAGCGGCCCTAACAGGAATCTCGTTCACGTAGAAACAATCAGCCGCAGACGCCGGCCCCTCGGGAGCGGTCGCCACGGCGTCTGACGTGCCTCGTGACCCACGGGAACAAGACAGCGTCAGCAGCTGCCGGGCACACGGAAAGCGGGGGCTCGTCGTTGCTCTCTGCTGGGGCTCTTCGTGGATGAGCGCCAGGCCACCACGCGGACCTGCGACACCCTCTTCCTGCACGTGACTCGGGACGGGGCCTGCTTGCCCGCTGGGCCGTGAGCGCCCCCCAGATCCCCACCTTGCTGCCTCCGTCGGCCTGGGCCCACGGGAAGTAAGTGGCTGCCGCAGTGAGCTTGCGCGTGGGAAGTCTCTGCGGGGGGCGGTGCCTGGGGGGGGCGGCCGGGCGGCTGGACCGCACGCAGGACCCGCTCTGTGAAGAGAGACAGAGGACGGAGGACCAGGGCAGGCGACCTTGACCTGACAGGGAATGCTCAGAAACTCTTGGCCAGACCCACGGGGAGGCCCCGGCCAAACGCTGTCCAGTCCAGAGCTCCTGTGTCCGGAGGGAGTGGCCGCGTGGTGACAGCAGCCGTGCTGAGCCCGGGGCCAGGCAGACACGGCGGCAGCCTCCCCGAGTGGGGGCCGTGGTGGGCGAGGGTGGCCGGCGGCGTCCCCTCGGCGAGTCCTTCACAGGGGCCTGAGCAGGCGCTTCCGAGGCCTCCGAGGACGGCCCCCGCCCTCGTCAGCCAGCCACTTCCCGCTAAAGCCCCGAAGAGCTACCACCAAGCGGTTTTCTGGAAGGTTCACGTTTATGGCCCCGGCCGGGCGGCTCGGTTGTCGGGAGCATCGCTGTCCCCTGCACTGAAGGTCGCAGGTGCGACCCCTGGGCAGGGCGCACGCCTAGGTTATGGGTTCAACGCGGAGTCAGGGTGCGTACAGGGGCAACTGATCAGTGTTCCTCTGTCACATCGGTGTTTCTCTCTCCCCTTCCTCCCTCTCTAAGATCAGTAAGCGTCTTACTGATGAAAGGCTGTGTTATTGTCAGTTGCGCACCGAGGCCGTGCCCGCGTGGCCTTGGGAAAGCCGGGGCGGGGTTTGCACCAGAGAGAACGAAGCGGCAGAGTTCGGCCAAGTGCCTCGGAGCGTTTTGTCCAGGCTCCGGGCCCCCGAGCCAAGCTGGAGAGAGCCCGGCCGCGGCAGCTGCCAGGGTCACACAGACAGCGCGCCCCGCACGGCGACTCCAGACGGTCGGCTTGCCGGTGGTGCCCGGGGTCACGGGGGACCTGGCACCGGTTACTCAGCACAAACCGATCTCTTGATCGCAGGCCTGCTGGTGCCGGGCCAGCGGCAGAAGCCGGGTGTGCGGACGGCCAGCACCAGCAGCCCCTCCCGCTCGTTCCGCTTCTCCAACGCAGGCACAGACGTGGGTCTGCACACCCGTCCTCGCCTCCCCGTGAGAGGCCGCCGGACCCAGGGGCCTCACTTTCCATCACCCTGCCCTGGCTGAGGGTGATCGTCCATTTCATCACCGGCCCACGTCCCAGGTTCACAGGGCTTGGCCCGCGTGCAGCACTGATTCCGATGCAGGAACAAGGAGGGAGAATCTCCCCTCTTCGGGGTGACATCGGACAGCCCAGGCGTGTCACCACGCGGCGAGGACCCTGATAGATGGAAGCTTCTTCCAGGAAGCCTGGCTCGTCTTCCAAGCCCGTGGTAGGAAGACCTCTCCGGGGAGCAGCCGGTGTCCACAAGCCCCATGGAGAGCAAGCAGGGGTGGCACCCCCTCTTCCCAAACTCTGGCGAAGCCACAGGCACCCCAGAGACGCACGCTTAATGCAAGGACACACGTCCGTGCCAGGTAGTCACTGTGACTGCTCGGGTTCCAAGCGACAGAAATCTCACTGAACTACACGCTTTCAGAGAGAGGAGCCCGCAGGCGCCCTGTTCCCCTCGCTCCACCCTCTCCGCTGCTCCATGGCCCCTCCCTCTGAACCCGTCCGACTTTGATCCGGGGCCCATCTTCCCCACATGGCGGCAAAGAGGACGTCCGTGGTCCTGGCTGCTCAGCGTCCAAAGGAGGACGAACCTCTGCCTCCCACGAGCTTCAGCCAGGTCAGGACCGTGTCTGACAGGCTGGATCTGGCCACGTGCCTGTGTCCCTGACCAGTCACGGTGGCCAGGGACGTGGGGCGCTTCAGCAGCCTGGCCTGGTCCCCCGCACCCCTCGCGATGAGGTCGAGATGGAAGAGGGAGTCCACGCCGCCGAACCACAGGGACTGAGGAGGGAGGAGCGAGGGCTCGTTCCCTAGAGGGGGAGCGAACGACAGCAAACACCGCCAGCTCTGGGGCGCTCGCTCTAATCTACCCCCTCTCCCCCCGCCCCGCCCCCCAGTCTCTGAGACAGTCGTCGTGGGAAAGGCAGAGATGTCTCATCTCTCAGGGAAGTCTGTCTGAACCCATTTCCCTGACCAACGGTGCTGTTATTCCACATGCCCAGAGATGCAAACATGCACACGCAATCGCATACTTGTGACATGTCACACACACACACACTGCACCAGGACTCCCCTGGAGCCCCTCACAGGCCTCCCTGCAGGGTCCCCCACCCCCCAGCATCTGCAGAGAGCTCGTGGAGTCCAGCATCGCCCCGTGCGGGCCCGCAGTCCCTGCCTCCATCTCACTGGAGTGGAGGTGGAACCAATTAAATTCCTCCGAGAGCTGATTTCCAGCAGATATTGGGACAGGCAGGACACCGCTCTGCCTGGATTTGACACCAAAGAGATGTCACGCCTGTGTCAGCTGCAGCCGTGGCAGGCAGGATCACGGCCCGAGGGTGGCATCAGCTCTTCTCTTAATGACCCCATGGCTGTGTGCAGGGGAGGGTGACAGCCCCCGCCCTGGGAACTGGGCGCCTCCGGGGCAGAGGAGCCCTTAGCCTTGCGGTGGGGGGGTGACTTCAGCCGTGTCAGCCCCAGGCCACGTCGCTAGCCGCCTTCATTTGCTGTATCCGGCTCCCCCTCCGCCCCCGCAGCGCACCCTGGGATTCCGCGGAGCCTGCGCAGAGAGAGAGAGAGGTGCCGCCTCGCGCAGAACCCGGGTCCTGCGTGTCCTGGCTCTCTGCCCCACGGCCGCCGATGCCGGGGACACAGGAGGAGAGGTCGGGGAAGGTGGTGGACCCAGGCTCACGCCCCAGACCGCCGGGCCCCGCTGGTCCTACCCGGCGAGTTGGGAGGTTGCCGGCCGCAGGGCGGTGGCCGGGTTGTCGCTTAACAAACAACGAAGTGGGTGCCAGCCCCTCCCGGTAGTAGTGTCACCCCCACGTCCGATGTCACCGCGGTCCGGGGACGCAGAGAGGAGCCCAGTGCGGAGACTGGCTCGGGGCGAGGGGCTCGCAGCCCGTGGCCTGTTGCAGCAGGGAGCCCGCTGTGACGGGTGAGCACGTGGGGGCGGGGGCATGGGCAGGCGTGACAGGGCACGTTTCTCCGAAGGAGGAAGACAGGACACGCGTGGACACACAATCCCCGCTCCGTGCGGACCGTGTCCCAACAGGCATTTGTCGCTCGGGTCGAGGCCAGAGGCCAGTGCTGTCCGTGGAGGTTAATGTCTAACACCTGTTACGTACATCCCAGGTTTCACTCGAAAATGTGTCCTTGCCCTGGCCGGGGAGCTCAGTCGGTTAGAGTGACGCCCCACCCGACAAGGCTGTGGGCTCAGTCACCTGTCAGGGCGCGCACGAGAGGGCTCAGCTTGAAAGGAAACTCAGGGGTGACCGCAGGCCTGGCCAGGCCATGGGGTTCCAGGACGCCACGCCCTGGGACCTAACCGGTCCGTGGGGATAAACCGATGACGATGAGGTGCGTTAAAGCACCTGTCACCGGGGCGTGGGGGGGCAGGAGTGTGCGAGGGGCTGTGGCCGCTGCCGCAGTGCCTGTCACCTCCTCCCCAGGACTGAGGCTCAGGGAGCGCGGACGGCCGGTGACCACACTGATGCCCTCCGTCCCTGGGAGCAGCGCTCTCTCAGGCACCAGGGGGGGCGCCCAGGCCCAGCCCCGCCTCCATCGGGACCGACGGTCGGCAGGGTCCCCTGGAAGGTGTGCGCAGGGACCCAGCGCCACTCGTCCCCCCACCCCGCCCCCCGCTCCGTCCCTCAGACAACCCCTCCCAGCAAACCTCCGTCTCAGGGTTGGCTTCCGAGGGAACCCGACTTCTCTCCTCGAAGGGACGCAGGTGGCAGCCCAGGAGCCCGGGTCTGGCCTGGCCCCGCTGTTCGGCCGTGTGGCTGCGGGTAAGCTTGCCCCGGGCCTGAGCTGGGGCCCGTGTGAGAGACACTGACCGGGCTGCGCAGTCTGGAGGACCCTCCCTCGGGCTGCCCAGTGCTGCCCAGAGGGCCAGACCCCCGTGTCCAGCACCGTGGTCCCCACGAGCTCCGAGTCTCTGCCTGAAACGCTGGAAGAGCAGGACCCCGGGGCCTGGCCCCGCCCTCCTTCTGAGCCTGGTGCCCTTTTGAAACATCTCACACTGTTCATTCGCCGTGGTGGGGGCTTCTCCGGCCACAGCGGTGTACACAGCACAGGGGGAAGGCCGGGGTCTCGGGGTGCACGAGGGTGTCAGAGTCTTGTTCTGGGTGGAGGTCCCATCCACGAGAGTCTGGGGCACCACAGGGCCCCCCCTGCTGCGTTGGCAGGTGTCCCTGAGGCAGCCGTGCCATCCCCGCTGGGACAGAGGTTAGTCACGGCAGAGTGCCCGAGAGAAACTGCCGGCTCCCTGTGAGTCTCGGGCACACGCGGGAAGAGAGTGGGGTGGACAGGCCGAGACACCGGAGGGAAGACCAGAGGGGCGGAGAGCACCGAGAGCCGAACTGGGGCACCGGAGACATCCTGGGGATGGGAACTGCGGAGCTTCGAGGTCCCCCTAAATGCTTCTGATGTCAGAGCCCCCGCCTCCCCAGGGGCCAGCTCCCCCTGGAGAACACCCCTGCAGGACGGTGGTTCTGTCCCACCTGCCTTCGGCAGGGGCGGGCGGGGCCACTGGGACAGCCCAGGACAGCCCCACCCTAACGCGCAGGCAGAGGCAGCCACTCTTCCAAAGCGGGGGCTCAGCGGGAGAACCGCGACCCTCTCACCCAGAGGCTTCTGAGCCTCCTGCCTCCGGTGCCATCCACCTCCGTGGCGGTTGTCAAGGCAACAGAGTGAAGGAACAACCAGAGGACCAGTGCCACCTGTGTCCCTGGGCGTCGTCACCTTCACCTGCTGACACAGGGACACGGAGGCCCCGCTGTTGTCTGGCCACAGCACCCCAGCCCTGCCCCCCCGGCGACACGCAGCAGGACGCAGAGGGACCCGCCCTCCCGTGGTTTTCCACGGCCGGGCCACCGCGCAGGCCTCCAGAGAGTCGGGAAGCCTCTGGGGGGCGCTCTGCAGTCCGGCAACGCTTACCAGTACCCGGTGTTTCCGGCCGCCTTGGCAATTTGGGGCCACGCCTCACGGGAGGAAAGTCCTCTGGGTGGAGAACAGCCAGCCCCGGAACCCCCGAAAAGCGGGCCAGTGTTGCGTGTCTGTTTTTCAAAATAGCCGTGGCTGGGGTTCTTTCCCTCGTTCGTGACGTCAGAGGATGCGGCGGGCCTCCGATGAGAACGGCCCGCCCGTGGCTCCCGCCTTAAGGGAGACGGACGGCGAAGAAGGGCGTCCCTCGCTGGGTGCCTCCCTGCGGCCACCCGGGCCAGCGTCAAGCGCGCCCGCCGCGCAACCCCTGCACGGCCCGCGCACCCCTCAGTGGGGCCGGGGAAGCCCCACAGCGAGCTGTGTGGGAGAAGCAGCTGCTTCGCTCTCCGTTCACCCGTTCGCCCTGGACCCACACGCTGGAAACGCCGTAAAAACGGGATTAACTGCGTGCCCCGGTTTCCGGGGTAACGGCCACCGGGCGCCTCCCCAGGTGCGCCGACAGGCCGGCCTCCTCCGCCGGGGACCCGTCACCGCCACCCTGTCGGCGTCACTCTCCAAAACACCAAGGACACTGCACCCAGCGCGGAGTCCTTTCTGTCTGTCCTGACTCCTCGCCGGACTGACGAGGGCCCTGCGCGCAGCGCAGTGTCTGAACCCTCTCTGCCGTGCTTCACGCAGTCTCCCTCCCGCTGTTCTCGTACTCGGTCAGCAGACTCTTGCTCAGCGCGCAGTAGGGCGAGTCTGCGCAGACGCAGTGATCGCTCAGGTGGTCTGCCTCTGGGCACCGGTGTCCGTGTGCGGGGGGCACAGTGACCTGAAGGGCTGAACGAATGGCTCGTGGTTAAGCGTTGGGACAGGAGTGAAGACGGCCTGTGAGTACCAGTGCTGGCGTCCCCTGGGCCCCGGCCCCGCCCACCCCGGCCCCGCCCACCGGAGTCCCAAACCCAGGCTTCCTCTCGCGCAGCACCCTACTCGGAGCTGCCACAGCAGAGGGCACACTCCGGTGAGTTCTTCTCAGAGCCGTCGTGGGACTGGAGTGAGAGTCGCCATGGGCAGGACATCATCGGGAAAGTGGCAGGGCCTCTGGGGGTCTTCAGACCCTCCAGAAAGGGGGCTGCGTCTGTGCAGCGTCCCCTCGGAGGCCAGGCCAGGGGCGGCCACGGAGACGGACGTGATGGGTGATGCTGAGCCCCGCTCTGGGAGCTCGGGGACTGTCCAGTCGGTAGCATTCCGCCGCCCCTTCCGGGTTAGGGACCCGCAGAAGTAGACGCAGCCGTCCGGTGGAGGCCAGCCCGCCAGCTCTCCCAGGGCCGGGCTGGAGGGCACGGCGTGGTGGGCCGTTACCATTCTCATCCAGTCTGAGTCTGCCCCGAGAGCCGCGGGCAGATGAGCGATGTCAGTCCCCCGCCCAGAAGAGGCACAGCCGCCCGGGAAGCCCGCCCTGTGGAACCACGGAGGGCGGAGCTGAGAACACGTGTGCCTGGCCGACGCGGGGCCAGCAGGACACATGGCCAGCAGGATGCGCTTCTCCTGACCTCCGGCCGGACGGGCCGCCCTCCTTCCCGAAGTCGGCGAGTCGAGCAAGTCGCTTCCTCTCTCTGCCTGCGTTCCCACCTCTGGCAAAGAGCTGGTTGGGTTGAGTGGACCGTGAAGTTCCTTCTGGGCATGTGATACCCGGTGCTAACACCGAGAGAAACGGTCCGCGTGCAAGAACCGGGCAGCCCGCCCAGCGGCCCCGGGAGCGCTGCCTGCGTGCAGACAGAGGGCGCGTACACGGTGCCGGGTTCTCCGGCCGCCCCCGTGGGCGCGCACACGGCGGGCTCTGGGGCGGGTGCTTCAGAAGAGGGTTGGAGCTGCAGAGAGCGAGAGGGCCGGTCCAGCACTGGCCCCAAACAGGAAGGCTCCAGCCAGAGCACAGCCCCCTTTGGAGCGAGCCAGAAGGATGCGTCCAGATCGCCCTGATTTATGGCCTCCTGTAGGATATTGAGACGTTATTTATGACGGATGACGTGCCTGCCGGCACCCCGCTGACATCGCCTCGTGCTGCAGACGGAGGCCGGTCAGCCCCGTCCTGCGGTCAACCCGGACACGGTCAGCTGTGCCCCTGAAGGGTGCTGGTTCCTGCAGCCCGTGGGGGGCGCACCCAGGGGAGGCAGGGGGCCAGGAAGGAGACCGACTCTAATAGGCTTCTTTGCGTACTCTCGTCTCAAATGTCTTAGCCTACGATCTTCCATAATCCGCCGTCTGTAAAGAACCGTGTACAGCAGCCTCGGCGGTTGGACACTCACCGCGAAACTTCCTCAACACGTGTCCTCGAACACCGCGCCGATGGAATGCCAGTCACGGCAGATGCTGGTCTAGACCGGCACTCACTGGACGCCGTGTTCCTGACGCCGCGTGACGTAGGACACGGAGAGCAGGAAGTGTGCACTGTGACAGTTCCACGTGTGTGAGGTCAGGACTTCCCCGCCCTCCGGCAGCTCCCTCCTGTTGGAGGCAGAGGAAGGGGGTCCTTCCCTGGGAACTCTCCCATCAGCCCTCCCCCTCCATCCGGTCCCGGTCCCTGGAGCGTGCCCTGTGCCCTCACACTCCATGGTCACACCTCAGCGTCACTGCACAGACACCTCCCGCCCCTCAAAGACATCACTGTCACACCACACCGCCCTTACCTCCCCAGGCCTACCTTTCTCGTCATTCTCGGCTTTCCTGGGGGGCCTCTCCCGAGGGCCCAATCTAAGTGAGGCTCCCCTGAACTGTGTCGCCGTCACACCTGTCCTCCCCTGGATAGCGTGCACCACTCCTGGCTGGAACCACGCGTCTGCTTGGTGTCTGTGTCTCGGCTGCACGGTGCGTCGTGTGAGACAGGGACCGCGTCAGTCTGGGTGACACCGATGCAAAGCAGTACACCTCTGTGTCCCTGGGCACAGGTGGCAAATCCAGACACAGCCACAGCCCCGTCCCGAAGGAAACACTGCTGGAGACTCGTGGGCCGGGTGCCCAGACTCGGTCTCCCCGTCTCTGTGGGCTCGGTGCCAGCGCTGGTTTACCCGGGACCCGGGGCCGCCTCCCGCTCTGCTCCGTGGGAGCTGTTTCTCTTCTGAAAGCAGCTGGGAGAGAGAACCCGGCCCCACGTCTGGGAAACCAGGGTGGAGGGACGGGGTGCCGATAGCAGAGTTTTCAGACCACGAATGTTGTGGCTCGGGTTCGAGTCCATCGGAGGACCGCTCTTCCCCAGCAGAGCCGGTCGGCCGAGGCGCTGACGTGAGCGAACCGCCTGCTTCAGGCGGGACCACGTCCACTTCAGAACCTGTTCCATAGATTTTTCCCACGTCATCTATTAATTGCCTAATTACATCGTCTAATTACGGGATTCCTCTTGTATTCACACTGATTACGTAATTGGGCACAATTACACTAATTGGGTTAATGACGCAGGAGAACAGGACGACAAATTGCTTCGAAGGGACCCTGGGAGGGCTGTAGGCCACATACCCGGCGGAGGTAGGTCGGGACCTGTCTCTCGGTGGCTCGGAGACCCCTTCTTCGCCCTCACCCGGACCCTCAGACAGGCCCGAGAGAACAGGGTGGGGCACCAGCGAAACTTGCCCGTGTCCCGCACGGCGCTGGGCAGCAGGCCCGTGAGCAGGTGGCCCGAGGCCCTGCTGGGGCGGATGGACGGACGGACGGACTGCCTCCTCCCCAGGGTGTCCGTGACTCAGTCCGAGCGAACTCTCAGCGAGCTAACAGGTGCCCCGGGAGCTGTTTGTTCGGGGGGCGCGCCTCAGGAAGACGGGGCCCAGGTCTAGGCTGCGGGTGGGAGATGGCCCGTGTGCACCTCCGTGCCACCGCGCGTCCCGTGTGCCGTGGCTATCAGGTTCGGCTTCACGTCCGTCCCACCCGCGGACCAGCTGCTTCCCGAGGGCAGAGCTGGAGTCACATCTGCCTTCCCGGGACGCGCCATGTTGCAGACACGCGGGCGCTGGGTCAGCGTTTGTGGAAGAAGCGGATTAGTGAGTGAGTGAGTGAGCAACCGGCCAGCGGGGTCTCTCGCCGGAGGTGCGGCCGGAGTCTCCACGCACACCCAGCCCCAGCCCCAGGCCTGTGGCTCCTCCTCCTCCGGCTCCAGAGCTGCCTCCTGTCCGGGGGCCACACCCTCCCCCACCAGCCGCCCTGGAGCCCCCGCTCCAGCAGCATTCCTGGCCTCCTTCCTGGCGTCAGAGCCCCTACCTGGTGAGACCACTTCTCCGCAGCGTCATTCATTAGCTGTGCCAGCGGCTACCTGGGGTTCCGCAGAGCGTCGCCCGGCAGGCATGGGTCTCCCCGTGCAGCTCGCGCCGAGCGACTTCCCTTCCAACTGACTGACTGTGCGGGAGAGGGGCTCGCACACCAGGAGGGGGAGACACATTAGACCCCCCCGTGCGAGCCGAGGTCACCCTGCTGAGAGCCGCACCCATACAGATGTGCCGAGGAGACAGATGTTCCCGCAGACAGCCTGTGCTGTTAACAAGATTGGCGTCTCCCCGAGGAGGTCTTGTTTTGCACATGACTCTCTGGGTTTGGGGGTTTTGGGGGGAGGGGAGAGAATCTGGACCCCCGAGAGGTGCACACTTCCCGTCATTTCTTCCAGCCCGTCTGGCTGCTGTGGCAGAGCTCACGGCCGCAGCCTGTGTCCCGCACAGAGACCGAGCCGAGCAGTCACACAGTGCGGCCTCGCGCAGCTCTGGGGGTGCGCGGAGTCCAGGCCGCGGCCTTCCCGGCTCTGCCGCGGGGAGTCGCAGGTTCTGGGACGCGCTCGGCGGCTTTCCCGGGCTCCCGGCCTCCCACCCGTCCCTCAGCCACCCCGCCACCGCGATTTATCCGGCAGACGTGAATTGTAAGATCGCCTGTGGAAAAGAAAGATTTTCTCGGCTTAAAAATACTGTAAGCTAGGGATCCCGGCAGGATGCCTAGTGGCTATAAAGGCGGCTGCACGGCCAGCCGGGTGAGGTCCGACCTCCGGGACCTTGGCCGGGACCCTGCCGAGGGCCCCCGAGGCCTGGACTCGCTCCCTCTCTTCCACACGGGGACTCGGCCCTGCCACTGTCTCCTTTCCCGTGTCATCGATTTTCCTTTCTTAACCGAATCGTCTCATCAACATGTCAACATCTCTGAAAAAAAAAGAGTCTCCTTTGATCCCATACAGGGCGGGGCAAAAGTAGGTTTGTCCGTGTGGAGAAGAGCCCGGTGAACAGTGACACGAGGACAGACTCAGGGCTGTGACCCTGCCTTTGCTCCATCCTGTGTCCCCCTCCTGCCCGTGTCTGTCCTCTCTTCTCCCCGAAAACAAAACTCCCCAGGAGACTGGTCGTCTCGTGGCCCCCACATCCTCAGCCCCGAGACCTCTGGAATCCACACCCCAAACAGCCCTCCTCTGGGCTGCCGGCCCCGGGCTCCAGTCGCCGCGGCCACGCCCCGGTCTCCCCCAGTCACACCTGTCAGCAGTAGTGACACGGCCCAGCACGTGCCGTGACGTCTGCGAGCCTGCCTTCACTGGGTTTCCAGTGTCCTCGCCCCGCGGGCTCTCTCCAGCCTCCTTCCTGCTCCTGGTGCTGATCTCTGCAAGCCTCCGCCGTGCCTGGTTCTTTTCCAGCTGCGATCGCGCCCAGTGCTCGCGCCCCATCCCTCGGGGGTGAACCGGCTCTCTGCTGATCCCTCTGGGATAAATCCCCGGCCTCCAGACCACCTCCGCCCCTGGACCTCCCGACTTGAGTCTGGAAGGGGCGCCTGCCTGTGGCGTAGGCTGTCTGGCCGTCACAGTCAGCCTCTGCCTCTCCGGCCCACGGTTGGTCTCTTCCCACCTGGTCTGGGGTCTTTGCGATCTCAGCCTCAAGGCCCGCCCCCAGTCCCTCTCACTGCTGCCCACGCCAGCGCCCCCTCCCACCCGCGGGGTGTGGGGAGTCACACAGAGATCACACAAAAGAGCTGTTAAAAATCCAAACCGGTTCTTTTGAAATCATTTGACGGCGGACACACCTCGGTCTTCCTTGCCAGTTCAGAGGACGTGGGTGAGGTGAGGAGACCGTAGAACAGAGCGCGTGAACCAGCCGCACTGATGGAGATAAAACCGTCGCGGTTCGGTCTCGGTCTCGCAGCCCGGGCGTTTACGGATCTCTTCCTCCACGTAACAGCCGGGTCCCCCGGGGAGCAGCTCGCGTTTGGCCCATCCATCCAGGCTAACGACTTTGGTATCAAATCCCAGGAATCGAGCTAGCAGCCCTCCAGCGAGAAGGCGGTAACAAAGAAATACAGCGTGTGGCGGAACCCGCAGCTGTTGCATTGTGAGTTACAAGCGAGTCTCCGCTCCCCCCAACCTCCGAGCGGCATCAGAGGGTGACGTCACCGACCCGCACCAGCTCACCCGGACCTCCGAGAGAAGCATGGGCGCACCACCAAGCAGCCAGGAGTTGCTGTCACCTGCACCCCGCAGGGACAGACATGGAGGCAGCTCACAGAGCGGGGCGGCTCACCCACAGCCACGCGGAGACCAGGCAAGTGTGGAACCCCAGCCATCGACCCTGAGGCTATGGAGTCGGTCTGCCCAGGGGTGCAAGACGCCGTTACATAAATGCCCGAGCCCACGGCACCAAGTATTTTGCAGGCACTCCACACCTTTCATGAAAGCAAGCTCAAAGCGAACATCAGTTCTGGTCTCGCCCCCAATCGAACCGGGAGGGCTTAGAACCGGCAGCCACGGGAAAGGCCTCCAGGGACACACCTCTCTCTCCCGTCCGCCGTGGGCTTCCCCGGGGCAGGACCACATCCCCCGTCAATGCTCGGGGATCCCCTGCACCCCCACCCAGCAGCGAGGGACGCTCCAGTGAGCTGTCCCCGTGGCCGGCGAAGGCCTGGGACCTCTCTGCCCGGAACTACAGGGAAGGACGAGCAGGACGTCCACAGACCTCCGGGGACAGGACGTTTTTTACGTTGGGGGCGACAAACATGCTGTGTTTATGTTTCCTTTTCATGATTGGTTTGGTGTTTTGCTGTCTTAACGGCTGCCTTAAACTATGTGGCTGTTACCCTAAGTTTCTTGAGGGACAGACGGACAAGACTGTGTTTCTCTCCTGGGGTCTGGTGCCCGCACCTGCCACGTGCCCACGCACACCTGTGGTCACACCGTTGTGTTCGGCGGCCACCCAGGACTTTCTTTAAACATTTAGACGTTGGTCTGGTAGGAGGCGGGGGAACCTATATCTGTCTTCTGTCCTCTCTTCAGTTAAAAAGGGATTCCTTGCAACTCCCGTCCCGTAATGGGGAGTCGTGGTAGCTTCTTCAGCCAGGCTGGGGGCACTTAACCGGCCACTGTCTCCCGAGAACAGCAGGCGACCTTGTATGCGACAGGGCGATCACCAAACCCCGAAATAAAAGACGGCACAGCCCTCTGGGAAACTAGAGGAAATTCGGTGAAACCACGGGAACAAGGCGTCCTCGTTGTCGTCCCCCGCCAGGACCGACCGCCGAGCCCCGTGTGCTGCTGACCACTTCACACCGGAGACCTCTGCCAGCTAACCTGGGAGCCGCCGACAGCAAACCAGTGATGATGATAAACACTTCCTTTAGACGTTGCCCAGATTTGGGGTGGCTGGGTGCTTTCTGGGGAGACTTATGGGGCTTTTCATACCTGTGCTGATAGTTTTGTAGCCAAACTTGTTACTGGTCTTCAATCCAGGAGGTTCGGGGGCAAACAGGAAGCAAGGTCAGGGAGAGCCACGTGTGGGCGCACGTGTAAGGACGTGGGCAGGGCAGGGAGACTTGTGCAGCCTCCCAGCCGCATTTTCCACGGTTACTCAGCTCTGCGGGCTCCTCGGAAACTCGTTCGGTGAAGATTAATTTAGGGGGATTTACCGGCACTTAAGGAAAGCCGTGATAATTTCAGGAATGCGCTGCCTTTCGGATCTGACCTCGGCGGCTGGGGCTTCAGGCCTGTCTTTCGGGAGAGCGGGCGGAGAGTGAGCACGTGGGGCCCTCCCCGAAGGGCAGAGTGACCCAGGCACAAGGCCGGTCCACGAGGACAGCCCGGCTGCTTTCAACAGGGCAGCCAAGACGTGAGGCATCTGCGATCCTGCCTGTCTCAGGCAGCGTCAGCCCTGAGAGGAAGCGCAGAGGGGACTCCGCAGCCCCCTCTGCCCTACCCGCCTGCCACTCGGGGCGCAGCTCGTGCATCGGGGGCCTGGGTCTGCCCTTCCCCATTCGGGGGTCCCTTCCCCAACCGTGGGACCTCCTCCCTGCCGGGCTCCACCCTGCGCCCCTGAGAGGGGCAGATGAGACACACGCAAGGCAGTGCTTTGTGACACCGGGAAGGTGGAGGAAACGTGAAGGGGGCGGAATGTGGACGATCACCACCCAGAAGAGCCGCTCCTTCCAGCCTCCGTCGACGGCTGGTGCGCACCACCCCCAGGAGTCACCGGCTCCGCCTTCGAGGTCCAGCAGGTCACAGTCAGGGCCGCAGCATCTAGCAAGTGGGGATTCAGCTTCCCACCACGTCAGGGTCCTGAGGGACACAGCTCCCCCCTTCCGGTGGTCCCGCTGAGGAGGAGCTCACCTGGTCGGCTTCTCTGCAGTGTGCTCACAGCTGATGGACGCACAGCCTGTCCAATGGGCCTCGCACAGCAGAACCAACCCTGTCCACTCCCAGGATGAGGGCTGGCGGGTCCTGACCCCGGGACAGCCCCCAGCAGAGCTGAAGATGTCCCTGCACATCCCTGCCACCTCCCCCTCGGTGGTGTCCCCCAGCAGCTCCAACCATGGTGCCTCGACAGTAAGAGCCACCTGTCCCGCCCGTCCTGCCCGTGTGGGGGACGGTCCCTCAGAGCAACAGGTTCAAGGGAGGCACCCAAAGGAACATTTTCCTTGCACATTACCCAGACTCACGCACAGTGACGCAGAGGATGTGAGTCCCCACTGTCCCCCTTCCTTCATGAAGGAAGCAGCCTCCGAGGCCCTGGAGGAGAGGCCGGGTCGGGTCGGCCCCTGCCACCCTGCCTTCCCTCCTGCCCATGGCACCCGCACATGGGGTGAGCCGCCCCCCAGAGGGGACCCCGCTGTGGGTGACAGGGAGGGGAAGAAGCGGGGTGCAGGCAGGCTGACAGGTGCGGAAATTAGGTCCCGATTTGGTGTATTTATTCCTTCTAAAGGGAAGAGGGGGGAGGGCGCACTCGGAGCCTGGAATCGACACAGCCCGCCCCCGCCCCTCCCCCGGGCGTGAGCAGCAGCCCTGGCAGCTACAGAGCCATCGCCAGTATCGATCCAGATGTGGAAATTGGTATTGACTGAGGCCGCCGCTCTGCGCGCTCCCCGGCTTTTAAAGACGCAGCGTGTGGGTGACTTCACTCTGCACGTGACACGGCCCGGGACGCGCGCTGCGGCACACGAAATGATGCAAATGGGAACCCAGCCTCGCAGCCGCACCCCCGCTGGCAGCAGACGGGGCCCGGAGAGCGCTCACGCAGACGGCGTCAAAACGGAAGGGCCGTGCCCGCCCCCCGCCCGCCACAAGGAGAGACGGGGTGGTCGGCGTGCGCTTCGGTGTGCTCCGGCGCTGGCGGGTGTCTCGGGGCGGCCCTGCGCTGTGAAAACCCGGGAGGGCCCGGCGGCTGCGTGGGCAGAGCGGCCGGCGAGGCGCAGGCGCCCAGTGCGCGTTCTCGGCGGGGCTCCCGCACACGCAGTGGCGCACACAGCGCGGGATGCCTCCCAGCAGGCCCGGGTTCCCGGGTCTCGCTGCGTGGGAGGAGGTGTCGGCCACCGCGTCCCCTCCTGGAGGCCCTCGGGGGAGGACCCACGTGCCGCTCCCCGAGGTCCTGTCCCTGCGCTGCGGGCTGAGGCCCCGCCTTCCCGGGGCTCAGGGCCTCTCCGCCCACCCTCACGGTCAGCAGAGGCAGGTCGCGCCCCCCGGTCGCGCCCCCCGCCTGTGGCGTCTCTCCCGCCCTCGGTCGCATCCCACTTCCATGGGTCGGGACTCACATGGTTCGCCTGGGGCCACCAGAGTGACCCGCGACAGTCTCCTCTCACCGTCATCGCCCTGCACCTTGGTCAGGCCCACAGAGCCCCTTCTCCCTGTGAGGCGACCGCGTACCCCCGGGTCCCGGGATGCAGGGCCTGGACGTGCTCCGGGAGCTGCCACTCTGCCTGGCGCCGCCGTGGGGGCTCTGAGCCCCCCGCGGAGGCTGAAAAGCGCCCTGGCCGGAGGGTTCTTAGGGCGTGGTCCGCATACGTCAGGGTTGCAGGTTCCACCCCCTCAGGGCAGCACAGAATCTACCAATGACGCATAAGTAGGTGGACTGACAAATCCACGTGTCTCTCTCTCTCCCTTTCTCTCTCCTCTAAAATCAATCAGTAAAAAAAATTGAAAAGCAAAGAAGAGGAAAGAAAGCTAGCATATGTCCTTTAATAATGGGCAGTGACGTCCCTCCTGCATCGAGTGGGAGCCGCCCCACTGGGTGGGGGACATGCACACAGTAGGTGGGACTCAGCACCACCACTGGCTGGTCAGCCTGTGCCCCAACGGCTGAGCTGTTGAACAGACAGGCCCTGTGTCACCTTCCCAGTATGCTGCCTGCCTCTCGAGTGCCACCAAGAACACCACGCCGTCCAGGTTTTCCAGAAACCCGCTGTTTGGAGGGGAGGACCAGGTGGGGTGGGCAACCCCACATGAGGTCTGCAGCCATGTTGAGAGCCAGAGCGGGGCTGGAGGGGGCCAGCAGGGCGGACGTGGGCTCCGCTGCACGGCACCGCCCTCCGAGGCGCCGCCTCCAGCCCGGTTTCACAGACGGCTGAACCGGGATGGGAAACCGGGCCGCCTGCTTCTCGGCCTCGTGGTGGCTCGTGGGGGCCTGGTCTGGGTGTCGGGAGCCCCGAGCCCAGTCCCGCTCACGTGCCGGGCGCCACTCCCCGGGACACTGCGCACCCAGAGACAGATCTGTCAGTGCCGGCATTGTTTCCGTTACTCCGAAACCCTCCTCTGCGTGTCCCCGAGGACCCGGACACTCTCATCTTCACTCTGTGAGGCCCCCACCCGGGGCAAGCCTGATTCACTCTCGCTGACGCCCGCCGTCCAACTTTTCACCTGCCCAGCCCATGGCACGGGCAGGGCCCCATGGCTGAGGGCCCCCGTCAGCCCCAACGGCTAAGTGAGGCATCCCGGGTGCTGAGCTGCGGCCCATGGCCACGAGCGCCCCCCCAGCAACGGACCGGGAGGCCTGGCAGCATGAACGTGTGATCGGGTCGAAGTGACCCTCAGGGGAATGTTGGGTCTCTGAACGGTTAAGTCACTCCCCAGGCTGCAGTCCATGTTTGTTTCATCACGACGTACACGTGTGTGCACACACACACACACACACACACAGAAAGGACACGCTTGTCCCCGGTGCGGCTGATCTGCTGTGTGATCTCTGCACGTGGAGAGCCCCCGACCCCAAGGCCCGCTCTGAGTCTGCCTGGACTCATTCCTGAAGCCGAAAGGCACGGTCCTGCCCTGGACTGGGGGTCCGCAACTGGCCGCGATCTCGGCAACGCGCCGAGGCCGCTCTGCTCCGTTTCACGGCGCACAGCCCGCGGGCCCTTGGGAGGCGGGCGGCCTTGAGGTGATTCTGCATGAACTCGGTCCGGTTCTCCCAGAACACGGGAGAAGCTTGACGTGGCCGTTGGAGAGGGGATGGCATACTCACATTGGTATTTTGAATATGAGACATTTCAGAGATAAAATTTATAGGTGCCAGTGACGTACCAGAGCCACCGGGAGAAGGTGGTCTGAGGACATGCCCGCACGCTAGCGCAGATGACCGAGCCGGTGGTGAGGACCGCAGAGGCTGAGGACTCCAGGAGGGAGAGGCCACTTTTGTAGGTACTGAGGGGAGGGGAGTAGAGAGAGCCTTGCAAAAATAATGGATTTGCTTCTTAATATGGCTTTAGGAATCTCTATAATATCTATGCAAAAGTTATGATAATACAACTTATATACAACATATAATAAATTACATTAACACGGGCCTATCATACACAGAATACATACAAAATACTTTCAGAGCCAGACGTGCAGAAGCCCCTCTCCGTGCCTTGGTGGGCAGGTTCCAGGATTTGAACAATGCCCAGCCTGCTGTTGCCCACCCCCGTGTTCACGACTGTGTGTGCACATGATGTCACACTTACACCTGGCTCACCCCCCGCCACACACACACACACACACACACACACACACACCTGGACTCAGTGTTTCAAGATGCATTTCTCAATGACTTGCTGGTCCAAGATGTGAATGATTGAAAAATAATGTTATATCCAAACACGTATCATAATATCAGACAGCAGCACAATAAAAAGTCACCGTGTCCTCGTGTTGGGAATGCAGCCTCGTTGAAACTCACCGAGGACACGCGGGCGTGCCGCCTCCCAGTCTCCACTTTCAGGGACAGAAACACACACAGCCATCCTGGGACACCTCGATGACGTCGGCCGCAGCGACCTCTCCAGGACTCTGTCTGAGGACCGGGCTCCGCCCTCCCCCGCCCTCTGCTCTTCGCTCATCCCCCTCGGCGCTCTCGCAGACAGCAGGCGATGACTTGGGTTTTCTAATTCTCCGACTCAAATCATCTTCTAAAATGATGTTACGGTTCACGGAGTTGCCGAGTTAATTGGATTTCGACTCCACTTAAATTACTTTTCGGGGACCAGGCTCTTGGCTGCGGAGGAGACGAGGGAGTGGACTGCAGAGTTGCCACTCGGCTCCTGAGTGACATCATAACACAGACTCGGCAGAAGACTCGCCGAGGACGCATGGGCAGTGCTCCTTAATTTGTTGATTCTGATTCATTGCCCTCGTGGAAGACACGGCAGGTGTGTCCTTGAAATACAGCCCGAGCTCAGCAGGCAGACAGAGCCGTAGCCCGACAATGCCTGTGTCCGTGTCACTCAAGACACCCCAGGTCCCCCACAGACAAATTTAGCTGGCCGCTGTCACAAAGGCGTGGACTGCCAGGTCTGTTCGATTGTCTGTGTGTGTAGGGGGGGGTCGGGAGTGGGGGTGGGGAATGGTCTTTCCAAAAAAAAAATTAGAAGAACAAGAAAAAAAAAGGACCTACAAGCCATTTCGCTTCCATAGACACCAACTACCCTGATGGAACAGCCAGGATTTTTTGCAAGCTTAGTGTTTCAGAGGAACGGTGTGATGATGGTGTTTATTGCCACGAATGATAAATTTCACAGGAGTAGATGATCAAAAGCTGATATTAAAGCCCCACCATCATTTGAAGATGGGTAGTGTTTGGACAGAGCACAAGAATAAAAATGGAGTGCGAATGCGGAGAGTTTAATTGACGATGGAGAGGATGCACTGAAGGGAGGAGTGGCGAGCACGCCCAGCTGGGGGGGTCTCGCCCGAGGCCCAGACGTGGCGAGGTCCCCGTCATGGTCCGGCAGGCAGCGGCCGGATCGTCCGAGAAGGTGGTGGCGTGGGGCAGAGAGGAGCCAGGTCGGGGAGAGGCTGTGGACGCGAAGTGGACGAGGAGTGGAATCCCACTGGACTTGGGGGCAGGAGAAAAGAAGGTGTCACAGATGGCCGGGAACGTTAGCACTCTAGAGCGGGGATCACATGTGTTGTTTGGGGACTGGGACTGTCCTCAGAGTTCGTCCAGAGCCGTCCAGTGCTCCACGGACCGAACGTACGTTCCAGGGGTTGGGGTGCTGCCCTGGAGGACAGGTGACCGTTGGAATCCCCACATCGGCCTCATATCACTCACCGAAGGTTGGGGAAGTTGTCAGGAGACACGGTCAGCCTAAGGGAGGGGACGTTTAATGACAAAGACAGCGGTGACGGCCAGGGACAGGGTCGCCCTTAGCGTGCGCTGACAGCGAGCCGTGCAGCCCCCAGCTCTCCGGGCTCGTCCCGTCGCCACTCTGTGACAGGTGCTGGCACCACCTCTGCGCGGGGGCAGCACCTCCCCGACTGTGGACGTCTCGCTCCCGAAATTTCTAGAACCCAGACTCCCATATCGTGGTGAGGGGAGGTGACCACGTAGCAGAAATCATTCTGATGCTCACAACCACAGGCTGTAACAACTTCTGTTCTTGGCGATCAACAGACGGGAGTCATTCCAAGTGTTTTCACACCCCGCCACCCAGTTCGCCCTCACGGTGGCCCCAGGGACACGCACTGCCGTCCTCCCAGGCTCACGGGGAGGACACAGGCGTCAAGAGGGTGAGTCTGGGCTCGAGGTCACCTGTTCTCAAGGCTGCCCAAGGCCAGGCGGGCCGGCTGCCACCCCTCACGTGTTGTCTGCGCCCAGGGGGGTCCGACCCCCAGGTCGCACGCGGCCCGTGATGGCTATGAAGGCGGCCCGACACAAAATCGTAAACTAGCTAAAACTCTATGAGATTTTTTTGCTTTCATCAGTGTTTGTGTGCGTGATGTGTGGCCCACGACAGCTCTTCTCCCTCCAGTGTGGCACAGAGACGCCGCAAGGTCGCACAGCCCCGCTCACCCCACGGGGCCTCATCTGAGTGCCCTAGAGGCCGGGTGTGCGGAAACCGTCCGGGGTCAGACAGGCCCGCCCGACAAGCCTGAACACGCGTGCGTGACGAGCACAGAGGCCCACAGCCTCCTGCGTGACTTCCCCTCGTCCCCGCAAAGCGTTCTTCACCCCGGCGTCCAAGCCTCCCGTTGGCGTGGGTGGCGATCAAACGCTCAGACGCGCGGGGGGCGGGCCGCGCTGCCCACTGGACGTGCAGAACCACACACGGGCAGGGCACAGGTTTTGTGTGTTGTCGTCGTTGAGTTTTTATTCCATACTCACGCACTTAACCACACGCCGTCTCCTCTGGCCCCTGACCGCGCGCCTGCCGTCCAGCCACCCGGGCTCAGCGGTGCAGATGAAGACCTGGGAGATGTCGTTTCAGGTCCAACACTCACCACGGACAAGGGGTGTGCCTCAGGATGAAGTTCTCATCGTCAGATTTCTCCCCAGGGATGGGCTTGCCGCCCGCGCCGCTGTGGCACCGGAATCAAACTGGCAACCCTTTGGTTTGCGGGCCCGCGCTCAACCCACTGAGCCACACCAGCCAGGGCTGAGAGTCTTTTTAAAATGTCCCTGCCATCTGGTGCCTGGAGGACAGGAGTGGGGACGTGGGGGCAGTGGCTCACCGCAGCTCCGAGCACAGGTTCCGTGGAAGGAGGATCCGAACCCCCGGGGGTAAGAGAGCATTTGCAGAGGCGGCGGCACGGACGACGCCTGTGTCCACGCTGGTAGCTCATCGGTCAGGCCCAGTGTCTGCCGACTGGCCTCGCAGGTGCGCGGTCATCGTGGCTAAGGGGTCGGCTCAGGTGGACGGGACCCACCGCCCTGAGTTCACGGAGCCCCACGTGGAGTCCACGCTTCAGGGGACCGGCTCACCGGTCTGCAGTCACGTCCACGAGACAGCCCCACGTTTCCAGACTGGGGCTGTGGTGCCTTTCAAATAAGTTGGTATAAAAAAAAAACACCGTGAAGGAGCAGGTTCTCTGCTTGGGAGTCCGAGCTGTGCACGCGTCCCCCACTGTAGGACCAGCCGGTGGCCGTAAGGCTGAGGCCTGCGGGTCCCCACAGTTTCCAGAACTTTACATTTTTTTAATGTCGCGTGTCCCTTGTTCTTTAAGCAACCCCCCTGCCCAGAATGCCCCGGCCGCCGGCTCCAAGGAAGAGAGGGCGCCCTCCACTGGGCTTCGCGTGTGTGACGAGGGGGCTGGACGCGGGGGGTGGCGCCGCCGGGCGGTGTCCCCCTGCATCTCCTCGGCCGACCTCCCCCCTGCCTGTGCTCTGTCAGTTCCTTTCTCCCTACACTGCATCTCTTTTAGTTCCAAAAATAGATCATTCAATTTAGGAAGAACAATTAACTGGAATGAAAAAAATCCGGAGTAGGGGGAGGCACTGCGGCTTCTCTCCGAGGCGTGAAGCCGCGGGAGCACCTCCCACTCACCTGTGAGCCCCACCAACCGCGGCCTCGGGCGGCCAGACTCAGTTTCCCCAGCTCCCCCTCATGGGCTCCAGCCGCGTCACGGCGGCGACGCAGAGGAAGGACCTCGTTTCCTGCTGCGGGTCACTGCGGTTGGGGCCCTGGGGTGTTCTTCAGGGCCTCTCCCCCAGCGGGTGATGGACCTGTCATCTCCCAGTGCGCTGCCTGTCCTGAAAACGGACTCGCCAGGAGCACGGGGGCCCTCCTGTAGGGACACGTTTCTCAGCGTGCCACCTTCAGAAACGTGGCGTCAGAGTGGCCTGGGGTCCGGTCCCCTTCCTGTGCAGGACACCCGGGTCACTCTGCAGGGGACCGATGTTTGAGAAACGCTCACCCGAGGACTCTCCGTGAAGACACGGCCGCGTCTCGGAAGCGAGGGGCCCTCCCGAGCAGCGGCTCCCGCTGGGGGCTCTGCCCACAGGTCGTCTCCGGTGGGGGCGGTCGGCCGGCACCTGCACGCACACAGTGTCCCACGGCACACAGGACAGCCCTCCCCACAAAGAGGCACCCCGTCCCCGGGGCCACGGGCGCTGCTGCCGGGAGGGGGGTCATCCCCGACCCCAACTTGGAATTCCCAGTCCCTGTACAGAAACCCCAGAGTTTTTAATGGTATAGAGATGCATGTTTTCTAACCGTGAGCCATTAATCAGTGTAGGGGGTCACACCGGCATTTTTTAGTGGAATGACATGAAATAGAAGAGCATAGATCGTAGTATTTAACGGGGTTAGTATGATTTTGTGGTGTTTTTATTTCAGTTGCATATATGAACTTCCTTACTGCAGACTGTAAAAAAAGGAGATAAAACGTGTCCATTTGATATGCCTGCTTTGTTATTAAACGTATCACGTGTCCATAAACATGAGCAGACTGCAAGTGTGCGACTTCACAGTGACTACATCCGTGACGTTCCTGTGAAGTCAGCATTGTGCGACCATCTCCCGGACAGGAAGTAGGGTGTAGCCGTCCCGAGTGCCCGTGGCCCTTGGCACCCCGATGATCCTCTTTCTCTCCTCTAAAGAGAACTCTCCTAGCTTTTACGGTAATGACGTCCTTATAGTGTTCTACGTATGTATCTCTCAGTAGTTTGGTTGAATTCGGCACGGTTTGAGCATTATGTAAACAGCCTTCTATCACATCGGGCCTCTTTCATGCGGCTCCTGTTGGGGGGGCTTGCCTGTGTTGCCGTACATAGAGTTACCATATGCTGTTCCTGTGCATGAATATTCCGGTACGTTTATCCATTCCCCCGCTAGGACATTCGGGTTGTGTCCAGCATGGTGCCGTTATAAGTGATGCAGACACGGACACCCCTGTGCGTCTGCTGGTGCCCACGTGCACGTGCTTTGTGGAACATACGTGTCACAGTGACACCGCTAGGCCTTCAGGCGTGAGCGTGTTTAGCTGCAGGAGATGGCGTTTTCCAGAGCCTGTGTATTAGCCGGGAGCCTGGGAGTCCCGGCGTCTCCTCACCTCACGGCCGAGGGTTGTCCATGTGCCCCACTGCAGACGTGCTGGGAGTCGTAGAGTGGCATCACACGGCAGTTTTAGTTTTCTGTTCCCTGATGATCGACAAGGTTGAGCATAATCTCGTGACTCTAACCCCCAGGGCGTCCCATCTGGTGACATGCCTGTCTAAGTCTCGACCATTTTTGTATCAGGTAGTCTGTTCTTTGTGAATTTGTGGGATTTTAAAAATACTTTCTCTCCAAGCCCTGAACAGCTGGCCTTTTTCATCTCCCCGACCGTTGGAGGCGAGAACGTCTTTGTTTTAATGTGTCAGACTGGCCCCTCTTCCTTGCGGATTATTGCTGTGGTAACCCGTTTAAAGCACCTTCCCGGCCCCATGTCCAGGGAGACGTGCTCCCACGTTATCTTCTAGAAACTTCACGTCACACGCACAACCCGCCTGGGATCACTGCGGTGGGAGGTACCAGTACGCGTTCTGGTTTTCCCATAGGAGCAGCTGAGTGTCAGCGCAGGGACGCCGAGGGCCAGCTGTTCACCAGGTCCTGACCCGCCACCTCTGGCCCGCAGGGAGGTTTCACACAGGCACAGAGCTGGCCTCGGCTGGGCGTCCTCCTGTCTGTTCTGTTTGGCTGTCCTGCCACCGCACCTCCATGTGTGACTTCCTGTGGCCGTCTGCCTTGGGGACGGTGAAGGAAACCTACCGCCGCTTCTCTTTGGTCCTGTAGCTCCACCGGGTACAGAAACAGATGCAGACACAGATACAGATACAGATACAGACACAGACACAGACATAGATACAGACACAGACATAGATACAGACACAGATACAGACACAGATACAGACACAGACACAGACATAGATACAGACACAGACATAGATACAGATACAGATACAGACACAGATACAGATACAGACACAGACACAGACACAGACATAGATACAGACACAGATGCAGACACAGACACAGATACAAATACAGGTGCAGACACAGACATAGATACAGACACAGATACAGACACAGATACAGACACAGACACAGACATAGATACAGACACAGACATAGATACAGATA